>QAOA01003028.1:0-112803 GCA_003255065.1 Cercis canadensis
ATTGGCAAATAGCAACATCTCTTGCTCCCCATTCGAAGAATAGCTTTGTCTATGGTTGACTTGGACAGCCCATGTATTACCTGCACTTATTCCAGCAACATCAAAATATTCACTTGCAACTAAGGTTCTAACATGATCTATACCTAGTGCTCTAGCATGTGAAGAAGTAAGAAGCATAAAATCACCTAACCCTTTAATATTAGTGCTTAAATTATCACATGCATGCACCATAACTACAAGCTTAGGGTCATGCTGGAATAACTTTTCAACAAGCTCACAATTAAAATCAGGTTGTGTTAAAGTAGGAAAGAGTGTAGAATTGACCGTAGGACCCTTGTCAGGTTCATTTTGGGTTGTCTCTTGAGAGTCTTCTTCAAAATCTATAGAATGAGATTCAGCAGAATCTCCAGAATTATCATCTCTCAAGAATGCAGAAATCTCAGCACACACAGCACATGGTATTTAACCATCACAATCAGCACATGATTGGCACTGCACAGAATCATCAAAATTAACACAATTAGAAAAATCAGCACCTAACTCATTGTAGACTTCTTCGATGAAATCCTCCTCTGTCTTCTTGGATTGAGTGGCTCTCTCGGATTCCAGGGTCACTGAATCAGGGACAACTTTCTTTGTTGTCTGTGGCTTGTTTGTAGGTTGAGGTTTAAGTGGTTCTGGCATAGAATTTTTAGTTGGTTCTAAAATTATCTGTGAAGGAATTATTTTAGAACCTTGGAGCAGCAGTTGACTCACTGAGAATGCCAATTGTTCAACCTGAGTCTCTAAATTTTGCATGGTGGCCTCTGTCCTTTGATGGAACTGAATGGTATGAGTGGCCAATTGCTTCACCAAGTCCTCAATTGAAGCTTCAGGTTCTATGCATGTTGGACTTGGTTGTTGCATAGGTACGGTTGCCAATACTGCTGTGGTGGGGTTGCATTGTCATATATCAAATTGGTATGATCTCTCCAATCAAGGTTATAGGCATTGAAGTATGGATCATATATAGGCTGCTGCCATGCAGCTACAAAAGGATCTTGAAATTCATAATCATCATCCGAAAATGTAGGGCATGCATTGGTAGGATGAGAAAGGTTCTATGCATGTTGGACTTGGTTGTTGCATAGGTTGCTCAAACAGTTGCCAATACTGCTGTGGTGGAGTTGCATTGCCATATATTAAATTGGTATGATCTCTCCAATCAAGGTTATAGGCATTGAAGTATGAATCATATATAGGCTGCTGCCATGCAGCTAGAAAAGGATCTTGAAATTCATAATCATCATCCGAAAATGTAAGGCGTGCATTGGTTGGATGAGAGGTGCTAGAACAAATGCTACAAAATTGGACTGGTTGTTGATGTTGGGCCATTGTGAACTGTCTCACCAATGAGGATAATTCATCAATGCTATGCTTCATCCTCTATTGATCAGCAAGTGATGCAACAACCTTTTTCACTCTTATAGTAGAATGAGAACCTAACATGAGTAAAAAGATAACAAAACACAAAAATACACAAGGACAAAAGAAACAATAAAACAGCGAAAGGAAATAACTAAAATCAAAACACACCAAATGCACTAAACAAAAGCAAAAAGACACTAAAATAACACTAGTTGACCCATCTAAACATTTTAAAAAAAATTTCTACCACCACAGGATGAAAGCTAAATGAAAATAAAACTCAAAAATCAAATAAAAATTTTTAAAAAATTGGAAAAGTGATCAAAACGATGGAATTCGGCTTAAAAACGAAGACCTCATTGTTTACAATGACTATTGATTTTTAGCTCGTTTTCCTTCAACTGACCAAGTTTCAGGTCAATCGGAGTACAAAAATTTGGCCAAAACAGTACACGCGAAAACTACTAAATCAAATCGAAGCAAGGGAAAAACAAAGGAAAACTGGCACCAAGGCACCAGAATTCACACAATAGAACCCTAAAACAGCAAAGGAAACAAAACAACAAGAAAAAAAAAAAATAATCACAGACCTTACACAATATAGAAATTTTACCAAAAAGTGAACTAAGATAGCAAAGGGGACAGAATAGCAGCAAAGGAGACAAAACAAGGGCAATAATAGCACAAAGTTCAGCTCACAGTGCTTCTCACAAAGCAATTTCTTTGTCCACTAATTTGCAACTCAATTCCAGTTGGTCAGAATCAAAAACAAGACAGAAACAGAAACACTAAACAGAGAAAGACAACCTAAATAAATTAGGAAAACAAAATAGGAAAGCAAGTAGAACAAGGGGAAAACGAAGGAAGAACAATTGCTAGAAACAATAACAGTAAGCAAGCAACATAGTAATAAAAGAGTTCTAAGAAGATTAATTTGTTAGGTGAAATCCCCGGCAACGGCGCCAAAATTTTGACGGGTGCCGAACCGTACAAAATTAAACTACTAATTGCAACTAAATTGTAGTATAGGATGCAACCAGTGTCGTCTCCCAAGGATTCACCAGAACAACTAATCTTTTAAGAACTTAAGCAAGAACAGAATAAGGGGGGGTTTTGTGTTGAATGCAATATACTAAGAATTAAGAAAGCAGTAAATTGAATTTATCAAATAAGAGAAAACGCAATCAACTCAAGCAGGCAACCAAACTCTAATCCATCCTTGTTCACTAAAGATAACCTAGATCTGATTTAATTCTTGGTTAAGTGTTACCTGGAACCCCTAACAATAACACTTAGAATTCCTACTGATTTACCAATCAGGATTCAATTAATCATGGAATTAAGACTCTAGGCAACCGCTCTATATCACTAAATCCAGATTAATTTAATAACCGAATTATCCAAGTTAACCATATATTAAAGACCTTTAAAGTATGATTATCAATCTGATTACTGTTATGAATCTAATCAACCGATTTAAATTCATACAACTCATGGAATCAAAGTACCATTCAATCACATGAAGAAGGGGAGAAGCAGTAATTCAAATTAAATTAAATCAAACCCGGTTGAAGCACAGGAACTCTGGATTGTCAAGTTTGGCTCCTCTTGAATTGATTACAAACGAACTTAGCCTTCCATGGAAGACTTGAACACAAAGCAAAGGGGAAAAACGAACTAAGCAAAGGAGGCAGCAGCAGCTCAAGGAATTTCGTATCTCTTCTGATTGTGTCTATTTGCCTCAACAACTTGAGAATATATACTAGCTGGCTGCCTCCTCTAGGTTTCCTAATGGTTTCCTAATTACAAAATAAACCTAGTTTCCTAAATTATTAATGGTAAAAACATGATCAAGCCCTAGTGTCATGTGTGCTGGCCCAAAAACAGATGTTGGCCCAAATAAACATGCTCTGGTCCAATAGGCAGCCCTAAGGAAAGGAATCAGTCAATGCTGGGCAGAGTGCTGGGCGGAGCAGAAAATCTGGACTGCTTGCACGCGAATTTCAGTTATCCAGACGTGAGAATCAGCTTCTGAGCTCTTCATATGAAATGTGGAATTTTCTGTCAGCTTTCCAACGAAACTGGAATCACATCAATCGGAGATCTTTAGCAAAAGATATGGTGAAAAACGTAAGTAGTGCCAGAATTTAACAGTTAAGCAATTAAAATCTACAAACACCAATAAGTCCAAATCTACAAAACATGTCTAAAAGCCATAAAAATCACTAGAAACACACACTAAAAGACTAAGTATAAGAGAAACAAATAGTATAAAATAATGTGTTATCATGAGTATGGCGATGTTAGTGCTACTTTTAATGTTGTTGATTTAACTTTGTTTGATGTAGGTGACAATTCAGATTCGAGGATGAATCCTTCCTAAGAGGGAGGGAATGATGCGAATTAGCTTGCTACATGCCCTAACCCTAGGAGTGTTCATGATCCCTTGCTTGGAGTTAGAGGCCCGATGACTAAAAGTAGAGCTAAGCGAGTGAAAGAGGCGCTATTAAGCCTAGTCCAAGAGGTGCAAACCAAGGAGAGAGCAGCTGGGCCAAGTTCAGAGTTGAGATGGATCACTTATCTGTCTCTTGTAGAAGGTGCACATGGGCCAACTTAGAGCCCAAGTTTGGAGTTGGATTTGGAGGAAACTTGAGCATTAACTCATGGATTTATGAGCCAAATTTGCATAGTCTAGATATGCATCATGGGCCTTATCTTGTTAGGACCAAAAATTATGTTTAATTTAATTAGTTTTTATTTTTGGGCCTTTATGTCTATGAGCCAAAACAGGTATTAGGGTTTTGTTAACATTCCTAAGGATTCATTTTAAGCTTGTAGCCTCCTAGCCAAATTCCTATATAAAGGATTCGTTTAGGTATTGGCAAGACAATTTTGAGATTAATATTATTCAGTTTCTGAATTATTGAGTTTCTCTGGATTGAGAGCTTCCCTGTTGTTCTTGGGCAAAGAACCGAACTTGAACTTACCAAAGATCCTTCCTTGTTAAGGGTTCACCCTATTGAGATAACCAAGGTCATCCCATAGTTTGGTATCCAGGCACTCCGTTTCGATCCTTCGGGTGACGAGAACGCATCAGGATCCAAGCAATATGGAATTTTATGCAAAAGGATAAGAATTTATCTATTTCAGGAATTTTTGGTGTATTGTCTTTGAATAAAAGAAATGTTTAATAGACTTGTGGATAAAAAATTTGAGTAATAGGACCGCAAAAGGAGAACCATCATTAACCATATGGGAAATGAAGGGTTGATATTTTGATAGAAATAAATGAACCATGAGCGATTGTAAGGAGCTAGATATAGGAAATTAAACCAAGCTTTTTGATAATCAAAGTAATCAAAAGCTTGAGGGGAGAATTTATTGGAGAATTTCTTTTTGGTAAAAGGATTTTGATTCCAGTCATTTTCAAAAATAAATTTTTTGATTTTGACTTTTGAATAAGTAATTTTGTCATGAACATTTCTATTGAGTGATATATATTGAACTAGTTTCTACTAAAATGTGTTCGTAAAATTCTCTACTTTTGGAGATCTCTTCTGGAAAGTAATGAAAATTTTATGGGAAAATCTTTTCAACTATTTCTTTAATACTATCTTGTCTTTGAAGGGGTTTAGGAAAAGATATATTCAAGAAAATAAGTTTTTGAACATAGTCTGGTTCATTGTTTGAGGTTACTAAAGCACTTTGATAAGATATTGGTTGTGGAATGGTTCCTAGGCTTTGGTATCTGTTTTGAGATGGAGAAAGTGTAGAACCTAAAGCAGGTTTTGTTGGGAATGTTCTTTGAGATGGAGTTGGTAATTTTGATGGTGATGGTGAGGATTGAACATATGAGGCTTTTGAAACATTGGTTGATGTATTCTTCTTACTCATTTTTCCCCTGTAGGAATTCACGAGTAAGAAAATCAGGAAGGAATTTCTTTCTCCTTTAATGAATTCTATTTGAAAATCAAAACAATATAATATTGATTGCTATCTTGCAAAAATTTGTTTAGAAACTAGATTTTGATCATTTTTTTGTAAAACATTTTTTGCAACTTTGCAATCGACTATTAATAAAAAGGTTTTATTAATTAAATCATCTTGAAATTTTAAGATGCATAAAACAATTGATAAAACTTCTTTTTTGATTGTAGAGTAATTCTTTTCATATTGATTCATAATCGTAAATAGTATATGACTACTTGTTCTGGATTGCTTTCTAATTTTCTTTGTTTTAAGATTCTCCCATAACCTATGTCAAAGGCATCAGTCTCTACTATCATATAAGCTAAAAGGTCAGGAATTCCTAAACAAGGAAGATTTTGAGATAAGATTTTTAAATCTTTAATGACTTGTGTCATTTCTTGATTCTATACAGGAGGATTTTTCCTAAAATCGGAAATATAATTCAAACATCCTAAGAATCATTGTAATTGATTTTTATCTTTGATTTCATTTGAAAATTTACTAATGGGCTTAATAGTTCTGATAAATATTAAATCATAAAAATCTAATTTTTGTTTGAAACAATTTTATTTTTTTGGCAGACACTACTAATCCATTTTGTTTGACTATATCAAAGAATTTATTTCAAGTGCTCAAAATATATATTTATTGAATTTGAGAATACTAAGACATCATCTATGTATACAATAGTAAATTGTGAAAAAGGATAAAATGGAACTATAAAATATTTTGAAATTTAGATGGTGCATTTTTTAGACTGAACGACGTGACATTCCATTCATAATGTCTAAATGAAACTGTAAAAGCAATTTTTTATCTATCTTTTTCATCAATTTGAATTTGCCAAAACCTAATTTCATATCAAATTTTGAAAATATAGATGCATTATATAAACGATTAATTAAATCTTTTTTGTTAGGTATTGGATACCTAATCCATTGAAGAACTTTATTGAGAGGCTTATAATTTATAACTAACCTGGGTACTCCTCTTTCTTGTTCAACTTGTTTATTAATATAAAAAGTTGCACAATTCTAAGGAGACTTGCTTGCTCTAATGAGTTTTTTGTCTAATAATTCTTGAATCTCTTTTTTACAAATTTCTAATATTTCTTTATTCATTTGTATTGGTTTTGCTTTTATAGGAATCTTACTTTCATGAAAATCTTTTTCATATGATAATTCTGTCATATGCTTTTTCCTTTGCCAAAAAGCATTCAAAAGATCCCAACAAACTTCATTTTCAATTTTCTTTTGAATTTTCTCTATTTTTTCCATTATCTAAGGATTTTCAATTTGTTCTTCTATTCTTTTGTAATGAACTTCTTGATTTAAGTGATGTGTAAACATGCAGATAGGTTAAACTCAAAAAAATGAATTAACTAGTAGATTTTAAGTGGTGCATGAGTATTATACCTAGATAAACATATTTGAAGAGTTAAACTTCCAAGAGACTCTGTTCTATTTGTCTACATCAATTAACATTGACTATGATCTCATCTCTTTAATATAAAGAGACATTTAATAAATTATTATCTTGATTATAGATTACTTTTTCCATTGTTAAGTATTTTCATAAAACTTTAGGACACTAAATAAGTCTAAAATATGATTTCTATCAAGGCTATCCATCTTAGAACGTTTACTCTATGTCTACAAAATTTTTAAATATAGTTCAAAGTTTATCATGTTGTTCTTGAGTTATATATTTAACATGAAAAATTTTTCTTAAACGATTTTGTTTATTATTGATTAAATATATATATATATATATATATATGAAATTTTTTTTATGTTTTTATGACACTAATTTTTTTATTATTTTCAAATTTATCAATGGTAATCAAATAATTAGTATGTGACATTTATTATAAATACAAAAAAAAAAAAACAGTTACATGTCCCAAATAATTTTGGGTAGTTGATTTTTGGGATAGGATGAGAATGTGAACTAAATTATTTTACTAACTATTGGGGGGTTAATGCTTTATCAATAAAGTGTTAGTATCTATGTTGCACGGGGACGCCAGATTTGGCCACGTCCCCATTTCGGAAACGGGAAGGAGACGCGAAACGCACCCCAGGCGGGGGAAACGTAGGAAAATTGCCGCTCATTCCATACGTCGTCGTCTTTGAGTGCCTGGTTTTCTTTCTACCATGGAACATCGTCGTTTTGAGTGACCGAGTTTTGCATTTAGTGGAACGACTCTGTTTTCAGTAAGGAAGACAGGCCTAAATCGCCCCAAAACGATATTGTATCATCCTGTGCCCCAATTTTTCACCTCAACTCGAGTTCAAATTAGATTTTAGGGCATTTCTTCAGCATTTTTAACCATTGCTGAACCAAGTGAAGGGTGGCTTGATTGAAGACTATTGAAGGTTGTTGTGTGATCGATTTTGAGGTAAAATGACTTCATCTCCTTCTGATAATTTTAGTAGTTTTGGTAGTATACCAATTGTTGAAGAATCATCATCTAATGCTCAAAAAGAGGGGACTCCTCTTTGGGAATATGTGACTGTTATTAATCATGGAACTAAGAAGAGTGGTGAGACTAAAAATTGGCAATGTAATTTTTGTAATAGTATTTTTCAAGGATCATATTCTAGGGTTAGGAACCATTTATTAAGAGCTTTTGGATGTGGTATACAAGTGTGTCCAAATGTGACTAGTGAGAATATAACATCAATGAAGACTATGATTGAGGCAGCTGAAGCTAGAAAAAAATCTGAGGAAGTTTCATTACCTCCTGCTCCTAAGCTTAGTCCTATGGTTGAGGAAGCAATTGGGGGAGGAAATAAAAGGAGGGTTGTTGGTCCTCTTGAAAAAGCTTTCAACCAAGGGATTAGAGAACAAATTAAGTCTGAAATTGCAAGGATGTTTTATTCAGTTGGTTTGTCTTTTAATCTTGCACGTAATCCTTATTATATAAATGCATTTCAAATGTGTGCAAATAACATTATTTTTGGTTGTGTGCCTCCTGATTATAATGCATTGAGAACTACTTTGTTACAAAGAGAGAGGACAAATGTTGAGAGATTATTGTTACCAATTAAAGAGACTTGGAAGGAGAAGGGGTTGAGTATAGTGAGTGATGGGTGGACTGATTGGAGGCCAATAATTAATTTTATGGCTGCTTCTGATGGTGGTCCTATGTTTTTTTAGAGCTATTGATGGTTTTGCAGAATATAAAGATAAGAATTATATTGCTCAATTGATGAGATCTGTAGTCCAGGAGGTTGGCCCAAACAATGTGGTGCAAATTATCACTGACAATGCCCTAGTTTGTAAGGCTGCTAGTTTAATTATTGAAGCTGAATATCCGTCCATATTTTGGACACCTTGTGTGGTGCATACGTTAAATCTTGCATTGAAGAATATTTGTGCTCCTAAAAACACGAAGAAAAATGAGAATGTTTATAATCTTTGTCATTGGATCACTCAAGTTAGTGAGGATGCTATGTTTATTCGGAAGTTTATCATGAACCATTCAAAGAGGCTAGCTATATTTAATGCATTTGTGCCTTTGAAATTGCTAGCTATTACTAAAACAAGATTTGCTTCAACCATTATGATGCTCAAAAGGCTAAAGCTCATAAAACGTCCTCTCCAGAACATGTTCATTAGTAATCAATGGACTACTTATAAAGAGGATGATGTTGGAAAGGCTGAATATGTGCGAGGAACTCTTTTGGATGAAGTTTGGTGGGACAAGGTCGACTATATCCTTTCTTTTACTAGGCCTATCTATGAAATGCTTCGACTTTGTGATACTGATAAGCCTACATTGCATTTGAATTATGCTTTTTGGGTTTCTATGATTGGAGAAGTTAAGGCAGCCATATATAAACATGAAGGAAAGCAATCTCATGACCAATCATCCTTTTATGATGTGGTGTATGAAATACTTGTTGGTCGTTGGGCAAAGAGTTGTTCACCCTTGCATTGCTTGGCTCACTCACTAAATCCTAGGTAAAATTTAAATCGATTTTCATTGAATTTCTTTACTTTTTTATATTTAAGCTTTGAGATATATGAATTCAAATTTTTTTCTCTATAATATGTAGGTATTATAGTGAGAAATGACTTAGTGAAGCACCAAACAGAGTTGCTTCACATCAGGACAATGAAATATCCAAAGAGAGGAATAGGTCTTTCAATAGATACTTTCAAAGTGATGAGCATTTAACAAGGGTGCACAATGAATTCTCTGATTTTTCTGGAAACCTTGGAGATTTTTCTTGCCCTCAATCCATTAAAGATAGAGGGAGATTAGAACCAAAGGTTTGGTAGAATAACTATGGGGCTGCTGCCCCTTTGCTCCGAGCACTTGCTTTGAAGCTTCTTGGCCAACCATGTTCATCATCTTGCCATGAAAGAAATTGGAGTACATATTCCTTTATCCATTCAATGAAGAGAAACTTGATGAATCCTCAAAGAGCTGAAGATTTAGTATTTGTTCATACAAATCTTCGTCTTTTGTCAAGAAAAAGTGACAACTATTTAATGGGAGACACCAAAAATTGGGATGTTGTTGGAGATAACTGGGAGCTATTTGATGGAGCTGATGGTCTTGAAGTTGCTAGTTTATCACTTGATGAACCTGAGATGGAAGCTGTAATCATTGGTGATGGTGGTGATAGAAATGAAGAAATTAATAGTGTTATGATTTAAATTTTGATTGATGATTTGTATTTTGGGGTAATACTTAATATTTGTTAGTTGTTTGTTGTTATTTATTGTCTAAGAATTTATGTTGATATTTTTTAATGCTTGAGAATTTTAAAATTGTTCATTATAAGGATTTTTAGTTGATATTTGCTAAGGATTTGATATATATATATATATATATATATATATATATATATATATATGGCATCCCCGTACCCACATTTTTGAAAAATCGCCGTCCCCGTACCGGAGACGAGATGCATCCCCATCCCTGTGCAACATAGGTTAGTATGTTTGTCTAGGTAATTAATATAGGAACTCTTTCCAATCAATGAAGAAATTTGAAATTCTCTTTCCTATGTTTGATATAAAAAAATGGTATAATATAAGATACTCTTATAATATTTGAATGGAAAATAAATACATTACCATCGTACATAAAGTTATTTATGTTATAACTTTACTTTAAATCTATCCAAAATAATAATAATAATTGGATGACAAGGGTACTCTTATTAGGTTATAATTTCTCTATCATGTTTAAATATAAATGGGTTGGAATGACTAGGGGTGAGTAATTGATAATTGAGACGGAAAGGAAAAGAGAACAAAAATAAAAATTATAACTAGGTCTAGGCATGGTTTTTGGGGAAAAAATATTAAATAACCTATAGCATTGGGGAAAAGAGTAGGCTTAGACCATGGGTACAAGTTTCCTAAAGTTCTAATAGGATTATAATTTGAATAACTATTAAACCAATCCCAACAGATAATTTAATAGAATTTCCTATATCTCTTAGAAAAAGAGTGGGATTAGACCATGTGGACAAGTTTCTAAAATTTAGAATAGGACTATAATTTAGATCACAACCGCTAAACCAACTCCAATGGGTGATCCAATAGAATTTTCTATTTTGAATTGCCTTTGCTGCCGCCGCCTGTGCATCGCGCGGAGACCCATACTAATACACAAAATATAACGTGGTTTGGTTTCAATGTAAAACCTACATTCATGGGTGAGAAATGTTAATTAATTCACAAGGCAAAAAATAGGAGATTACAAAAGTAATTTTCACTCTCACAAAATCCCCAATTGCACCCAATGTCTCTCACTCAAAATACATAATCTCATGGCCAAAAAACATAAAATACCTCAACTTTTACAAATTACAATTGTTCTCTACGTGTTTTCATATTTTGAAAATGTTGTACAATTTTTTTCATTTTCAATGCTATCAAAAATATCTCTCTCTACATACTGACTATTAAGTGTTGAGTGTTGTGGACATGTAGTAAAACTGTAAAAGAGAAAAGGGAAAACTAGCTTAATTCTCTCTCTCTCTCCTTTGATAACTTTTTTATTTTCTCTTATCTTCACTATCACTCCTCACCTCAAATCTCAAGTGACTTTTGAATTCCATCTTAAAAAAAAGAAAAAAAAAATTAGTAGAATACATCTGGCTAAATGGGTGGTGCCATGATGAGAATTTGAGCTATGTGAGGACAGCTTCTAAATTTCCATAGGGGCGAAAAAAATTATTACATATAGTGATTAAAAACAAATTTGCTTGCCCCCACACTCTAGAACGTGAATTTGCCTCTGCTCACCTTATTATATTTTAGATTATATAACAGGTAAATTAAAAATTTATATATAAAAATATATATGTCATCATCCAGTCCTGGACTCAATTAATTGATCAATAGAAACAAAAATGGAAAAGAAACAAAATGTCTGTTCCTGTAGTATACTATTGAATTTATTCCTGTCAACTTGGGAATGATGTTGGAACAGAAACGGTGAAAGGAAAGAAAACAATGTGAGGATGGAAGGAGAAGAGGAGAGGGAAATTGTGATAGTTGGAGCTGGCATATGCGGTCATTCTACAGCCCCTGCCCTTCACAGGTCACTCACATCATAGCTTTTTGAACGGATTTTCTTTTCCTCTCTTTTATAATTTGCAGAGATTTCTATATATATATATATGTTTGTGTGTGTGTGTATGTGTGCGCGCGCGTGCAGGAAGGGGATTAGAAGTTTGGTCTTAGAAAGATCAGAGTCCCTGCGTGCTGCTGGAGCTGGCATCACTATGAGGAGCAATGGTTGGCATGCCCTTGAACAGCTTTGTGTTGCTTCTGAACTCACAGAAACTTCTCTTCCTCGTAGAGAGTATGTGAATGTCTAGGCTTCTTAACCAGAGCCAATAGCGATGTATGATTCCTCTAATTAAAAGCAAATTATTTCAATCTTTACCAAAATTGAAGAAGTTATTTTAAGTCTAAATTTGAATTGTATCCAAATGCCTTTAACTTTCATATATTGGGAGTCCGTAAGCAGCTGCTGTTGATGAATAGCGTCTATATATGTTATGGTTAGATTCTTCAACAATTGATTCTCATAGAGAGAATTAATGATGGAAGAATTGATAAGACTGTAAATGGAAATTTTTTTTAACCATTAGACAGATAGAACTAAATTTTCTACTGGAGATTTGGAGGGATGAGGAATCGAACAAGGGACCTTAACTTTTTTGGGAGATCTTTGGACGAATTGTGTTGTATGTGCTTGTGTTTTACCAAGACGTTGTTTATGATTTTTGGTGCTTGCTGCTCTTAGGTTCCTAACCAAATGGCTTGACAGTAGCAAACAGCAAGAATTAGCATTTGGGTAAGCTTGTATTCACTGTTTTTTTTTTTTTATTTCTTTACGAGCTACTGTGCTTTTCCTTTGGTTCTATGAATTACTCTTGAATTAGAGGGGTGGGTTGGGGGTTGGATTCGTCCATTTTTTGTATTCTTGCATTGATTTTGAGTACAACCACAGGGTTTGGGAAACTAGATGCTTGAGACGATGTGATCTGATTAGCACCTTAGCAGAAAGCTTGCCTTCTGGCACAACACACCCACTAACTTCCTTCCAGTTCTTCAACTAAACAATGGGAGTGCCTTAAAAGCCAAGGTATCCTTTTTGGAAAGTGTTGAATTTGATATTCTCCCTCAATCTATAGCTCAAGATATTAATGTTAATTTGCTCATTGATTACCATTTTCACAGATTTTGATTGGATGTGATGGAGCTAGCTCAGTTGTTGCAGCATTTCTTGGCCTGCTACCACCAATGTTTTCTTCATTGTGGGAGACTAGAGGTTTTACTAAATACCCAAGTGGTCATCCTTTTCGCAGTGACTTTGCCCATGTAAATGGAGACCATGTTGCCATTGGGAGAATGCCAATTGATGATAAGTTGGTCTATTGGTTTGTAGCCCATAAAAGAGACTATCAAGTTACACTTTCAATTAAGCAATAGATCTCAAGATTGAATTGAAACTCTTTCCAAAACCTTTCATATTTTGGTGCTTATTTAGGGAGACCAAGGCCACGTTTCACAATTTTTACCACATTTTTTTGGTAATTTTTTAGAGTCCCAATTTTGTAGTTTGGCCCCTGATTGAATTATTTTTAAATTTGTCTCTGTTTGATACTTACAATTTGGCTACCTTTTGTTTTGTAGGTTCAAAAGTTTCAAAGGATACAAAGTTAATTAAGAAATCAACTCTAGAACTAATCAAAGGTTTTCCTCAAGATATGATAGAAATGGTATCAAATAGTGACCCGGATTCAGTACATTCATCAAATTTGAGGTATTGTCCACCTCTCGACATGCTGTTGAAAACCTTCCAGAGAGGAACTGTAACAGTGGCTCGAGATGCCATGCATGTTATGTTTCCATTCCTGGGACAGGGTGGATCAGCCGGTATAGAAGATTCCATTGTTCTCGCCAGATGCTTGGTTGAGACATTTCATCAAACAGATAGAGGGCAGAAAGAGGTAAATGAAATTGAGATAGCATTGTTTGAATATGTGAAGCAGAGGAGAACGAGACTGGTGTGGTTGACTCTACAGACTTATCTTATTGGTTTATTATTCGAAACTTCATCGTTAATGTGGAAGTTTGCTTGTAGAATTTTACTGGCAATGCTCTTTGGTGACCCAAATGGACACTACAAATATGACTGTGGTGGACTATAAGATCTTGAAACAATATAACACTGATGTTGCATTCTATGGTGCCTTATTGTACTTGGTTATTACATGCATCGGTGTAGATTTTGAGTAATTCTTCCATGCTTCTATGGTGCCATGAAAGATGAAACTCCCAAATACCGGAAATTGTTGAAGGTTGGATATTTGTGTAATTATTTTGAATCATGCACTCCACACTTCCGAGGATCCGGATTCTTTAGCCTAAGGTAGTGTTTGGTAGCAGCTAAGTTTTGAAGATTCTTGGGAAAGTAGATGAGAATAAAAATTTTCTATGTTTGGTGCAAGAGTTAAAAATTTATTCTCAAGAATCAAAGATACCCAGGAATGCTCATTTGTACACAAAGCTTGAAAATTTTATTCCCACCTATGAGGGTGGGAAAGTGATATTCCGGAGGGAATGGGAAAATTTTGGCATGTAAAATTACTCAATTAACCCCATTGTTGACTTGTAAAACACAATCGTAAGCATTCCTCCTTCGCGAACAAAATACCTTTTCTCCCTCTGTCGTTGTGTTCTCTTGTACCTACATCTTCTCCCCAGCGATCTACGTCTTCCATCTCTATGCTTTCTAGTTGGTAAGAATCTTCTTCTTTTTTATTCTCCTTCACTTTGTGTGCTTTCTAGCTAGTAAGAATTTGCATTTTTGCCTGTTTCTTCTCTTGATCTGTGGGTCATTATGGTGAGATCCATAGTCCCCATCTAAAATTCCATACCTGAAACTCTAAATTTCTGTTGCGGGAATCAAAGGCTGTTCAAAATTGCACAGCTTTAGGCCTTCAATCCCTTGGCTGTGGGTGCATCTCTAAAGCGTCTATATATATATATATATATATATATATATATATATATATATTAGCTTGTTCCCTGATTATATTAAAAGTTTTGCGCCTTTCTCCTCTGGTTACTGCCGGCCATCAATTATTTCTCTTCTCCTTCATCCTTCACTCCTCAGATTTAAAGCCCCATTTTTGAGAATTTCCCAAATCATTCTCATATTATTTTCTCTGCGTTCACAGAGCAGAACCCCATTCTCATCGATCAAGGAATGGACATAGTGTTCATGGAAATTTATCTCCATTCCTATTAAGATTCGTCTCACAATTTTGGTTGCCATTTTTGCCATTAAAGCTGCTTTCAGCTTCACCTTTGTCTCTATTGTTGGTGGCAGTTTGTCTCTCACTTTTCGGTGTTCCCATCACAGTTGCTGCAATATTGATTCGTTTCTTGACAAGCCCAAATTGACCCATAATTCCTACGGCTAAGGTTAGATCATCTTGATCTTATACTGGTACTTGTGTGTCATTGAAAATGTTTCTGAGAATTTGAATGCTAGTTTATTGTTTCGTTTTCTTTATCTTTTTTTTTTTTATGTTTTATTTTGGGCACTAAGACTTTTGCATTGGAAACATAGCTGGCTATCTTTCTACATTTGTTATTATTTCCCAGTGTTTAGGTGTCACATGCGTAATGTGTTATGTTGTCATTGGTGGAAATATGCTTGTGTCTAGCTTCATTTTTTCTTTCAAGTAACAAGGAAGGCTTAGTGTTGAGCCTTTCACATGAGGAGATTGATGATAGTCCAAAAATACAGCCTCGTGTTGTTGTTCATGTTCCACTATAGGACCTTTAACCCAACTTGGTAACTTTGTGGAAGGTTCATAACTTCATATACAATTATAGAAAGTTGGTATGGCCATGTGGGTTGCCTCCATATTCCTGAATACCCATTAAACCTTTGATACTATACTTGCATTATGCAGCAATCTCTATCTTATTCTCTTCAAAATCTTCAATCATGGCTCCCATGTTCTTTCTTGCATCTCCACCTTTCACTTAGTACTTTTCTTTTGAATTCGTTTGCTTACCTCATTTTTAGGAGATTATTGTAATATATCAGTACTTATGGTCATGATGATATTGCTAAGCAGTAATAATTATCAAATGACCATAATAAGGGCATTAATTTCGTTTGATGTAATCTGTTAGTACATGCTTGAGGTTCCCGTAAAATTATAAGTTCATGTCATTTGATAATTGTCCTTTTTTTTTTTTTTTCAAATAGCTTTTCAATTTAATTTATTTTATGCCTTGCTTTACATGTGTAGGAAGAGGGAGGACATTGGTTAGCTAATGTCTCCTTTGGTAGCATCTACTGTTTTTTCACAACAAAATAAAAAGAAGTTTTGGCTCTTAAGCAGTTGGCCTTGAGTAGCCTAATGCCTTGCTGAGCATGTAAACGATGGATTTTGAACATATGAACTTGTGAATTTATTGAATTTGCTAAATTTAGCTACTAAGTTTAGTGTTGGACGTTATATTAAAGCCTAAACTTGATACTCAAAAGACGCCCTGCTAAGTTAAGGTGTAGTGGAGGTTTAGCCAAGTTTAGGTCCAAATTTGCAGCAGTTTAATTTTCAGATGATAAGAGATAGCTAGTTTGAATATTAAATATCTAAATTATCTTAGTAACAATGATGCTTAAAAAAATTACTAATTGAAGTGCTATGCTATTAATGATGTGGCTTTCATTTTCTAGAGATATGGGAATTTATTTAGCAACTTACAAGTGAGTTCATACTGTTAAAAAATACTATTCCCTTATTTTTCTGCTATTTTACTTTTGGTCCTTAAACTCATAGCTCTTGAACCCGATACTAGTATCTAGTTACATGTTGTCAATCACCTTTATATGTTAATCATGGTTTTTCATGATCATTGCATAAAATTTTCAGTGGTCCTATTATTTATGATCTTTTTTCTGCAATGTCTTATGTATTTTATTTCCTTTTGATCTCATAGTAGTTTAAATTAATTTCCTGTATTTTTCTCTTATATTTAGTCTTTGTTTTTGTGCCAGTTATTGATTTGGCTTGGCAAATCATTGAACAATTACAAAATACAAGGAAGATGAAGATTATCTCAGTTTTAGTTTTGTATTTACAAGTACTAAATGCTTTTATCATGATGTTGATGTCAGTTTGCACTATGATCATAGATGATTGTCTTAGAAATCATAAGAGTAAGACTTGGGATGAAAAGTCATCGAGGTTGAGTAGTAAACAGTAAGTACAGCCAAATAGCTTTGCTTCAAAACTCTCTCTAAAAAATGGAGCAGGAGTTTATTGCATTCAAAACTGTTTTTCATTACAAGCCCACACAATGATATAAGTGACTTCATCTACAGATTTTAGAATGAAAAGATTAATATTATTACTTTTGTTTCATATAGCCATTCCAGGTTCAGATAACCCAGCTTGCTGTAAAAATCTTAAATGTTCAAATGCAATAAACTTGAAGGGTGATTATTAAGTGGTAAATATTTTTATGATTTCACAAACTGTTACAAACTTGATCGGTTGCCATGAAAGCCCTTTTATAATTACAGAGCATGCTAAATTGATGAACACAGCTTTGTGCCAAGGATACCTATTACCAAAACTCACTCCAATTTCTTCTTTCAGCCACAAGAAAATATTACAAAAAAGGGAAACCGAAAACTAAAGAAAAATTAGTAAAATAATTAAATTAGACGTGACATTTACTGGGCAGAAGTACTTGGCTCCGTTAACCAATTCCACACTCTCACTTGACCTGTTCCATCACCAGTGAAGAATATGCCACCAGGACCTATCACCTGTTCCATCACCAGTGAAGAATATGCCACCAGGATCTATCTGGATTGCTCGAACCTCCTGTTTGGTGAAAATCTTACCCCTTTCTGAGAACCTGAACAAGAAATGGAACAAACGAAGAAGTTGAATTAAGAAAATTTTACCCATGTGCATGATGAGTGGCGTGTGCATAAGAGGTTGTCTGTTGGAAAGACGAGAGAACAAATGACAGCATAAATGCATGGAAAGACAAATACTTACGATGGCAAATCATAAAGGCGCACAGTATTATCATTGCAAGAGCACAATAGAATAGGCTTGCCTTGAGAATCACTAAACCCACAGAGGGTAATTACACCCTGCATGCAGATCATAATGTCATTATCATCATCATAATCAACAACGGCATCATCACAAAATTATCCATGAAATTTGAAAACTACAGTAATACAGTTTAAGAAACTTGCAGAAGATTTAGCATGAAATTTGAAAACTACAGTACCTCATTACGTAATCTTTGAAGTTCTCTGGTGGACAAAGTGCAGAAAGACGAGTCCAAGCTATTTGTGTAACTTGACACCTTACTGTCAATTGAAATAAACTCTAGATAGATGCTCGCAACCCCATCTGCTAAAGCTAGCACAAAATCTTCCAATGTGGAAATCCCATGCAAATCAAATAAACAGGAGTCATAGCAACAATCCTCCCTGATAACACACGGATAATGAATTTCTAGAAAGGAAGAGTAAAATTAGTAAATTATTCAAATGTACCAGTTGATGTGTCAAGTGATACATTTACTTTCTAGAAATACATTGTCAGCCTTACTTTTTCCAAGGAAAAACTCCTTTTCCAGCCAAGTGAAACAGATAGAATGACAGGACCTTTGAATAACTTGAGAAAATGTTTTGAACCAATCATCCATAACAACAGGATGAAGTAATTTTAGCATTAAGTAAGGTTAAATTTATATGTGCTGTTGTTTAGCATTATATGAGAACCATAACAACAGATAAAATTTAGCATTAAGTAAGGTTAAATTTATATGAGAATAAAGCTCTTTCTACCATACCAACACCACAAGATTCTTCAAACTTTTTCAAATAAAGATTCTCCAAACCCGTATCAGCAAGAAAGGATAATGCTGCATCTAACTGTGCTGTTGTTTTTATCTGCAATAAGAATCATAGTGAGACTAGTTCCAATATAAAGAATTATCCAAGCAGATTCATTTGTAGCAAATCTCATGATTAAGACTTTGTCAAATAATTAGTGAAAATAAACAGCCAATGCCATGATGTATGGCAAGCTTAGAAAAAATCAGATGGCAACCATCTATGCTCCATACCTTTGAGGAAACAATGTATTGCAGCAATGTTGGGCGATGCAGTAGGGCATTTGACGGGTACTTTGCAGCAACCTGCCAAATAATGGCAAGGACCATGTTAAGAAATAAAATCAATTTGTAGAATTTTTCTTCAGGATTATCAAGTTAATATGAAATAAGATGCTAAAGCAAACTCATAAAAACTAAATCACTCAACTAAACTTGTGCATGCAGAAAGCAAATATAGCTAATTTCTTTTTTTCGATCCAATGAACTATCAACTAGGAAAGCATGTCATAGAATTATCTGCATGCAAGGTATTTTACCATATACAGGAGATTTCCTACACTCCAATCGCATCCATCAGCAACACCAGCCTGAAAAGCACAAAAGGCCCACGAAAGATAAGCACAGAACATAAATGGAAACATCACTTCCGAATTCATCCCTTACGGTCGAATTTTCTGTACCAATCAAACAGGTTGATGAATACCTCATCAATGACAGCCGTAAGATTGGCAGTGACTTTGTTGTTAGCAATGGAGTTTTTAGCGGTCTGCTCCACGCACTTCTCCTTATCGGCACCCTCCTCTTTGCCCAACATTTTCAGACAAACCTATAATGAGTTCAGATTAAGAATTAGGAAAATACCCAGAATTTCATATTGAAGGAAAGTGAATCCCAATAGCAAATTTCCTTCCTTTATGACCAACAAGGAACAAGAGCTGGTCTATTGCTAATTCTGAAAGAGAAAACCAACGATGAGTTTGAGGGAGGATCTCACCTCTGGTTCCAATCAATGATGAAGAGAACAACGGCGACAAGAAGAAGCTTCGGCGAGGTAAGGGATGGTTTTAGGGGATTCCTGTCTATGAGAATAGTGGAAAATGTTGTGAGACTAGCTCATCACAGCTATTATTTATACTAACTGTACAGCAATAATGGGCCTAATCTTGGGCCTAATCATAAACTAATTACAAGCCTAAATATATGCTATAATAACTAGTATTTACAGCTAATATTCTAACACTTCCCCTCAAGCTGGAGCATACATATTATATGTTCCAAGCTTGTTACAAATTTAGTTAACTCGAGGGCTTCCGAGAGACTTAGTGAATATATTTGCTAGCTGGTCATTTGATCTAACAAAACTAGTAACAATATCCTTAAAAGTATTTTCTGTCTAATAAAGTGACAGTCAATCTCTATATGCTTGGTCCTTTCATGGAAGACTGGATTAGAGGCAATGTGGAGAGCTGCTTGATTATCGCATATTAGTCTCATTTGTTGAACCTTCGTGAATTTTAGCTTCTGAAGTAACTGTTTCAGCCATTTGAGTTCATAGGTTGCTTTAGCCATGACTCGGTATTCTGTCTCAACTGTGGATAGAGTAACAAATGATTGTTTCTTACTCTTTCATGACACTAGATTGCCCCCAACAAATACACAATATCCAGTGGTTGAGCAACTATTGTATGGACAGCCTGCCCAGTCAGCATCTGAATAACCAACCACTTAAGTATGTCCTCTACTTTTATACAATAGGCCTTTACTTGGTGGCTTCTTGATGTATTTTAAAATACGAACTACTGCATCCCAATGACCGTCACACGGAACACTTAGAAATTAACTGAGTACACTCATTGGGAAGGTAATATCAGGACGTGTCACTATAAGGTAGTTGAGTTTCTCAACAAGTCTCCGGTATCTACTAGGATATGATAAGGGCTCCCCCTGATCAGGTAGGAGCTTGACATTGCAATCCATCGGAGTATCCACAGGTTTGCAGTTTGACATGCCTATTTCTTTCAATATATCCAAGGCATATTTTCGTTGTGAGATGACAACACCCTTTCGGGATTGAGCAACTTCTATTCCCAAAAAGTACTTGAGTTGCCCAAATCTTTTGTCTGAAAGTGCTGAAAAAGATGTTGCTTGAGTTTCTGTATGCCCTTTTGATCATTCCCTGTAATCACAATGTCATCCACATAGACAACCAAATAAATGCATCGGTTAGGGGATGAGTGAAAGTAAAAAACTGAATGATCGGCCTCACTCCGAGTCATACCAAATTATTAGACAACTGAACTAAATCTCCCAAACCAAGCCCATGGAGATTGTTTAAGTCCATAGAGAGATCTGCGAAGTCTACACACCAATCTAGATCTAGACTCTCCTTAAGCAACAAATCCAGGAGGTTGCTCCATATAAACTTCCTCTTGACACTAGATTGCCCCCAACAAATACACAATATCCAGTGGTTGAGCAACTATTGTATGGACAGCCTACCCAGTCAGCATCTGAATAACCAACCACTTAAGTATGTCCTCTACTTTTATACAATAGGCCTTTACTTGGTGGCTTCTTGATGTATTTTAAAATACGAACTACTGCATCCCAATGACTGTCACACGGAACACTTAGAAATTAACTGAGTACACTCATTGGGAAGGTAATATCAGGACGTGTCACTATAAGGTAGTTGAGTTTCTCAACAAGTCTCCAGTATCTACTAGGATCTGATAAGGGCTCCCCCTGATCAGGTAGGAGCTTGACATTGCAATCCATCGGAGTATCCACAGGTTTGCAGTTTGACATGCCTGTTTCTTTCAATATATCCAAGGCATATTTTCGTTGTGAGATAACAACACCCTTTCGGGATTGAGCAACTTCTATTCCCAAAAAGTACTTGAGTTGCCCAAATCTTTTGTCTGAAAGTGCTGAAAAAGATGTTGCTTGAGTTTCTGTATGCCCTCTTGATCATTCCCTATAATCACAATGTCATCCACATAGACAACCAAATAAATGCATCGGTTAGGGGATGAGTGAAAGTAAAAGACTGAATGATCGACCTCACTCCGAGTCATACCAAATTATTAGACAACTGAACTAAATCTCCCAAACCAAGCCCGTGGAGATTGTTTAAGGCCATAGAGAGATCTGCGCAGTCTACACACCAATCTAGATCTAGACTCTCCTTGAGCAACAAATCCAGGAGGTTGCTCCATATAAACTTCCTCTTGCAATTCGCCATGTAGAAAGACATTTTTAATATCTAATTGATAAAGGGGACAGTGGTGAATGGCAGCCATAGAGAGAAAGAGGTGAACAAAGGCCATCTTGGCAACTGGAGAGAATGTATCACCATAATCAAGTCCGTAGATTTGGGTGTAGCCCTTGGCAACCAGTCGGGCTTTCAAACAATCTATTTGGCCATCAGGGCCAACTTTGATTGTGTAAATCCAACGACAACCAACTGTGGATTTACCACGTGGTAGAGGCACCAAATCCCAAGTGCTATTGGAGTCTAAAGCAGTCATCTCATCATTCATTGCCTTACGCCAGCCTAGGTCAGAAAGTGCTTTACTTGGATTCTTAGGAATAGAAACAGGAGACAAAGACGACACAAAAACAGAATATTGTGGAGACAAACGGTGATAGCTCACAAAATTATAAATGGGGTAAGGGTTGTGGATAGAACGAATACCTTTGCGGTCAGCAATGGAACGGTCCAAGTCAGAGATCGGAACTAAAGAAGTAACTGGAGCAGGAGATGAGTCCAATGAGATAGTAGTAGGACTGTTAGTGGTGTTAGGGATTTCAACAGACTCAGTGACAGGTGGCACAATAGTAGGGTTCTCAAGAGGCTCAATGACAGGTGACACAATGGTAGGGTTCTCAACAAGTTCAGGTAGAGGCCGACGATGGTAGGTGAGGAAGGGAGGTGCCGAGTCCTCTATAGGACCACTGGACTCATGGGAAGAAACAGCCTGCGGAGTAGGAGTAATACATAAAATAGGGAGAACCTGAGTAACAGTAGAACAATCAAGAAGCCCTAAAGAGGGAAAAAATGAGGTTGTCTTAAAGAAAGTGACATCCGGGCTATATAACGTTTGAGTTCAGGAGAGAAACGGTAACCCTTTTGTAAACAGGAATAACCCAGAAAGACACATTTGAGAGATTTTGCATGTAACTTATATTTTCCGGAAGTGAGATCATGAACAAAACATGTGCAACCAAAAACACGAAGAGGAAGAGAGTAGAGTGGCTGATTGGGAAATAAAAGAGAATGAAACACCTGATTTTGTAAAATGGAGGATGACATGCAATTAATCAAATAACATGCAGTGATAACCGCATCTCCCCAAAAACACAGTAGAACATTATTATGAATGACGAGAGTGCGGGCGGTCTCAATCAGGTGTCTATTTTTTCGCTCAGCCACTCCATTTTGTTGAGGAGTATGAGCACAAGAAGATTGATGGAGAATGCCCTGAGAAGTCATAAAAGACTGAAATGGAGTAGAAAAATATTCTCGAGCATTATCACTCTAGAAGGTGCGAATGGTGATTCCAAATTGAGTTTTAATTTCTGAGCAAAAAGTTTGAAAAATAGAGAATAGTTCGGAATGATTTTTCATTAAAAATAACCAAGTACATCAGGAAAAATCATCAACAAATGTAACAAAGTATTGAAAACCAAGAGTTGAGTTGACACGACTAAGACCCTATACATCAGAATGAACAAGTGAAAAAGGAGACTCAGCTTGTTTATTGACACGACTAGGAAAAGAACTACGAACATGTTTTCCTCATTGACAAGACTCACATTCTAAAAAAGAGACACTAGAGAGACTCGGTACCATCTTTTGTAGTTTCTGTAAGCTAGGATGTCCCAAATGACGATAAAAAAGTTCAGGTGAATCAGCAGCAATACACACCACAGGAGATGGTGGTGGGGTGAGGTAGTATAGCCCACGGGACTCATGCCCTACTCCAATCATCCTCTCAGTGTTCTGTTCCTGCACAAGAACCGAATTAGCTACAAAGGTAACAGAATAAGGTAGGGTTTGAGTTAATTTGTTGACAGAAATCAAATTAAATGGACACCTAGGCACAAATAGAATAGAATTTAAAGATAGGGAGGATAAGGGTTTGGCCTGTCCAATGCCTTTGACTTTAGTTTGTGAGCCATCGGTTAAGGTAATAATGGATAATGAATTAGAATAAGCAATATGAGAAAATAAATTCTTGTTATCAGAAGTGTGATCAGAAGCACCAGAATAAAGAACCCAAGGTCCAAGAAAAGATGACTGAGAGATGCATGCAATAGGATTACCAGTCTGAGCAATAGAGACGATGGAGGTGGATTGCTTATTCTCTTGGAGTCTTAGGAACTCATTGTAATCAGCAGCAAAGATGGATACAGTGCCAAATGGAATGCCAGAGGAATCATATTGTGCAACATTAGCCATTTTAGGAGGTCGACCATGAAGAAGAAAACAGCGATCCATTGTATGGCCAATTTTATGACAATGAGTACACCGAGGGTGATCTCTATTTCGAGCTCGTTGATCACCACGTCCTCCCTTACCATCCTATCGATGGTTCACGTGAAAGGCTAGAATAGTAGAATCAGCTGGGGTAGTCGAAATAGAAATACCTGTAGGTACGAAAATATGAATTAACTGCTCAAACATCGTGTCCATAGTAAGAACCCCAAGATTAGCTAGAATTTGATTATGGACCGAATCCAATTCAGAGGGCAAACCGGCAAGTGCAAGGACTATGAAGAATTTGCCACAATGTTCCTCTTGTTGAGCACCATTAGTTAAGAATGACATCATCTCATTAAATTCCTGCTGAAGAGTCTTGATCTGTCCTAGATAAGTTTGCATATCCAGATCCTATTTCTTAATTATTTTCATCTGAGAGATAACAGTATACAAACGATTTATATCGTTGAAGTAGAGTTTCTTGGCCTTCTGCCAAACCTCATAGCAAGTACAATAAGGTCGATATTGGCCAACAAGAGCATAATCAATAGATTGCCAAAGAACATTACAAAGATAAGCATCACCTGCTTCTACTTAGGCTGATCTTTTGCAGGGATGTCTTTAATTTGTTTTACCAAGTGTTCCTTATGGCCTTGACCTAAAAACTACAACTCCACAGAGGCTGACCAAGTCATATAGTTGCCAGAACCAATTAATTTCTCAGCACAGATAGTCAGAGTAGAAAAAAAAAAAGTAAGGAATGAATGGTGACCAGAAGTTTCCTTGTCTTAAGAGGCCATTTGGATGTTACTAACTGTTAACAAAGAGGAGCAGAATTGTTATGATGCTGTCTAGGTCAGAAAACACCAAAGTAAGGGTAGGAACATATCGGAAATACGCCAGAAGACAGATCTAGAAAGTTTCACGGTGATCGAAGAAGACACGCGCCTCCATGCACGGAAGAAACTGACGACGCGTGGGTGTCATGCGCAGAGACTGTAGCGGCGCGTGCGGCGACGACGACTAACGTCAGGTCTCCGGGGAATGGCCGGTCGGAGGGTTCTAAGGTTGACTATAAGGTCATAATTGTGATTATCAAGTCCTAGGGTGGCTAGATAGAGACACAGCCACTAAACCCTAGTTTTATAACACTGCTGGAGTATGAACACAGCAGGGAGGGGGAAAAACGCCTCTGAAAAAATTCACAGCAGGAATGGAGAGGTTTTTCTCACTAAAATCGCTCTGATACCATGTGAGAATAGTAGAAAATGTTGTAAGACTAGCTCCTCACAGCTATTATTTATACTAACTGTAAAGCAATAATTGGCCTAATCTTGGGCCTAATCATAAGCTAATTACAAACCTAAATATATACTATAATAACTAGTATTTACAGCTAATATTCTAACACTGTCCAATAAAGAAATCAAAGACCAGGAAAAGAGAAATACCGATTCAAAGCAAGATTTTATAGTAGAAATCGATTCAGACAAGACCCGTACAATTTAGGGTTTCTTTCCTTCTTCCCTCAAACTCTCAAGCCTACAAACTGTCATGGAGAGTGTTTGGGCAGAGCAGCGAAGACCGGAAGCCCAGGGTAATTTTGGAAAAATTGATAGCATTCCTAGGTATATTCAACTTGAACCAAACATGGGAATAAAATTTTGTTAGGAATGCACCATAATATTCCCAGGAAAGTAAGTGATAACCAAATATGGGAATATGAACTTTCCTAGTAATCTCATTCTTGGGAATCATATTCCCAAGAAAGTAAGGATTCCCAGGCAAGTATATAACTGGTACCAAACACCACCTAAGGGTATGTTTGGTTGAGGGATTGAAAGAAACAATATTTAAGCCAATAAAACTTATTTTATTTTAAATATGTTTGATTGTAAAAGTAAATTAAAGAAAATTATTTACTAGTAATAGAGGAGGAAATATTTTGGAACATTTTTATTAATCTCTCATCTCCTCAAACTCTCATCTCTTCTTACTCTCTCTATCTCCTCAAATTATTAAGCATACCAAACATAATCCTTTGAAACATAGGAAATTGGTCAAAATGGCAAGGTATGCCATGAAACATCCAAGATGAGACAACGAAATTCTTACATCATCTCCAACAAGTGCAATAGTAAATTCAACTACATATTCCTTACAAATGATGTTCGGTAAAAGGAATACAACAACAAAAGGTACCATGTACATACTGTTTCACAAAATTAAGCCTTAGAAGATAGCATCCTTTAAACCCAGCTATTTCAAGTGCCTGTGCTGATGTAGCAAGAGAGCATCTTAAAACCAAAACTAACAAAAATTAATTCTTGATGGAGCTCAAATATAGGGCTTTACAAATATCAGGGAGAAAAATCCTAGTGATGCATATGACTTTCTTTGTTGGTGTTTGCAGAAATAGTCATGTTAGAGGAGTGTAAAAAGTAGGTTCCAAAACCTATCTATGATGAAATAAAAAACTCATAATACTATCATCTAGGCTATAGACCAGATAGTCACAAGGTTCTCCGCAAGGAGAGGGTCTTGTTTTCAAGCTCTCCCGTTGACAAAATGGGTGTTCTCAAAGCACTCCTCCACACAGTTACAATTATGGGTGTTTCGACAATAGGACCCATAGAGCAAAGATGACTTACCTCAAATTTGATAAGTGTGGCTCCATCCAAAGAATGGTGTCAGGCCAAGGTTACTAGGTTAATAATAATAATAATAAGGGAAAAGTCTAAAAAACTCCCTTCAACTATGCTCTAATTGCACTTTACCCCCCATCCTTCAAAAACGTAGGAAAGACCTCATTAAACTACGAAAATGTGCGTTTTACTCCCAAGCCCCAAACGGGCGTCCATAAATAGACGGAAAGTGTCACGTGCTTGGCACGTGAAATGCTTAAATGGCTAATCCCCGTTAAAACTCAGATTAATCGCACACGTGAGAGGCACGTGGTCAATTAAACACCGAAATCATTCTCTCTCCCCGATTTGCCTTCTGATTTGGGGATTTTCAGAGAAATCCCTAGAGAGAGACTTGGAGGAGACATTTTTTCGAGAGAACTACATTAAAACTCAAATGCTATGGATTTTCGATTGCGCTTAGCAGGAAATTGCGATACGTTGGATTTGAGGTCATAGGTCGGGTTGATAGCTTAGTCTTTCTGAGCCAATTCTTTCTCTGTTGAAATCGCGGGCCCAAAAAATCGATACCAAGTAATCGAAAACAAAACTTAACTCTGTAAATTCTGTTTGGTGTTGTTTTTGTTTGTAAATGAAAACTGTTTCTCCCTTCTCACCCAAAATAAATGGAAGTGGTCATATGAATTTTGATTAAAATGTACTTGTTCCGTTGGAAAATGGTTGGGAAATTTTTGTTTTATTTGCTGCAAGAGAGAAATATCGACAGACAGACAGCATAGAAAGAAATTTAGTGTTATTTTGCATATGGTTTAGGCATTTTGCACGTGAATATTGTTGTTTCACATTGAGGAACATGGTTTAGGCTTTGGGCTTTTTTGTCTTTGTTTTGTCATGTGGTCCTGGAGCTACTGTGATGTGATGTGGTCCTAACATGTGTTTGAAGTTGTATTATGGAGGGGCACTTAGGTATTTTCCCTCCGTGAGATATGAAGGTGGGGTTAAGGAATCTATAGATGAATTTGATATTGATTATTTGTTTGTAACTCATTTGAGTAAGCATATAATTGAAGAAGGGTATGGAAATGCTGAGTTTGTGTGGTATAAGTTCGATGATGAGTCTTTTGAGGATGAGATTAAGCCCTTTCTTACTGACAAGGATGTGAGGCAGATTTTGAATAGCATAGGTAAGAGAACTAATAGGGTGTTACAATTATTTGTTGAGCACCATGTGGACACAGCTGAAGTGAGTGAGGAGCCATTGAGACTGACAGCTGAACCTCATGTGGACATGGCTGATGAAAGGGGTAATGAAAATGCCAGTGCAGGAGACAATGCTGAAATACCAATGGCAGAAGGTGAGAGTGAAGGTGAGGGTGAGGGTGAGGAAGTTAATTTAGATGGCTGCAATTTTGAGGACAGTGATTATGCTGAGTATGTAGATTTATTTTGTGAAAATGAGGAAAATTTGAGTAGGTTCTGTGATGATATGGGACATACTGAGGCTTATAATGAAGCTGGCCCAAGTGCTGAGGCAGAGGCAGAGGTTGAGGCTGAGGGCGAGGGACAAGGCCCAAGTGCTGAGGAAGTGAGAGGAGGCCCAAGGCCTACAATTGTGGTAGATCATGATGGTGAGGCCCAGAGTGACTATGATGAGTCTGATGTTTTGTGTAGCCCGGATGAGGAAGGCAGTGATCATTCCAAGAGAAATAGATACCCAGAGTTTAACCACCACAATGACATGCAGAAAAAAAATAAGGCTTCAAGTTGGTATGAAGTTTGCCACCTTTAGGGTTTTTAGGGATGCCTTGAAACAGTACGGCATCGAGAATGGCATTGACTTCCTATATAAGAAAAATGAGGCAGCCAGAATAACTGTTGAGTGCAAGAGGAAGTGTAGCTGGAGGATGCATGCCTCAAAGAACCAAGAAGGCAGTACTTTTCAAATTAAGTCATGGGGAAACCAAGAACATACTGACTGTGCTTGGGAAAATAACAATAGGAAGGAAAATTCTGCTTGGCTGGCCAGAAAATATCAAGATCATATTCGAGATAACAAGGGGAAATGGGAGAATGATGCTTTCATAAATCAAGTGGCACGAGATTACTCTACACAAGTGTCAAGGTGGCAAGTGTACAGAGCCAAGAAAGCTGCAAAACAAAAAATTGAAGGCACACATAAGGAGCAATATGCTCTATTATGGAGTTACTGTGCAGTAGTATTGCTTTATAACCCTGGTTCTACACTGAAGGTGAAGGTAGAAAATAGGCATTTTCAGAGATTCTATGTGTGTTTGGATGCTGCCAAAAGGGGGTTTAAATTTTGCAGGCCTCTTATACATCTAGATGGTTGCTTCCTGAAAGCAGGGATGGGTAGCATGTTACTAGCTGCTGTGGGAAGGGATGCGAATGACAACATGTTTCCCATTGCATATGTAGCATGTGAGGTAGAAGTGAAGGAGACATGGGAGTGGTTTTTAGAGCTCTTGATAGCTGATATTGGACCTTCAAATGAACATGGTTGGATCTTCATGTCTGACCAACAAAAAGTAAGTTATGACCTATCCATATGTGTTTTGGTTTACTGTTTCCCATATTTAAACTTGTTTTATGTTTAGATTATAACTGTATATATGTTTCACTGTTTAACAATATAGGGCTTGAAAGATGTTTTAGCTGAGATGGGGGTAGAGCACAGATTTTGTGTAAGGCATTTATATGCTAACTTTAAGGTGAACTATAAAGGACAAGCATTGAAAATCAGTCTATGGAATGCTGCTAAGGCAACAACAGTGGCTGAGTTCAAGTTTCATATGGGTGAGATTCACAAGTTCAATGACCAAGCTGCTAAATGGTTAGCAGATAAACACCCAAGAACATGGTCAAGGCATGCCTTTAGTTCAAGAGCAAGATCAGCAGTCTTGCAGAACAATCTGTCAGAGACCTTTAATGCTTATGTGCTGCCTGCAAGGGACAAGCCTATCATAACAATGATGGAGATGATTAGAAGAATGTTGATGAAGAGATTTGCAACAAAGCAAGCAGGGATGATGAGCTATACTGGAACAATTTGTCCAAGAATAGCAGCACAGTTGGAGAGATCGAAGTCAGAGGCCATGAATTGTATATGCCATATGAATGGAGCTGGGAAGTTTGAGGTGGACAGTTGGCAAGGTCAGAGGAGAGTTGTGGATTTGGTGGCCAGGACATGTTCCTGTAGGCTTTGGGACATTACAGGAGTGCCATGTGCACATGCTATTAAGTGTATTTATGCCCAAAGAGAACAACCAGAGGTGTATGTTGATAAGTACTTCACAAAAGAGACATTCCTGAAAACATATGGGGTTATGATTAACCCTGTACCTGGTGAAGATGAATGGCCAACCACTGAATATGAGCCTGTATTACCTCCATTAGGTAGAACCCTCACAAGCAGACCTCAGAAGAATAGGAAGAGAGCAGCTGATGAACCCCAAAATGCTAGCAAGATTAGCAAGGTTGGGGTGAGGATGAAATGTGCCAACTGTGGCCAGTTTGACCATAACACTCGTACTTGCAAGGGACCTGTGAACCCTAATAGAAGGGTATATAAGAAGAAAGCTGGTGCTAATAATCCTGTGAGTAACCAATTTCTGAACAATAATTGCATAACTTGTCTTGAATTTTTTAGTAATGTTTAATTCCATAATTTGGCTCCAGGTTGGAAGAAGAAAGAAGGTTGCGGCCCACAATGCCCAAAGTGCATCAAGTGCTACCAATCCCTCATGCGAAGGAGAAGCACAAAGTCAAGCAAGTGCTGCTATGACACACTAACATGATGCACAAGGTTCAAGAAGGCAGACAAGATCGACTGCTGAAAGAGCCTTTATGACACAACCACCCACTAGACAAGCATCAATGACAGATGAAACTCACATGGGAGAGTCCACATCCAAGGGTAAAAGAAGAGCAGGACAAACACAGTAGGAACTGTGTCAACTGTGTGGGCCACTTGCTGTCTTCCATTATTTTTTGCTTTTTTAGATAAGGCCAACCAGGCTATTGTGCCTTTTGAGGTGTTTAGTTGGCAATTTGTGAGACAATTATATTTTTGGTGTAATGGTCCCAGAAGATGTATAAATATTTAGGCACTTTTTAAATGGGAAGTTTGTGGCCCATCTGTGAACCATTGTGAGGTACTTGTAATTGAAGTTAACATTATGTTTATTTTCAGATGAATCAATACTGAACCATGTTGTCAATACATGCCTACTTTCAGATGCTTATTATCTTCATTTCATCTTGTATTCCTCCCTAGCTATTCCGTGCATTTTGACTGTTACCAACTTGTTTTACTGCACAAGTTCTGGAATCCCATTTAATTCTGGTTTGTTGCTAGAACTTGTTGAACTATGTTTCAAATCTGGTTTGCTGCCATAGGTCTTAAATGGAAAATTGGTTTTACTGCATATTTTTTGGTTTACTCTTCAATTCTGGTGCACATTTTGTAAATCTGGTTTCATTTTGCAATTCTGGGCAATCTGGTTTCATATTGTTCAGTTCTGGTTTAATCATACTGGGCAATCTGGTTTGCTGCCATAGGTCTTAAATAGTGATTGATTTCTAGTTTGCATGTTCAATTATGGTTTGCCTGTTGGATTATGGTTTAAGTGCGCATTTTCTGGTTTACTCTTCAATTCTAGTGCACATTTTGTAAATCTAGTTTCATTTTGCAATTCTGGGATGCTATTACAATCAGGTTTCATATTGTTCAGTTCCGGTTTAATCATACAATAATCTGGTTTGCTGCCATAGGTCTTAAATAGTGATTGATTTCTGGTTTGCATGTTCAATTCTGGTTTTCCTGTTGGATTATGGTTTTATTGCACATTTTCTGGTATACTCTTCAATTCTGGTGCACATGATGTGCATCTGGTTTCATATTGGACATGATACTCTTCAATCTGGTTTGCCTTTGAAATTATGATTTCTTATCATGTTCTGCCTCACTTGCTATGTCACCTGCTTCTGACTTAGGAATGGTGTCTTATAAATTTAAATTCCTTATATCATAGACCAGCCACTGATCAGAAGCAAATAAATAACACATTACAGGAGCAAATACATAACATATTCCGTGGCCACCAAATTGCACCAGCAAATTCATTTTCAGATCAATTTATTTTCATAGCCTAGGTACATAATAATATCATGAAATAAAGACATTTCAAATAAAACTCATATTACAACAGCAAATGTGAAACACACCACCTATGTTACATCAACCTTTTTATCATTAATCCAAAGCCTATAATTCATGTCATTACAAGCATCAATCGCAACTTCTTTACATTGCGTTTTTGCAGTTTCAGCTCCTCTGTAAGTTTCCTGTTCTTCTTCACTAAAGAATTCATAACCTTTTCCTCTCTCTTACTCAAAGGAGGATCATACCAGCAGAAGTAATTACAATAATTATCTGACCCATATCTACTACACCCAAAAAATCTCCTGCCTGGGTTCTTTTCAGTCCAAGAACTTCGCATGCGGCATGGAAGACCACAATGGCACCACTGGATGTCTTCACCACAAATTCTAGATGTCTCTCCAACACTGCCGGAAGACATTAATCATTTCGACCCAGAATTCCAAATCTTCAGCAGATTTAAAACCCACAAGGTTCGGGGTTTAATTCCTTCTTCTATCTCTCGAAAAAATGTCTCCTCCAAGTGTCTCTCTAGGGATTTCTCTAAAAATCCCCAAGTCAGAAGGCAAATCGGGGAGAGAGAATGATTTCGGTGTTTAATTGACCACATGCCTCTCACGTGTGCGATTAATCTGAGTTTTAACGGGGATTAGCCATTTAAGCATTTCACGTGCCAAGCACATGACACTTTCCGTCTATTTATGGACGCCCGTTTGGGGCTTGGAAGTAAAACACACATTTTCGTAGTTTAATGAGGTCTTTCCTACGTTTTTGAAGGATGGGGGGTAAAGTGCAATTAGAGCATAGTTGAAGGGAGTTTTTTAGACTTTTCCCTAATAATAACCCATAATACTGAATCACAATAAAGCTTGCTTTAGCCTGTGCCTCATTATTCCCATTCTTTGATGACCACAAACTTCCAGCTGATATTCTTGAAAATGCATCTAGTGTAAGAAATCATCTGTGATTCAACTCAAGCAGACTAGGAAAATTTTTCCATATGGAAAAGCTGGTGGAAATGCTTTTGAAATAGTTGTTATAAGATTAAGATTAAGATTGAATGGATTTAAAAGCAATGAGAAAATATTCCATGAATCAAGATCATTAGTTCAAGGCAGACAAGTGAATTCTTAAGAATTTTGAGTTATAATTCATATTGTATACATATGTTCTAGAGACAAAGCAGCCAATTTTCATATTGTTCGTTCTTTGGGAGCAATGTGAGGCAGGATTTTGGCCAAAAAGTCAATCCAGTCAATTGCCAAACACTACAAATTTACTTAAGTAATAAAAAGAAAATAGGACTCTTTAAAACAAACCTTTGATGCAAGGAATAAAACCAAATACAAAAGGTCCCCACATCCAGTCTCAACTTGAAGCGTATCGAACATAAGAGTCCATAAGAAGCAAAAATAATGGCGATGATGTATTTTACACTCCTTCAATGAGTTCAATCATATGGCGAGCTATAGGGCCACTAAGAATGATTACCAAGCATAGAGCGTAGCGAGAGATGAATTTGTTTTCTCTCATTGGTCTACTTGCCCTGTTCCAGTATGGCGGCTCTCGTTTTCGCAGCAACAGTGATGATGCCCCCAAAGATTTGAATTATTTGTCTTGAGGAGTAGTGCGGATTTGATTCAATGTCTACATTTACAGAATTATATAACATTAGCTGCTTTAGATTCAGGGTTGCTTTCATGGTTGTGCTCCTGTCTTTTGCCCTTCATTCTCATGATTTTGTAGGTTCAAGCTGTTAGGAACTCGAAAATGATGATCCATTGCATGTTGGCCAAGTGCCCTATAGCAACAAGTGTAAAGGTCAAGGGATGCAATATTCTTTGACTTCTTTGTCAGAATCCCATCACCAATTTTTGACATGTAAATGTACAAAAACTTCACTTGCTTTCTAAATTCAAGCATTTCTTTTAACAGAAGGAGCAATACTAATTATGGTCCAACTTTTTCCTTAACAGCTTACATCACAGCTAATACTCTTTTAGTTGCTTTAACTACCAGTAATCCTAGCAAGAACAAGCACCATTTTTGAAACAGTGAAACCAGTTCCGATTACACACCACAATTTCTCGATTTTCAATTGCTGATAAAAGTTTAAAAGCAGCATGGCAATCTTCGCAAACACAAAGATTCTTCATTATCCTAATTGGCATTCCAGGTGGCATGTTTATCAACCCAAAAACAAGAGCTAATTTTTCACTCTGGCAATAGAGGAACTTCTTCTCTTTCTCTTCCATGTCAAGAAGAACAACTGAAGTGTTTGGCACATATTTTTTACCTTCATCTTCATAAGTAATTTTTCCCAAACCTTGAATATCTCTTCAGCTTGAGGATGGGTCTCATCTCCAGCTAGGGATGGCAATTTGCCCCAGACCCGATGGGGCCCCGGTTTTTTTACCCGTTCAAGTATGAGTATGGGGCAGAAAAATGGAGATAGGGATGGGGATGGGTAATTTTATGGGTAATTTGATAGGGGCGGGTCTGGGGATGGGGAAGCCCTGCCCCGCCTCGCCCCGCATTGTATATAAATAAATAAATAATATATATATATATATATATATATATATATATATATATATATATATATATAAATATATCAAATCTCTTAGCTGATCACCGCATGCAGGCGCAAAGGTAAATAGACAAATTAAGCAGTGAAGTGATCACCGCCAAAGTGATTTCTGAATTAATGCCAAGTACTGAAGAATTAAATTTAAAATAAATTTCTTACCCTTGGGTTGGTTAAGGAGCAGGTGCTAGTCCTTGTTACTTTTACACCCTCCATGGAATCCTCACCGACTGCTACGCCTACTATCTTGCTGCCTTTCTTCTCTACCATATGCTCCTGCTTACTAGTCTCCTCAGTGGAGCTCTCAGTGAATTCACTCTCCGCCCAGCTGTTACCACTAGTACTACTGGTGGTGGTGGAAACCCTGCCAGAACCTATGTTGGCGCTTGGATTGACCGTTTGAATATTTTGATCGGACGCCTTATCTCGTTCTTCGAGGCATTCACGGAACGATCTCCACCGTCGGGTATCGCTATCGCCATCGCTAATTATCCCTTCTTCCTTATTCGGTACTGCTTTTCTCCAGAAGCTGCGGCTTAAGAGCTTTCGAGAAAGGCTTCGAGAGAGAAGACTAGCTTTCTTGGCTTTATTGTTTCTTTGGGATAAGCCAGACGAAATTGAGGGAAACGGCAGTAATTTAACGGCCTTGATTACAGCTGCTGATGCTTTCTTCAAAGCAGACTTGGTTCTCGAACTTGAACAACGTTTCCGACTGGAAGTGCTAGAACGTCGAAGGAGGTTCCCTTTGGCCAATCCCTTACCTTGGAGATCTTTGTCGTGAAGAAATCGGACGGTGGTGCAGCAGTGTCGGCGCGGAAATGATTTGAAACCGCTCGACGAACACGAACTCAGATCGTCCCTCAGGTAATCCTTAAGCAACATGCAAGGTCTTGGAACATGTTTGGTGTTCAGCGCTTCATCATCAGAAAAAGTTTTCCCAGCCATTTTAATTTGGGACAAGTTGAAAAGTAGAATATATTAAAAGGAAGAAAGTTTGGAAGGCAAGGGGTCGATGGCTGGCTAATAAAGGGATTGATTCAGAGAGAAATTGATGTAAAAGGGGGAAAAAAAGCTTAATTAATTAGCTGTAGTTCAGGTTTGATCAGAGGCACGGTAAAGCAATCAAAGCAATATGCAGATTGCAGAATGTGGGTTGATGAGGAAGAAATTAACAACTAGAAAGGATGCATAAATTCACCTTCTGAATCATCACAAGCCTTTTTCTGAATAAAGTAAAGTGGTGCAGCTGAGGTTCAGTACATAGCAGAATTTAAAGGGAGTGTGCAGTTGATCGCGGTCTTGTTAGAACCACATATAGGGATTTATGTTGGAGGGAAATTAAGTGAAAGAGCAAAGAAGGTTCGGCAGTGAAGATCTCAATGTGACAATATGAGAAGAAAAAGACAAAATACTCAATGGAGTAGAGATTGCATTCAGCTTGGGAATATATGAAGCAAGAGGATAAGGAGCTTCTACATAGTAAAATTTGAATCTCAAACTCGGATTAATCTATTTTTTCTTCAATTTGAACTTTGCCATCTATAACTTACAATAATTATTTATGGCCATGGACTTAAAAATTTATTGCAAATGGTTTTTTGGGGTTTTGGACTTTGGACTGCTACGTGACCAGTAGTGACCTTGTGGAATCTTACTGATATAGGACTATTATTATACTCATCTCCTATCCTCCACGAAGACTTCTTCTCTTCACGCGCTCAGGCACGTGTCCATCTCTATTTCCTTGTGTTGACCTGCAAACTGCCACAATGCAACCCTCATCAATTGTTTCTTCTTTTATTAACTTCTTTTCTTCAATCGTGATAAATTAATTCAAGTACGTAAGAGATCCAATCCCAAAATATCTCCTTCTGAAATCACTATGACGATGATGAAACTTCTTGAACCAAGACATAAAAATCTTACGATTTGTTTTTTCATAACGATAAAAGTGAATACATTGAAAATAAAGAGTATAAATAATCATTTGTTTGGTGAGATAATAAAGTTTAAAGGAAAAAAAAAAAAGTGAAAAGAGATATGTCTACATCGGTTACATTAATCAATTTGCTATGTTTGATATAGGTTGATAGGTCATTAAATGTGTAGTAACCAATTAGTTGAAAGAATTTATTTTTATTTTGAAAGGTTTAAATATATTTTTATAATTTGGACAAATTTTGAATCAGATTCATATAATTTTTTTTTGTCTTTTTTTTGTCTTTCTAATTTAAATTTTTTTTAATTGAGCTTCTGTCATAACTTTCAGTTATAACTTTATTAGTTTATTGTTCACATGACAAATGACTTGTCTATGTGGTAATGAAAGAAGTTGACGTGGCCAAAGTGACACAAAAATTGCTACCTCATCATCTTTATCTACTTCAAACTTCAAGAGGAAAGATAATGAAATGACAATTTTTATGTCATTTTGGTGTCATGTCAACTTCTTTTATTATCATATAGACAAATTGTTTGTCATGTGAACATTAAACTAATTAACAGAGTTATAACTGAGGGTGATAATAAGGATACAATTAAAAATATTTCAAATTATAAAGACTTTAAAAGAGGAAAAAAAATTATAAGAAGCTGATTCAAAATTTATCTAAATTATAGAGACCTATACTACATTTAAACCTTTTTAAAATGTATGATACTAACATGAATTATATTTTCCGGATAGAAAAGTAGATATACCAGGTTTAACCTGAACCAGACTCTTTTGTTTCAAGACACAAATTAGTAAATTAAATCATTAATTTGATGCAGTTGAGAACCCTTTTTACAATTATAATAGATGTTCATAGAAAAAAGATATGAACATCTATTATGAAAGTTAGGAACCTGTGTCTTTCTTATTCTAAAAAATAAGCCCAACTCATGGATCAATAGAAATTGATAATTAATTACCTCCACACTAAGTCGCATTTTTTTTTTTGTCGCGCAGTTGCGAAAGCCAGAATAGTTAATAGTTGTAAAAAAGAAGACATTAATTAACTTGGTACAATTTCAATAAAATAAAATAAATTTCAAGAGTGAGTCATGACTCATGAGACAGAAATAATCTGTGGTGGGGATATAGGTGCGTGATTTGGATTTTGTTTATGAGTTTCGTACTCTGTATTTCAATTAATGAAACTAAACATATCCAATCAATAGTAAACTTTGTTGATCCGTTGAAGATTGCCTGGGCTCCTGTGTTTACCACAAGAGGGGCAAAGCCTCCAATCAAATGATAAATGACTAAGAATTATCCCAAATCGATCTCAATATTATAAGAAAAATAAAGAACAGGTGTATGATACAAGAGGAAAGTTCTTGTGTCCTAACTGTTTGTAGAACTCAAAAAGGAAAAAAAAAAACAAAAAAAAAGATCAAAGACAGTGACAGGTGGGGCAAGATTAGAATCAAATGGAGAAGCTCCACAATGACACCTCAGCGTCAAAGTCCACGTCATTCCAGTCCTTACCATCTCTTACAACAGGAGGTGGAGATCTCAAAGGCTCATCTGCCATAGTCAAAAGCAAATGATGCAAGTCATCAAATTGTGAAATTGCAGGAACTTGATCGAGACAGAGACCACCCTCTTGTTGCATAGGCTTGCCATGTTCCATAACCCCAAGGCTACTGCNAATAAAAGAGATTTGTGGTCATAGAATTATTCAGCAAGATGTAGTACTTTTACTTAAAAGTGAAAATTTGCATTTGATAGAAAAAAAAAAATATTCTGACATACATAACTCAATTTTTAAGATTTTGACAATAACACTAAAATTATTAAATAAATTACTGAGTAAATCCTACCTAAACCCACCTAACTAGGTGAAAAGTTACATTACCTCTCTTTCCCTAAAAATGAATTTCAACCACAGGAAGAATTTTAATTAAAAAACATCTCCTCAGCCCGGTAGTCACATACCACATCACTTGCCATCATCTTCGCTGCCACCCACTTTCCATAAACATTCATTGCTATTGGGTAATAATATTCATGGAAAGCCTTCCCAAAAATAAAATTTTAATCCATGAACCAAACACTGAGATTAAACCTCCTTTATTTTGTACATGAAAAAATACAAAAGGGGAAAGAAATAAAAGAACACAAGCTCAAAGCTCTAACCGTACAAGCTTCAACCATATAACATCCCAAAACAGAGATAGTGGCCTAAGAGCAGAATAGGGATATGCAGCTGCAGCTATGACACTCAGTGCAAATGGATAGCATAATCTGCAATTGTCACAAGTGTGCTTCTCTTCAAACATTATAAGCTCTAGCTTAGGTATCTCATCACAACATTGGAACATGATGATCTCTAACTAAATTCATAAACCTATCTACATGCGTGTCAAACAAGAAAGCTATAAAACCAAACCCTACCATCTTTACAAACATGAAAAGAGAAAAACAACAATTACTAATTGCTTGAGGGACAAAGTTGAAGACGTTGAGCCAGATAAACCAGATGCCAAGTAAGAGACATTAGAGTGAGGATATTTAGGAATGATGAATATGAATTTAGCTTCTTCAGCTTGTCATTAAGCCTAATAATCCGAGATCTTACTGCATCCTGCTTTGGCGATGGCATTCTTTCTGCTATGGTGGTGCCAGTGCCGGTTGTTGTGGAAGACTCTGTATGATCAGCAGTGTGCTGATTGTCACGACCCTATCACCTCAACTAGCAATCGTGCGGCACTTAGCACAATCCGTCGCACTAAGTCTGCCTTTAACCCGAAATGGATGCTCCAAAGAGACTAGAAAGAGACTTAGAGACTTTGAGGATTCAAGAGCAAAGTAAGAACACAAAGGAGATTGTGAAGAATGCTTTGTATTGCTCTACAAGAATTTTCCAAGATTCTTTAGGATCTCTAGGATTGTCTAGTTCCTTCCTCCAAGTTCTAGGATGCTCCAGAATCTTCTAGAAGCCTCCACATCCTTCCAGCACCTTCCAGGATGTTCTAGAATCTTTTAGCGCCTTCTAGAGTCTTCCAACACCTTCTAGAATCTTCCAGCACCTTCTAGCACATGCTAGTGTGCTCTAGAATATTCTAGAGTCTTCTAGGCTTGAGTTGAGTCCATCCAACTCTAGCTTTCTCTAGTCATCACTAGGCCACTCTAGAACTTTCCTGTGTAGAAAAGTTTAGATCCTTCAGGCAAGCATCATTTCTTTGGATTTTTCGGGGCAATTTGAGCGGGACGTGACACCCTCCCCCGCTCAAGTTCGCGATGCCCTCGTCGCGCCTTCAAGCTTGAACCTCTTTATGTGGTCTTTGAATTGCCACAAAGAGTCTTCAGATTCCCAGCTTGCTTCACTGTCTGGGGCATTCTTCCATTTTACCAAGTATTCTCGATAACTTGGCACACCCCTTCGCCGAATCAGGCGATCCGCCAAGATTGAGTCCACTTCCCTATCGAAGGAGGTTACTACCGCAGTGGGTGCCCTCTTTGATTCTCCTCAGCTTGCATCTTCCTCGTCCCCATGATAAGGCTTCAACATACTCACATGGAAGACTGGGTAGATTTTAAGCTTAGGAGGGAGTTGTAGTTTGTAGGACACCTTACCTACTCGCTTAAGGACTGGAAATGGCCCTTCATACTTCCGCACCAAGCCCTTGTGAACCTTCCGCAAGGTCTTGAATTGTTGGGGCAATAACTTGATAAGGACCAAATCCCCTTCCTGAAACTGGCACTTAATGTGCTGACGTGGCCGTTAGTTACTAAAGTTGCATGCTGACATGGCAGATGGATGCATTTTGACCCATCCGAGCCCAAACACGGCCTCCTGAAGCGACTCATGTTCTTCCTCCTCAAGTCTCGTCGCGACAAGGTCATACCTGTGTTCCATTCTAGCTACACGGACCTCTTCCAGAACCTTGAGAAGGAGCTTGGTGATAAAGGAAAAGCCAGTTTTGGAAATGCCAATGATCAAGCCGCGTTCAACTTTTTGGCTCGCTCTCTCTATGGGTTGAACCCCTCTGACACCCAATTGGGACTTGACGGTCCAAAGCCAGTCCAAATATTATGAAACAGGTTAAGCAAAGGATTCTATTTCTGAGAGTAGTTCTATGGCCAAATATTCTTAAATAATTCATAAAGAAAAGAAAAAAAGATTTCAGTTGAAGGATCACAAGAATGCATCTCAAATCATAAAGCATAACAATTAATATGCAAAGGATAAATATTTTTAATCAACTAGTTTGCAAGTGACATCAAGGCAGAAATGTGGGCCCAAGGACATGAGAGTGAGCTGAACGTTTGAGCTAATTTATAAAATGCACTGCTAGAGGATAATTGTTACAAACTTTGATATAATGTAGTGAAGCCCAGAACGACGAGAGGAGTAGCTATTTGGAATTTAGATTTTGAATTCATGCTTACTCTATTATTCTAGCATTTCCTTCATGAGGTGAATATTTTAGAGTAATAAAAGGAAATTAAGTAATTTATATATTAAGTCTAGCGTATAAATTAATACATTCATCGGTATATGATTAGAATAGACACCACTAATGGACAAATAAAAATGATGGACCCAGAAAAAATTAGATGCAGCTAACCTTCTTCCTTGACCATCTGGTCTAGAAAAAATCAGATGCGGAAGAGAGAGAGAAAGAGCTCATTCCTTTATCTCATCCTTCTTCCACTGTTTACGAGTTTCTCTCTTTTTCTGGTTTGTTCCTTCTACTTGCACAGCGACAGCACCACATGGCAAAGAAATAAGAGTGGGATGTCTCACTATAAAAAAAAATTCTTAAATTCTAACGGAATTTAGGTCCTTGAAAAAATGTTTGTTGAAATTGCAAAATTTCAATGAAATCGTAATTTTAACGAAATTTTACTGTTTGAATTCAGTTATGTGAAAAAAATGTCAATAAAAAATTCCAACAAAAATTCTAAGACTTAGATTTAAATCACTGTCACTCTATATCCCTAATTAAAAATATTTAACTTCATCTATATAACAAAAAGAGTACAAAAAACAATGAAAAAGAATAACACAAACATAAAGAATATAATTGGTTTAGAAATTTTTTTAAAGGGCTAAGGATTTAGATTTAAATCCCTGCCACTCTATATCCCAAACTAAAAATATTTAATTCTATCTATCAAAAATTTAAAACAATTAAAAAAATTTGAATTTAATAAAGTAAAAAAAAATTGACAATTAAATATGTTTTCTAATATGTTTTTTCTTGGCATTAAGTTTTCTATTATTTGGGCTAGCTTTGTTGGGGCATGTTTTGAGCCATAGTAAGAGGTTGTTTACTAGTAAGCCTGAAAAGTTGCAAGTGCTTAATCTGCTGGGCTCTCGCTTTTACAGTTTTCCATTATGTGCGCCTATAGCACTGCTAACATCATGTAAGATAATTTACAGTTTTTGCATATAGCTCTTGCAAAATGATATAATGAAACTAATAAATAATTTTAGATGAACATTTTTTAAAATATTGAATCAATATTTTATTATTTGTAAGTACGATTTTAGCATGTTATAAACAAATGCCTTATTACATGATACAGCATGAGGCCCCAGAACCAACAAGTAAAGGATTCTAGGAAATTTTCATGACAGATTAGCACAAATATCATGTTTGAAAACACAGATTAGCACAAAAATTCTCAGTTTGCTACTCATTGCCAGCATGACACACACGCTGTTAGGTTTGATTCTTGACAAACTACATTGAAAGCAGAGTTATAATTTTTCTAGCGTGTATGTGATTCTTGCCAGCATGAAAGTGGCCATCTTGTATCACTAAGTGTACAATGTGAAAATTGAGCATAAGAGATCACATCAGCAAGGAAGAAACAATATATAGAAACTGAGGACCCAACAAAAGAACAACGAACAACAACAATACAATTTGAATAACATTTTCTTAGTCTATACAACTGTTGTAAAGAAATTGAAATTAAATTAAATAAGAGTGTGATGAATACCTGTGCGTGCGTAGGCTCTATCCATTTATAGGATCCCAAGCCAGTATTAGGCTTCCTATTTTTGAGGGCGTATTTGGGCTTGCTAGGCCTCAGCTACAAGGAGTTGGGTTTTCCAGGCCCAATGGAAAACAGTGATACAGTTTGGATTTAAGGGAAACTAATACACCTTCTCTAGGGATTCAAAATTGTGGTTGCAGTAATGATTGTGGCTGGGTTATGAAAATTGCAAGAAAATATGCTAAAAGGGAATGGGCAACTCAACCTTGATTGTTCTTCTCAAAGTCCAACTCAACCTTGATGAAAACCAAGAACAAGCGATAAAAGAGAATGGCAAAGCAGTAGAATTTCTTCAAGCCATGCGATCTTTCCTCTATTTTGGTATTGTTTCATTCTTAATGCCTCAAAATATGTTATAATTTCATGGTTTATTTGGGGTGACTTGTGTTTGAATGCAAGGGATATTTTAATGCAACAATGGTATGAAATTATTTTGTAGAAAAACCATCACAAATTCACAATGTCACTCTAAAAAAGGAAGGAAAATCAACTTCAAGAAAACAAAGAATAGAAACAATGGACCAAATAATTTACTGTCCAAAAAATTATTGATTGATGCTTACTCTATTATTCTACCATTTCCTTCATTGGGCTAATTTTGTAAAATAATAAAAAAAAAGGTTTAATTTTCGTTTTGGTCTACTTATTTTAGCAAAATAAACGATTTAATCTCCTATTTTTAAAATAAATTATTTAATCTCTCTATTTTCATAAAAATTTAACAAAAAAATGCTGACTTGACATTTTTAAAATTGATTTTTTTTTTCAAATTAATAATAAATTAGCCAGCTCACTTCATGTAAATTGTATATAAGACCCTGCTTAAGAAATTAAACAAAGCATTACCTAAAAGTTGAATAGTGAAAAGTAAATAAATATACAGATTTAATTTTGATACACTGTTACTGCAAAATTGTTTCACACCATCAACTAATAATGTGTTGTCATGTATTTAAAAAAATTTTGTTAGAGCCATTTACTTTTAGTAAAATATCTTAATTATTTTAATGATGTGAAAACATGTTATTAGATGATAATATAAAATAGTTATCATTGACAATGAATTAAAATTAAACTGCAATTATACCACTTATATAGTGTAACAAGTAAGCTATTATTATCTCCCATTGTCACTAGAACTACAACCTATTCAACCATTAAAAATTCATTAGAGTTATTTTCTATACTTGAAGTCTTCTATGCTTAAATCTATTGATGGAAAATATATGCTGGCTAACCATTAAATTCATTAGAGTAGTTCCATACCACCAAAGCCTCATTTCCCTTATGGCCATCTTTTGCCAAGAACTTTGCCACTTGATTTTTAAAAATGAACTATTGAGTCATTTTATGTTCATAAAATGTACAATTTTGGTCTTTTTGTCTTTAAGTTAAAATTCTTAGGCTTATTTCAAGGTGTAAAGTACTCTTATTCATAATCTCACCATTCAGATTGAAGAGCTACACCTTGTGAACATCTCCACTAAATTTCAGCTTGATCTAACGGTGGGAATAAGCCCAAAATACCAAAACTATAAGTTTTCATCTAACTAAAGATCTAGGCTCATTAACCGTTAGATCGAACTGAAATTTAGTGAAAATATTCACAAGACGTAGCTCTTCAATCTGAACGGTGGGATTATGAATAAGAGAACTTTACACCTTGAAATAAGCCTAAGAATTTTAACTTAAAGACAAAAGGACCAAAATTGAACATTTTATGAACATAAAGTGACTCAATAGTTCATTTTTAAAAAAGAGAGATCAAAAAGTTCAAGTTGTTAAAATAGGATTACCAAAATTGTAATTTCCTAAACTTAATTAATTTTATTTTATTTTAAGCTAACTTAATTTCAGTTTTACTAACTTTGATATTCTGTTTTCTAATGCAAAGCATATGTATTTGGGACCCACAGTTTGAGAGCCAGATTCGTAAGATTTGGCTCGTATGATGCAGTGATAACATTTGCGTCTCCTTTTGAGACATCAGTAAAAAATTATTTTTTAGTGCCATCTTAGCTTTCTCCATGTCTATGAATGGAGACCTAACGGCAGTACTGAAAATGCAAAATTTGGACAAAGAAAAGGATCAAATTATTGATGAGTTTTAAAATCAGGAGACTGATTCATAGGACTCGTTAAAATAGAGGAACTAAAATTAGAATTAAACCTACTTTTAAAGTGCATCTCTCACTTCAGAGTATCTATATCCTCTTCAAGAACTCTTACCCATAATTCAAAATTCAAACATTCAATGATTATTTCATACTTTAACGCTAACCTTTTTATTTAGTTTAGCCTATTGATCAGTTGAATTTTTAACTGTACGAAGCCATTTACCACCAAGACTACTACCTTCATACAATATTTAATTTCATATAGTATTTAATTTCCTAAAACGGGTTTGTTGTGGAATTCATGTAATTTTACAATATTTAAATTTCTTCATATAGTATTTAAATGGTTTCGTACAATATTTAATTTTGTTGAGCTTCTTTCGTAATTTGTACTTTTATTATGGAATTCATGTTATTATCAAAACACTTATTGTTGATTGTCTTTACAGATAATGTTTGCAGTCCCACTTATACGTAGTTGAACTCTGTCCACAAGTTGATACATGTAAGGTAGCAAGTCGCAATGAAAGTCTTCGTCTACGTCGTTTACCTCTTCTCCTATCTTCGATTATTTATCTTCTCCTTTGACCCTCTCCCTCTCTTTCTGTTTGTATGCCCAGAAATCAGAGCCAAACTGTAGATGTGGCGAACTCAACCTCCAGGTTCATCTTCTAGGAGTTAAGGTTTATACTTTGTCGGGGTTCATTATCATCTTACATAATTTATAATTGAAGGTGTGTCATATTTTCCTTTTCATAATGCAAATTTATTTTTATTACATTTTTTACTTCAAGCATGATGAAGAAGAATTTTACTTAAGATGTTATTTGTGATGCAACAATGACTTGTATATGATTCCTATAAATTAGTATATATAATACCTCTTTCACCAAAAAGAAAAAGTATATATATTACCTCTATCCCTAATTTTTTTTTTTTTTTTCTTTTTCTTTANTTTTTTTGCTTTTTCTTTAATATTTAATTTTTTGCAAAGCTTGAGATCTATCTATGCCTAAACACAAAGTTGGAGATCTGCTTTGATTTCTACTTTTTTGTTTCAGAATTATATGTTTTTCATTATCCACTTGCGGTCTTGATTATTTGGAATTGTCATGTTATATATAAGGTTAATACATGAATTGATGATCATTAAACATTTTACATACTTCCTTCAGGATTCAACATCGACTTCGACACTGGGAAGAATTGAGGAAACGCAGCTGTGGGAAGTTTGGAAGTTGAAACATTTCAACTTAAGGCTGGAAGGAGGAAAGCATCTGAGCTTCGATTGCTTCTGTTCTGCTTTGGTTTTGATTCACTGTTGGATCTCCTTGACTTGGAATCTCTCAATTGAGTTTGGTGTTTTCCACCACTGGTAATAAACTTAATTTGCAAATTATATATGCCCACATATGATTCATATTAATTAGTATATATAACACCTTTTTCCAAAAAAAAAAAAAAATACGTATAATACCACTCTCGCTGTTTTTAATTTTTTGCAATGTAAACTAACTATCTGCAAAGCGTGAGATTTATGTGTGACTAAATACAAAGTCAAATATCTGCTTTGAACTTCTACTTTTTTGTTTCAGAATTATAGGTTTTTGAATATCCTACTAATTAATTAGTAGCTTGCGGTCTTGATTACATGAAATTGTCATGTTACATATAAAGCTAGTACATGCATTGATGACTATTAAACATTTTATATATATAAAAGTTGAAAATATTTTTATTTTTTACTTGCTTGTTTTAGAATTCTATGTTTTCTCATATCGTGTTGAGAAGTTTGTTGATTAGTTGAAATTGTCATGTTATATATTAGGCTAGTACGCTAACTAGTGACCATTACACATTTTGGACTTCCTTCAAGTTCATCATCTAGGAGTTGAGGTTTATACTTTCTCCAGGTTCATCAACTCATATAATATATAATTGAAGGTGTGTACATATTCTATATTCTACTTCGGATACAAATTTATTATTCTTTCATTTTGACTTCAAACATGATGAATAAGAACTAAATTAAGATGCTTATTTGTGATACAATAATACTTCACATATTATTCCTATAAATTAGTATATATAATACCTCCTTCTTCTTTTTTTGCTATTTCTCTCATATTTATTTTTTTGCAATGAAAATCTAACTATCTGCAAACCTTGAGATCAACTTGTGACTAAACACAAAGTTGGAGATCTGCTTTGATTTCAACTTGTGATTAGTACTAGATCTAACGACCATTAACACATTTTATACTACTTTCAGGTCAATCCTCTACTCTTTAAGGTATATATATATATATATATATATATATATATATTATTTAATTTTTTGCAATCCAAATCTAACTATCTTTAAGGTTGTTTCTGAATTCTAGGTTTTTTTTTTCAGTACCCTAGTATGCATTTTGTGGTTTTGATTTGTTGGCATTACCGTGTTATATATATGATTACCACTTGATCTGATGACCATTGACACATTTTATACTACTTTGAGGTTCATCTTCTACTGTTTAAGGTATATATATCTATATATGAGGATTTGGGGCATTTTTTCCTATTTTCAGCTGGGTTGGACATTGGTCTTTGTTGCTCTTCAGCCAAAACACTTAGCCAGCTCCATTCTGAAAGAAAAACGCAGCGTTTTGTTCATATTTCATTTGGGAATCAACATCGACTTCAACACTGGGAAGAATTGAGGAAACGCAGCCGTGGGAAGTTTGGAAGTTGAAACATTTCAACTTAAGGCTTGAAGGAGGAACACATCTGAGCTTCAATTGCTTCCTTGACTTGGAGCCTCTCAATTGAGTGTGGTCTTTTGGTCCACTGGTAATAAACTTAAGTTGCAAATTATATATATCCACGTATGATCCTATGAATTAGCATATATAATACCTCTTTCACAAAAAAAAAAAAAAAAAAAAAAAAAAAATNTGGCATTACCGTGTTATATATATGATTACCACTTGATCTGATGACCATTGACACATTTTATACTACTTTGAGGTTCATCTTCTACTGTTTAAGGTATATATATATATATATGAGGATTTGGGGCATTTTTTCCTATTTTCAGCTGGGTTGGACATTGGTCTTTGTTGCTCTTCAGCCAAAACACTAAGCCAGCTCCATTCTGAAAGAAAAACGCAGCGTTTTTTTCATATTTCATTTGGGAATCAACATCGACTTCGACACTGGGAAGAATTGAGGAAACACAGCTGTGGGAAGTTTGGAAGTTGAAACGTTTCAACTTAAAGCTTGAAGGAGGAACGCATCTGAGCTTCAATTGCTTCCTTGACTTGGAGCCTCTCAATTGAGTATGGTCTTTTGGACCACTGGTAATAAACTTAAGTTGCAAATTATATATATCCACGTATGATTCCTATAAATTAGCATATATAATACCTCTTTCACCAAAAAAAAAAAAAAAATTTGCAATGTAAATCTAACTATTTGTAAAGTGTGGGATTTAACTGTGACTAAATACAAAGTTAGAGAGCTACTTTGAATTTCTACTTTTTTAATTCAGAATTATAGGTTTTTGATTATCCTACTAATTAATTAGTAGCTTGTGGTCTTGATTACTTGAAATTGTCATGTTGTATATAAGACTAGTACATGAACTGATGACCATTAAATATGTTATATACTTCCTGCAGGTTTATCCTCTAAGGTTAAAGTTTATAATAATTCTGGGTTCATCAAATTTATCATCTCACAGAATATAATAATTGAAGGTGTGTATGATACATTTTTAATTTTAATAAAAATTTAGTTTTCTTCCATTTTTAATTTCTTGGATTGTGATAAAACAATAAATCATTTATTGACATATTCTTATTTGATGAGTTCTGACTAAATTTGTGTTGTTGATTCTGTTATCAGGTTGTGTTTGATTAAATGGCAGAGATCGTCCTTTCCGTTGTGGCTAAGGTTGCTGAGTATTTAGTGCAACCAGTGATAAGCCAAGGACAATACTTATTTTGCGTCAACAAAATCCTCAAAAATCTTGAGGATAAAATGAAAGAACTCATCTCAACACAAGGGAGTGTTCAGAGACGAGTTGAAGAAGCACAAAGAGAAACTAAAAGAATCGAAGATGTTGTCCAAAAGTGGTTGACTGAAGTGCAGAGTCTCCTGGAAGAAGTGGAGAAGCTGGAACAAGAAGTCAAAGCAAACCATAGTTGTTTCCAAGGACAGTGTCCTACTTGGAGAAGATATCATCTGTGCAAACAAATGGTGGAGAAGACAAAGGTGATGATAGAGGTCAACAGCAAGAGCAATTTTAAGACATTTGCACGCCTTGCAACACTTCCGGGCATTGAATACTCCTGTATTGAGGATTTTACTCTTTTCAAATCTACAAAATTGGCTTATGATCAACTTTTGGAAGCTCTCCAAGTTGATGGCATCTATAGAATTGGATTGTATGGGATGGGAGGATCTGGGAAAACAACTCTAGTTACAGAAGTGGGAAAGAAGGCCAAGGAATCAAATTTGTTTGATCGAGTTGTAGCAGTCACTGTGTCTCAAACTCCAAATATCCGAAATATTCAAGGCCAGATGGCAGATATGTTAAAGATCAAATTAGAGGAAGAAACTGTAGAGGGAAGAGCACAACGGTTACATATGAGGCTCAAAGAGGAGAAAAAAATACTCATAATAGTGGATGACGTATGGGGAGAGTTCAATTTGAAGGACATAGGGATTGCTTTTGGTATCAGTCACAATGGCAGCTGCAAGGTCATTCTAACCACCCGTCGCCAGCAAGTATGTAATTTGATGGATTGTCAAAGGAAGATTCTGCTAGAGCTATTAAATCAAGATGAAGCTTGGGCTTTATTTCAAAAGCATGCTCACATGGATGATCAGTCCTCCCTCAGCTTATTAAATAGTGTGGCACAGGATGTTGCTAGGGAATGCAAAGGACTACCTCTAGCAATTCAAGCTGTGGGAAGATCCTTAAAAGGACAATCTATCCCAGAGTGGAAGGTAGCACTGGAAGATTTGAGGAGTTCCAAACCAGTTGATGTGGAAGCTGGCCAGAGAGATGCTTTCTCTTGTCTTAAATTAAGCTATGATTATTTGAAAGACGAAAATAAGTTGCTCTTCTTGATGTGTTGCATATTTCCAGAAGATCATGTAATCTCTATTGAGGATTTGATCAGATGTGGAGTGGGGCTTGGTGTATATGGAGAGTACCAATCATTTAATTCAGCAAGGAACCAAGTGACAGTGGGCATAAACAAACTTGTCGATTCTGGTTTGCTGATGCATTCTGAGATTAGGATGGGAAAGGCTGTCAAGATGCATGATACGATTCGTAATTTAGGTTTGTGGATAGCTTCCGAAGAGGGTCGAACCATTATGGTTAATATTTCAAATGATTTAAATTCAATGATAAGAGATGGAGCTATAAAAGGTCACTTTGTAGTATCTTCATGGAATGATCAAATAAATCAAATTTCTTGTCAATTGGTTGCTGCAAAGCTTGAGATCCTATGGATAGAGACTACAAGTTCCTTGGATTTATCTTCAGCATCATTGGAAGGTTTGCAAGGGCTCAAGGTTATGGTTTTAATCAATGAAGAATATGATCAAGACAGCTCTTTATTATTGCCACCATCTATTGAGTCATTGACTAATCTTCGAACTCTACACTTCAGGGGATGGAAATTAGGTGACATCTCTTTTGTAGTTAGATTAATGAGGCTTGAGGTTCTTGATTTGAAATATTGCATCTTCAATAAATTACCTGATGAAATTCGAAATCTGAATAAGCTTAAGTTGCTGGATTTGTCAGATTGTGAAATTTTAGAAAATTATGAATCAACTGGAGAATTGTCACAAATTGAAGAGTTATATATTTCTGGAGCATTCTACAGTGGAAGGCAGATTCATCATAATCGAAGCTTCGTGGATAATATTACTGCTCCTAATTTGCAGAGATACGTATTGGAAATTGCAGCGGAGCCAAGCTTTCATTTCTCTGAGCTCAATAGGGATTTATTTAAGAGAGTGTTACTCTTGGACCCATTCAATATCACCAGCGTAAGTGCATCTATGAAGAATATTCTGAAAAGAGCAGAGTATGTTCATTTTCGTCGCCTTCATGGAGGTTGTCAAAATGTCATCCCAAATATGGTTGGAGCCGTAGGAGGCATGAATGATTTGGCCATGCTTCAGCTTGTCTCTTGTTTAGAGATAGAATGTGTCCTCGATACTACGTCCGATCAAGTAGATGTTGAGCTCCCTGTGTTGGTCAAGATACACCTGATAGATATGAAAAACTTAAAAGAAGTGTGTCGTGGTCCACCTCTGCTTTGCTTTTTTGAGAAATTAGAAGAACTTCATATCAGGGAATGCCCGCAGTTGCACAGCATATTTCCAAGGGAATGTAAATTGCCCAACCTTAAATTCCTGACAATTGGAGATAAATATAGAAATTTTGGTATCAGTTGCAGAGCAACTGCACTCTTCTCAATGTTTGTTGCCCGGAGTTTGGCGCAGCTAGAAGTGATGACCATAATACAATGTAAGGAATTGAAGCATATAATAGCACAAGAAGAAGATGGAGATGGTACGAATACAGGGGAGGAAATAGTTCCAGCTTCAGACAATTCCCATTTGATATTCCCCAATTTGAAGAAACTATATGTTCATGATTGTCCCAAGTTAGAATTTATACTCCCAATCACTTGCGTTGAAGGCCTTCAGCAACTGCAAGAGATAGTTATATTTAAAGCTCCTCAGCTGAAATATGTATTTGGTCAATATGACCAAAGAGATTATTCATCTCACCAGAACAACATCCAAATTATGTTTCCAATTTTGAAGGTACTCATACTCAAGAGGCTTCAGAATCTCTGCAGCATATGCCCTGAAAAATATCATCCAAGATGCCCATCTTTGAGGCAACTATATTTGAGTCGATGTTCGAAATTGACAACATTGCGTTTCATAGTTGGTACAGAAAAGGAACAAGTGCATCTAGATAAGGTATGTATCTATCCTCTTTTATTTTTTTTATTGAGCATTACTGCCCTAATTTGCTCTAAAATAAAAAGAAGCTTAAATTTTCTATTACAATGTCATCTAAAACTTTCTTTTTTGGTAAGATTAAAAAGTTGTATATGCGGTGAATCTGATTAAATTTTCACACACCAACTTAACTACACGAATTAAGCCTAAGAGGTTAATTCTATTGAAACTTTTTAATTGAGCAATGGAAAATGAAAATGATTTATGCTATTACATTGGATTTTATTGGGATTTCAATTTCATTACTTATCTACATTGAGGTGCTTAAATATTTGCATAATTGTATTGGTTCCCACTTTCAGGGAGTTGCCTTTGAAGAAAGCCAGCAAAAGCACTTGATCTCAAAATTAGAAAAACTATATTTAGAGTTTTTGCCTGAATTGAAGTCCATATGGACAGTTCCTACACCTAGACAAATTGTGAGTCTCCAATATCTTCAAGAATTAGAGGTGGAAAAATGTGACAAATTAAAATGTCTCTTTTCCATGGTAGTCCATAGAAACCTACCGGAGTTGACATCCCTAAGAATAGGCCAATGTAAGGAACTGGAAGAAATCATGGAAGAGAATGAAGAACTTACGAATCCATCCAATGCTCCAGTGTGCTTTCCAAAATTGAAAAAGATTAAGATAAGTTGGTGCAGAAAGTTGAAAAGCCTTTTCCATTTTGCTTTGGCTAGAATGCTTCCACAACTAAGCACTCTACGTATATCACACGCTGATCAACTAAGAGTGGTTTTCAGACAAAGCAATGAAGAAGGTACAAGCAATGAACAGGAAATTGTGGTTCCAAACTTGAAAAAGTTAAAACTAGAAGAATTGCGGAGTTTAGTTGGCATTTGCCCAGGGCTTAAGTTACATGCAGTGAACCTTCAAGAGATGCTCATAAATAAATGCCCCAAATTTGCTCAAATTTTTGAAGCTACTCAAGTGATTCCTCATCACCATATAACAGAGGTAACCACAAACTTCTCTTGATAATTGTTTTAAATAGTAATATTCAATTATTAGATAGAGCAGTCTATGGATTGTAAAGTTCTTATAACTGTCTATCCCATCTGAATCCTTCCTTGTGGTAGGTCCATCAAATAGGAATTGGTTTGCTTGTGGATTGTAAATGAAAGCATGATCAAAGTATATTCTTAGGGTGCGTTTGGTATGGAGAAATCGATAAGAGGTTAATTACATCGGGTTAAATTTTTGTACATATTAAAAAAAGTCATTTGACATTAAAAAAAAAAATTCTCAACATATCTTTTCAAGTCAAATAACCTTTTTTTTTTTTAATATGTGCACAACTTTACCCGGTATAATTTATCCCTATACCGAATGCACCTTTAATAGTACTTATTCTAAATTTATGGTCAACTAATAATATATTGGTTTGATGTATGCAGTCATCTCACTTAGTTATACATTTTAAGTAAGTATTTTAAATCAGCATTTTCACAATTTCTTAGCTTTGAAAAATCTAGCATTATTTATAATGATAAAAAAAAAATAGAGATAGAAAAGGGAGAAAACAAAAGATACCCCATGGCCAATGGGGTTAAAAAGCTGATAAGGATCAAAGCATTTCACTTGTATAATCTACTTGCTGCAAGCAATTCCTCCTTGGTAAGGGGTCTATAAGTAATTTAATTTTTGTTATTTTAGTAAAGCATAATATCATTTAAGCACTTATTTGCTTACACCATGTATTAATGGTCAAGAAGTAACATATGAAAGAACTGTAATATTTAGTTGCGTGTAAGTAGATTTCTTCTTTGGTAGATTAGTGAACTCTAAATTGGCTATATAAGTAATTTAATTTTAGATTTTATTGAAGATTGATATAGCTAATAAAGCTGATTCTAGAAAATTGTAAGGAGTTTAAGCATAAAATAAGAAATGAAGAAGATGGTAGTTGGACAGATAAATCAGAGGAAATATGAAACTATTGGTTAAATTTGAACTTATATCAACCATCTTTTGTGTTGAAGGTCTTGTCCAACAACGAAATATAGAAATAACTAAAGCTTCATAGCCTAAATATGTATATGGTAAATATGAGCACGAAGATCATTCATGTTATATTAGAAAGAGATACAAAAATCCAAATCATTCCGAAGTACATGTAAAGTTGAAATGGTAATATTTTAATTTGAATAAGTAAATAAATTGTGATATTTGCCACAGTTAACAAGTGTTTTACTATCACAATTTGTTTGAATCATGTGGTGTATACAATAAACAATGTCTTCCCTTTGTTAATTTGCATTGAAATGACTTTATTTATTTAATTTTCTAAGTGATTTATTACATTAGATTTTAGTGGTATTTTACTCCCATTACTTGTCTACATTTATTTGTATATATTACAATGCATTGAGGTACTTAAATATTTGCATAATTGTATTTGTTCCCATTTTCAGGGAGTTGCCCTTGAAGAAAGCCAGCAAAAGCAGTTGACCTCAAAATTAGAAAAACTGTACTTGCAGATTTTGCCTGAATTGAAGTCCATATGGACAGTTCCTACTCCTAGACAAATTTTGAGTCTCCAATATCTTCAAGAATTAAAGGTGAAAAAATGTGACAAATTGAAATGTCTCTTCTCCATGGTAGTCCATAGACACCTACCGGAGTTGACATCCCTAACAATAGACAGATGTGAGGAACTGGAAAAAATCATGGAAGAAAATGAAGAACTTAAGAATCTATCCAATGCTTCAGTGTGCTTTCCAAAATTGAAAATGATTGAGATAAGTTGGTGCAGAAAATTGAAAAGCCTTTTCCCTGTTGCTTTGGCTAGAATGCTTCCACAACTAAGCACTCTACGTATATCACACGCTGATCAACTAAGAGTGGTTTTCAGACAAAGCAGTGAAGAAGGCACAAGCAATGGACAGGAAATTGTGGTTCCAAACTTGAAAAAGTTAGAACTAAAAAAATTGCGGAGTTTAGTTGGCATTTGCTCAGGGCTTAAGTTACATGCAGTGAACCTTCAAGAGATGCTCATACATGAATGCCCCAAATTTGCTCAAATTTTTGAAGCAACTCAAGTGATTCCTCATCACCTTATAACAGAGGTAACCACAAACTTCTCTTGATAATTGTTTTAATAGTAATATTCAAATATTAGATACAACAGTCTATGGATTGTGAAGTTCCTATAACTGTCTAGCCCATCTGAATCCTTCCTTGTGGTAGGTCCATCAAATAGGAATTGCTTTGTTTGTGGATTGTAAATGAAAGCATGATCAAAGTATATTCTTTGGGTGCATTTGGTATGGAGATATCGATAAGAGGTTAATTACATCGAGTTAAATTTTTGTACATATTAAAAAAAGTCATTTGACATTAAAAAAAAACTCTCGACATGTCTTTTCAAGTCAAATGACCTTTTTTCTTTTTTATATGTGCAAAAATTTATCCGGTATAATTTATCCCTATACCAAATGCACCTTTAATAGTACTTATTCTAAATTTATGGTTAACTGATCATCTATTGGTTTGATGTATGCAGTCATCTCACTTAGTTTTACATTTTAAGTAAGTATTTTACATCAGCATTTTCTCAATTTCTTAGCTTGAAAAATCTAACTTTATTTATAATGATTAAAAAAAAAATAGAGATAGAAAAGGGAGAAAAGAAAAGATACCCCATGGCCAATGGAAGTTGGAAAGTTGATAATGATGGAAGCACTTAACTTGTATAATCTATTGCAAGCACTTCACTTTTTGTTGTTTTAGTAAAGTGCAATATCATTTAAGCATATATTTGCTTACACCATGTATTAACGGTCAAGAAAGTAACTTATAAAAGAACTGTAATATTTAGTTGTGTGTAAGTAGATTTCTTTTTTGGTAGATTAGTGAACTCCTTTTTAATTTGCATTGAAATGAATTTATTTATTTAATTTTCTAAAAAGTGATTTATTTATTCATTTAAAGGGACCACAAGCTTCTGCAACAAATAATGGCCAAGTGACTAGCCAAGAACAAAAGATGATTGTGGGCTCGAGTACTGTACAATGGATGTATTTGAGGAACTTTCAATATCTGGAGTGTATTTTGGAAGAACCCACTTCAATGAGCTTCCAAAATCTTTACTGCCTACGGGTGAGTGGATGCAGAAAGTTGAAGTTTATCTTCTCTGCCGGTGTTACTAGAAGCCTCTGTCTACCACAGTTGGAATATCTGTATGTAGAGAACTGTGAGGAGTTGAAGGAAATCATTTCAGAATATCCAGATCAGGCTGAAGAATGGGCCTCCAGACACCAAGTTTGCTTTCCAAAATTGGCTTACCTTATCATATGGAGATGCACCAAGTTGAAATCTGTTTTCTCGATCTCCATGGTTAAACATCTCCCACAATTACGGCATATGGAAATAAGAAAGTGCTCTCAATTAGAGCAAGTTTTTTGTTGCCCAAGTGAAGCCAATGATGGACTGGTCATGGAAATGGAGGTTCTACTTCCAAAACTAAAAGCGCTGATACTCAGAGGATTGCCTAGCCTTACTGACATTTTCGGAGGTTCTAATCAGTGGCAGTTGCCGGCTTTGCAACATTTGATGGTGATGCATTGTTCCAACTTTTCCTCAATCACATTTGCTGCTCTACGGAGCCTTAGACTTCCACTCAAAGGCTACAGGCCAGGTAAATATAATATTCCTGTTTCTAGTTATTTACTTTTAATCTGATGAAAAGTTAAAATATGTTACAATATACTTATATTCATTGTTTTTATCACTCTTTTATCTTTTGCTCTTTTTTTTTTAAAAAAAAAAAAGTTATTTTTTGCAAATCTGATGAAAAGTTAAAATATGCATTGTTTTTTCATAACATGTTGTATCTTTTACAAGTAAGATTTAAAAGCTAACATAATTTCTAGTTCTCTATCTTTCAAATTTTACTAGTGACCAAATTTGAAATTATAATTTAGGGTTGTGGCATGAATTTCTTCACCCAAATTATGACTCCGAAGATGAGAAAGGATGTGGAAAGAAGAAAATAAGCCATACAGAGCTTTCAACTTTCAGTCCAAGCCTACAGCCCAGGCCCAGGTACATATAATAATACTCTTGCTTATATTTATTTATTATTAATTTGTTGAAAAATCTTTGTAGTGCCATTTGGATGTAACTTAATATCGAGATATGCCACCTAACGTCTTTAAAAGCACAACTTTTAACACTATGCTCACAATCACATTGGCAGTGTTTGAGTTTAATCAACTAAAACTTTAAATGACTCACTTTTATATATCGGATCAAATTTACTGCATATGTAGAAATGCATACAAAAATTTGCATTTAGAATTTCCCTTTATTACACCGTTGTCTTACACAAACAAAAAAAATCAAAATAAAACAAAAAATTAAAAGAGATTCCCTTTAACTCTAAGCATAACTGAATTTTAGTTTTAAATGTCATTTTAGTTCTTGAATAATTACTTCATCCACCAAAATATTCTCAAATTATTAATTATCACTTTATTCCTTGAGAGGGACTAATCTAGTGGACAAATTAAATAGAGATGTACACCTATAATTCAAGGACGAAAAAATAGTTTTTACTTAAACAAGTTTTAACGACATGCTTAATAGGACGAAAATGATAGAATTATAAATAAATTGTCAAAATTAGAAATGGTTGCTTGTTAAAATTCAATAGTCATTATTGGTATACCGTTTTTATTATCTAACACTTTCATCTCAAATTTGGAATCCAGATTTGGTAAAAATGATGTTACAAAGTCCCTACAAAATAAATTATGTTATCATGTTATTTTGTTGTTATTATTATTTTATCACCACTATCTTCTGCCAGGAAACATTTTAAATAAGGATAACAACGTAATTATGAAAATATCATATTTTCCTATTGTCTCTAACTTTACTTTCACCAAATATGAAGAGTAAGAATGATTTTATTCATTCCATTTTTTCATCTTCACCACCCTGGGCAGGTGAAAGTTCAAATATTTATTCTCATTAAATTATTTTCTTATTAATTATTATGGTGAGTCAATTTTATTTTATTTTTCCTTTTGAGGAAAAGATGCTGAAAATTAATTAGGGAACTACTTGAATTTCTAACTACATAAGCTACTCCTAAGTGAATAGTTATTTTTTTTTATCCCTCCTCCCAAAAGAAAAGGTATTTATATTGCAATTTACAACTATATTCCTTGTTTTTATCCCTCTCTTTTATCCTCTCTTTTGGCTTTTTAACAAGCTGTTTTGATTTCTTATATTTTGCCAGGATTTTATTTTTAGCCAGTTAACTTTGAATTAAAAACACAAATGAACCTGGCCTCAAAAAAATAGGAAACCACTATTTCTACACCTTATTTTGTTAATGACACATCTTATTTAATGTCTAAATATGATATAGACTAAATTACTCTGAATTAATATAGAAAATTTTTAACTTTGACTACAAAATTTTCTATATTAACTGAGGATTTTTATAATTGACAAAAAACTTTTTATATTGAATGAGGGTAAATTAGTCTATATTATATTTAGACATTAAATAGAGTGTGATATTAGCAAAATCATGTGTGAAAATAGAAACTCCCAAAAAATACTGTCTAATAGTATTGGGTGTATGCATTCATTATTTTTCTTTCAAACCTTGAATCTAATCTATATATTTAATGTTTAAATGTACTGCAGGTCTCTATAGTTTGGACGAATTTTGAATTAGGTCCCTATAATTTTTTTTCCTCTTTTGGAATCCTTATAGTTTGAAATTTTTTTAATTGAGTCCCTGTCGTTACCCCAAGTTATAAATTCATTAGTTTAGTGTTCACATGACAAATAACTTCTCTATGTGGCAATAAAAAAAAGTTGATACGACGCCAAAATGGCACACAAATTGCCAAAGTAGAGAGAGAAAAGAAGAAGAGGAAAGATGATTTGGTGACAATTTTTGTGCTACTTTGGCGCCACAGCAGCTTCTTTTGTTGCCACATAGACAAGTCATTTGGCATGAGAGTACTAAACTAACAAATTTATAATTTGGGATAACGGCATGGACCCAATTAAAAAAAAATTAAACTATAAGGACCTCAAAAGAGAGAAAAAAAAAAAAACTATAGAGACTTGATTCAAAATTTATACAAACTATATGGACTTGCAGTACATTGAAACCTATATTTAATTTGGTGTTTTAATATTACCATTGGCTATGCATATTTCCTTTTTTTCTTCTCCAGCTAATATATAATAGGCCATAAACATTTTGAATTGAAATAATTTATCTTTAAATGGGGATATAACAAATACTTAGATTGGAAAACTACTAGGTGTGATCTAATGATAAGGGGTCTAAGTAGTTTGTTGGAGGAAAGCGGTTCAAACCTTCATACCATCATATAAAAAAAAAAAGGTACTTAGATTGGTTAAGTTAGTACCCTGCATATTAAAACAAGAGTAAAACCCATTTTTTGCTGGTCCTTAAAAAATAAAGACACAATCAACCATGGAAGATTTTCAATATCATTTTAGTCCTAAGAAGATAACTTTGTCTATCACAATAGTTCTCTCCACCAACTCCGAGCCACTAGGCTTGTGTCAATATCATTAAATGACTAAAAAAGAGTTTTACTCTTAAAATAAAGATTACATGCATGCCTATTAATAATTGATTAGTTCAATCAATATAACTAAAATTAAATCACTTGATGAAATTGTTTATACTTCTATGCTTGAAATCTAAGTTATATTCTTTTTTCTCTTTTGAGATTCTAAAAAGTAATTTATTTGAAGTTCAAACAATAACTACACTTAACATGTGTATCTTTTACATGTAAGATTTAAAAGCTAACATAATTTCTAGTTTTCTATCTTGCAAATTTTACTAGCGACCAAATTTGAAATTATAATTTCCTCACCAGGACTTCAACATCTGATTCTAATCCTCCTGATACTTTGAGAGTTGCAAACTCTATCTCGGCGACGTACTTTGAGATGAAAAATAAGTTGTTGCCAGATATTCAAGAGGTTGTGGATGATGACATTTGCCCTGATGGATGGTTTAAAGCATACTTTGATGCAGCCACGACTCAAGAAGAGACTTGGGCAGCTGCTCTATTGCTCAACCATAAAGGAAAGCTAATAGGAGCTAGAACCAAAAAACTTAGCACCAAGTTCCTTCTGGAGGCAGAAGCACTTGCATTAGAACTTGCTGTTGAACTTGCTTGTGATGTAGTACCAAAATCTAATATTTGTCTGGAGGGAGACTGTGCAAGGGTTATATCTGAACTAAAAGATTACCTCAATGATGAAGTGGATGATGAAACATATTACGAAGTGGATGATGAAACAGATGACGAAGTGGATGATGAAGTGGATAATAAAATGGATAATAAAATGGTTTATGAAATTTGGTACCTTGAGCCAATCTTGATGGATGTTGGTGAAAAACTTAAGAGCATGAGTGATTGGGAGGGTAAGAGAATTCGCAGACACTTCAACTGTGTTGCGTATAATGCAGCAAAGTGGGCTGCCTTTTGTAATAGTGAGGGAGATGTTTTGAATTCTGTTCCAGATATAGAGGTTTTGTCCAGGATGGACTTTGTATCCTCTTTCTTCACCAAAGAAGAATAAGATGACAATGACCATGACCAAGACCGTTTTCTCAATAACATTGACAATGAGGATGAGGACGGCCTTCTACGACTAAAAATGAAAGAAGTTTTCACTGATGACGATGGCAACAATGAGGATAAGAAAGATGATGATTGTGATGATGATAGTGCTGATAACTTTAGTCTTCTTGACATCAGTGACAGTGGGGAAGAGGATGGTTTTCCATGAACACTGAAAGATGATTTCTGAGATGATCATGAGAGGGATGAAGATTATTTGGCTAGCTGCTGAAAAATTTGATAAGGTTGAGACTGAAAACTTTCAACCCTCATTGCAATCTCTGGAGGTTTTGCTGCTCCCAGAGGTACCACACTGCTCACACACCAGATCAAAGCAGAGGTATATCTTCTTGGCCAACATAGTTTTTCCCCGTTAATATTGATGTTTCAAAGAGCCCATTGCTGTTTTGGTGTTATTAACTTATTATTACAACATAGGGACTGCACTGAGGACAAGTTTTTAATGGAGCCGCTGCAAAGAGTGCACGCTTTTGATGCCAATTCTGCTGAGGGTGCAGCTCACTTTGAATCTGCAATGGATACCTTCAACAAGGACGAGTTTTTTGTTTGTTTTGTTGTTTGCTTGTTAATTTGTGACCTTGTATTTCTAGTTGCAGAAGATTATAANCCCCTTGCAGCTAATGCAACTTAGAATGCTGCTTCCACATCATTTCTTATCTCTCCAATAACTCATTCATCTTCTCCTGGATCAATTGCTTCTTCATGCATATATACCGCATTAGAAAAAGGAACTCATTAAATTGAAATTAATGTTCCTCTCAAACCACCAAAACTAATCAAAATGAATATAAACCATACGAGTGAAATTTAGTGGTATGAGAATGACACTTTTCTAATCTAAAATAGCTAACAACTTGTTTATAATAATATTACATTAATCTTGCATATTTTTTTTCATAAATACACTTTTAGTCCCCAGTTTTCAAATTGCTTAATTTTAATTCATCATTATTCTACCTTCTAAAATGTTCAACTAATAATGTCGCTAACAACTTTTCATTAACATGGAAAAGAAAAACTTAAAAAATCAAAGTTTTTATAAAATATGATCCTATAATTTTGAAAGTTTACAGCAAAGTTTTCTCAAAATTGGGACCATAGAACAATTTCATAAATGAAGTTGGTAGTATAAGTTGCTTGTTTCACCAATACAATTTCATAGGCAACGTGACACATTTGGTGCCGTCACCGGTGCTTCCACTTTCTACCGGTTAAGCATTTCCAGAAAGGAAGAATTTTGATAGAAACTTTGAGAAAACAACAGAAAGAATTTTGATTAAAAAAATCTCCTCAACCCGGTAGTCACATACCACATCACCTGCCATCATCTTCGCCGCCACCCACTTTCCATAAACATTCATTGCTATTCATATTGCAATATTTGGGGAATAATATTCATGGAAAGACTTTCCAAAAATAAAATCTTAGTCCATGAACCAAACACTGAGATTAAACCTCCTTTATTTTGTACATGAAAAAAATACAAAAGGGGAAAAAAATAAAAGGACACAAGCTCAAAGCTCTAACCGTACAAGCTTCAATCACATCACATCCCAAAACAGAGATAGTGGCCTAAGAACAGAATAGGGATATGCAGCTGCAGCTATGACATTCAGTGTAAATGGATAGCATAATCTGCAATTGTCACAAGTGTGCTTCTCTTCAAATATTATAAGCTCTAGCTCTCAATCCTTTGGTAATTAAGCTCGAATACTCTGGATAAGATGAATGCAGTACCAAGTTTCCTGCACCTATTGAAGACATAGAAACCAGGCAAGAGTAGAAACTATCTGAAGCACTTGTCATTGAGCAGAAGCAGCATGAACGTTCTTTTCTCTAAAACAAATTTCATTGCTACAGCTTAGGTATCTCATCACAACATTGGAACATGATGTTCTATAACTAAATTCATAAACCTATCTACATGCGTGTCAAACAAAAAGCTAATAAACCAAGCCCTACCATCTTTATAAACATGAAAAGAGAAAAACAACAATTACTAATTGCTTGAGTGACAAAGTTGAAGACGTTGAGCCAGATCAACCAGATGCCAAGTAAGAGACATTAGAGTGAGGATATTTAGGAATGATGAATATGAATTTAGCTTCTTCAGCTTGTCATTAAGCCTAATAATCCGAGATCTTACTGCATCCTGCTCTGGCGATGGCGCTCTTTCTTCCATGGCGGTGCCAGTGCCAGTTGTTGTGGTAGACTCTATATGATCAGCAGTGTGCTGATGCTCTCGTCCCCTGCCGTTACGTTGAGATGCAATATCTTCTCTGCCCCTTCCTTCGTCTTTCTCTATTTTCATCCTCTCGAACATAACCTACTCATCAAGTTAAGGAAGTAAAACCATAATCAAGCACGTCTCTAGAAAATTTCTGCCTAGATAACAATGCTCTCTAGGGCAAGATCTTACTGTGTCCGAACTAGGACAATTGTGATTTTGAAGGATTATAAATAATTTGTAGTTGACAATGAGAAACGAATTGCAAGAATTACCAATTGTCACTGTTTCATGATTGAGAAAATAATATAAAAAATGTTTAGATTTTACGCCCTAAGTAATAGTAAATCTAAAAATAACTCAACGGAGCAAAATTACAATACAAAAGTGAGGGCTCAAGTAATTTGTTAAAAAAATTTGAAACGGCCGCAACATTATAAATCCGTCGCTGGTTCTACGTTAAGCATATCTGATCTGGCAGATCAAACTAATCTAGGAAGTTCAGGACTTCATGACACAGTGGTAGACCCAAGTGCGAGACAACAGCCATAAGACCCCAATAAATTCAATAACAAAACCTCATTGTAATTGTAACCTTTCTCTATTTTGCCATTATTTTAAGAATAGGTAAAAATTAAATGAGCAAAACCTTTTCCTATAAAACTCAAAAGAAGCCAGTACAGTTGTGACTACGAGAGATAAGTAGCATTATTCACCTTCAAATCTATTATGCAAAGGGTTTGTGGATATATATGCTATATAACCAAAAATATATGGACCAAGATATAAGTTTCAAGGCACCAGAAACACATAAGACCTTTCTATTTCCTGAGATGTTGTCTTCATTATGAGAAGCATATCTATAGAGGCAAAATAATCATGCAATAGGACAAGAAAAATATGACCCAAAGTCTTTGAGACTGGTACCTTAGTAGCCCGAGGCTCCAAGTAAACAGAATTGACAAAAACTGTTAATAGCGAGCCCAGCAGATTAAGCACTTGCAACTTTTCAGGCTTACTAGTGAACAACCTCTTACTATGGCTCAAAACATGCCCCAACAAAGCTAGCCCAATGCTATAAGCCATAGCCTTGAAATAAACAGGGTAAATCTTACTCTGCACCACTCCAAATTGTTGCCTTGGCATAGCCCTGGAAAGGATGTAACTTGAAATAAACGTAACGCACACACACACCCCATAAGCTGTAGAAAATCCCATCAAATTGAACACACCCATCAGAGAATTAAGGGTCTCCATCGTTGCATAGGCTGCTGTATCCTTCAGGGCTTGTTTAGCTCCTCTGACCATTTTAAGCACCACGTTTGACACATTTCTCCCTATATCGCCCCTAATTGTGTCGCCTGTCAACTGCCTCCTGAAGGGTATCTTTGGCTTTCTCCACTGACTCTTTTGTGCTTTCCTTGACACTGTGCGCTGCGTATGACGCAGTCTCTTTGGCCTTTTGCTTGTCTATTGCCTCATGCGCCGTCTCTGAAACTTTCTCTTTGGCTTTCCCCATCGCGCCGGAAATCTTGTGCTTGCATTTACCATAAGCGTAGCAAATTAGCTCTTTAGGTGTATGAATAAATGCCCCATCGTGGGGTTCTTTGGAAAGGCCTTGACCCATGTTGGGAAGAACGGAGGCTGCCTCTTTGATCTTCTCTTTGACATTGTCTAACCCACCAGACTCCAGATTCACGAGTTTTTCGTCATGGGTTTCTGGGGAGATTTTGATTTTGGTGTTTTGATGGCCATCTTGGTCGTACTCAACCACAACGACTCTGTGGCCTTCTTTGATTATAGTGCTTCCTCCGTGGTTATTTGCTGCTTCTGGTGTTGGAGAGAACACTCCTGCTGCTGCAAGTGAAGTGAGTACGAGACTCAGAGCTAGAAGATTTATCATCTTTGTTGTTTCTCAGAGGTTTTGGTGTGTAGAGAAGTAGAAGAATCTAAGTGTTCGGGAAAATATTGAAGGGGATACCATGGGTTTTGCTCTCGGTGGAGTCGGTATAAGTTAAGAGCCACGTAGACGTAGGAAAATGCAGTGGAATAAGAAACCGCCATGTGTTGTGCGCTTCCGCAATAGCCCACGTAGCCTTCTTCGTGTCGAGACTCAAGGGCACTGTTACTCTTTATTTGTGATTCCGAGAAATTTCATTCATATTTATAAGCTTTTTTATTCTATAGATGGTTGCTATAGTAACTGCCTCGCGCTATATCATTTTTTCCAATATCAGCATATGAAGAACTATAATTTAACTCTGTGATGTAGGTGGAAAAAAGGTTCTTCGAGTGCCCGAAAAGTTTGGGTACCTTATACACTTTCACGTTGACAAGAGAAAGACAATAGATGACACTAGCCTAGGACTATTTTTATACTGCATATATGAAGGTTCTGTATGATAATCAGAGTAAAGGAAGCTACTAATGTTTACACTTTGCAAACACACCTAGGAAATTGTCGAGTTCAGATTCAGTTCAAACAATCTGTGTGTTGTGCATGAGAGTAATTGAAAAATATGTTATTGTATATAGCAAGAAATGACCAATGGGACCCGTAATCATAGAATGTGCTTTCTGTTCAACATCAAAACAAAAAGAAAAAAGCATTAATTGAAATGATCACAGCATCAAAATAAAATTGATATCTGCTGCTACATTTGCAGATCCTTCACAAGGGACATATATAATCACTGTTCAGATAATGTCATCGTTGAAAAAATATTAGAAAGAATTCAAGAGCTTATAGTTGAAAAAATAAACAGTGTTTTCATGTCCAAAAAATGCATAAATTGATCAATTGCATAAGTAATTTCATATTCCATTAAAAAATACCTAAACATAATATAAAACCACTTCAAATCACTCATACATCGAAAGCCTTAAAGAAATTCAACTAAAAAAAATTTACATTATCTATTTTTTTATTTTAAAATTTGGATATAATTATCCTAACAGTACAAAAATTTCATATTCCATAAAAAAAAAAAAAAAACCTAAAAATCATAAAACAATTTCAAACCATCCATACATTAGCCCGAAAGAAATTCAACTAAAAAAAACTTACATTATCCATTTTTTATTTTTAAATTCAGATGTAATTACTATAATAGTACAAAAATTTCATATTCCATAAAAAAGTTACCTAAAAATCATAAAACAACTTTAAACCACCCATACATCAAAAGCCCTAAAGAAATTCAACAAAAAAAAATTTACACTATCTATTTTTTATTTTTAAATTAAGACATAAATACCCTAATAGTACAAAAATTTCATATTCCATAAAACAAAATACCTAAAAATCATAAAACTACTTCAAACCACCCATACAACAAAAGCCCTGCAAAAATTCAACTAAGAAAAATTTACATTATCTATTTTTTAATTTTTAAATTTGGACATAATTATTTTAATAGTATAGAAATACCATATTCCATAAAAGAAAATAACACAAAATTATTAAACAACTTCAAACCACCCATATATCAAAATCCCTAAACAAATTTAACAAAATAAAATACAAACATTGTCAATTTGGGCTTCCCATTTTCGGACTCGATTTAAACCATAAATTAAACAACTAATCATGCACCCAATTTGTAATTATGCAATATAACTACTTCTACATGTCATTTTAACTTCAATCCACCAATTAAAACAAAATAACAACAAACTAATCTAAATCAAAGTGAGAAGAGAGAAAGGGGATTTGGGTGAAGAAGAAGAAAGTGATAAGTGAGAGAGAAAGAGAGGGAACTTGGTTGTATTTGAATTTCTGAATTCCAATGAAACAATTCAGTTGGAATTGAAGAAAAATTCAAAAAAAAAAATTGAATGCGTTAGTGAAACAGTACATTTCACTCAAAAAAATTTTAAAAATTCCAAAAGAATATACCATTGAAATTTTTTAAAAATAAAAAAAATAAAATATTAATTTTATAAAATTCCAATGGACCATTAAATTTTTAAAAAAATTAATTTTTGAAAAGTTCTAACGATATATTCCATTGGAATTTTGNAAAAAAAATTGAATGCGTTAGTGAAACAGTACATTTCACTCAAAAATTTTTTAAAAATTCCAAAAGAATATACCATTGAAATTTTTGAAAAATAAAATATTAATTTTATAAAATTCCAATGGACCATTAAATTTTTAAAAAAATTAATTTTTGAAAAGTTCTAACGATATATTCCATTGGAATTTTGAAAAAAAATCTCTTCCCTTTTGAATGGAATTCCAACATAACAAAATTTCATTAGAATTTTTTTAAAATTGTCTACTATTGAAAAGTTCCAACAGAATAATTTTCATTAGAAAGCAGAAATTTTTTTTATATTGACTGTTAACTCTTTTAAAATAGTGACAAAATGGCCATCTAGTAGAACACAATTTTTTATGCCAAGGGTTTTTAATGTTCAAACCATTGAAAAGGAAGCATATCTACATAGATTGTCTCAGTGATAGTATTCTAAGTACAGTAAACCATAATATAAGATGTTTCCAAAATCATACCAATATAAACAATAAAACTCCCATTTATCTATTTCCCAATTTGATTATTTGGAAATTAATGCAAGAAGCGAGAAGCCAAGCACACATACTAGGAGTCAGTTTCGTACATTTTATATGAGAAAATCATTCTAAGATGCTTTTTGATTTAACAATTCATTAAAACTAATAACACACTGCAAACTTAACATTCAAGCATTAGGCATCAAATAATTTGGGAAGATACAAAATTTAACTGGGCCGGCCTTATGTATAAATGGGCTGGCCCGATTTGTATTATTTTATTTTTAGAATCAAATACTATTTTTAAATTAATATAATAATAATAAAAGAGAAAAAAATAAATAAATGAATCTAAAATTTGGAAAGTACGCTATGAAAAAAAAAAAAAAAAAAANGAAAAAAAAAAAAAAAAAAAAAAAAAAAAAAAAAAGCTTTGCTGCAAATGCCCACTATTGTCAACTTAGGGGATTTTAACTTCAATATTGAGGATTTGCAAAAAAATATCTACAAATACAGATGTTTTGAAAATAATACTAAAAATAGGGCTTTTAAGCTTAAAGGTACTATTTCTCTTTATTTTTTATTTTTAATTTCGTGATTTGTAGTGGCAACAATATCGTGGCTACAAAACATTTTAGGATAAAAATATCACATTTTCGTTGCTTAAAGCATTCTATCTTGTTTTTTTTTTTTCTAAAAAAAATAAAAAATAACAAGCGAAGGGGAACAAATAACTACGTATACAGATGCTTAGATAGTAAATGTTCATACTGATCCATGTGTATAGATATTTATTTCTTCCACTTAATTAATTTGTTAATTTTTCTTTGAAAAAAAGATACAACGCTTTTAGCGACAAAAATATGATATTGTTGTTCTAAACTGTTGTTTTGACGCTACAAGTCACGACATTTAAAAAAAGAAAATTGGAAAAATGGCATGCTTTCAAGCTGAGAAGTATCATTTTGAATAGCACTATCAGCTACTTGCAGTGAAAAAAAAGGTGTAAGATAAAAAGGTGTCAAGTGAGAGAAAAACATAGGTTTAGCTCTTTTTTTTTAATATTCAAAAAGGTGTCACGACATTTTTCTTTTTCTCATTTTTTTTTTTTGGTGGGGAATTCTAACAGTAAAAAACCCTTTTTGTCACTATAGCACTGCTAACATCATGTAAAATCAACAGAGTATGGGAAGCTGTAATTTCCCCCCCTCTTCAATATTATTCCTTTGGCACTGAAAATACAGTAACTGAAAAATAAAAGCAGAAAAATGGTTTTGATTTTTAATTATCTCTTGCAGTGCAACTACAGCTTCAATACTTTTGGACTTGGTTCTCTTGGGACAAATAGGCTTCTGCAGTTGATACAAGAATTACAGCATTGCGCAGCATCTATATCTGAAGGTTGAACATTAAGTGGAGCAACGATTACTGGTGTGGGCTCTGTGAGGAGACATAAATCTTGGTGGGTGAGTCCTCAATGAAAATCTTGATTACAAATTCAAAGAAAACAGAACCAACAAGAAAAGGATTCTAGGAAATTTTCATGACAGATTAGCACAAATATCATGAATGAAAACATAGATTAGTACACAAATTCTCAGTTTACTACACAGTGCCAGCATGACAGATAAGCTGTTAGGTTTGATTCTTGACAAACTACAATGAAAGCAGAGTTATAATTTTTCTAGGGTGTATGTGACTCTTGCCAGCATGAAAGTGGCCATAAGTGAGGAAAAAGGCAAATAGAGTACGACTGTTTCTCTAGAACAATCTCTATCTTATATCACTAAGTGTACAGTGAGAAAATTGAGCATATGACATCACCAAATGAAAGGAAGAAACAATATCTAGAAACTAAGTACCCAAAAAATGAATGATAACAATACAATTTGTAGTATTGTCAAAATAGGCCAGACTAAACTGGGTTTGGCCTAAAAAATAAGGTCTAGGCACAGCCTTGTTAGTCCGTTTAATAATCGGGCTGGTCCGATTTATATTATTTTATTATTTTTAAATTGAATATTATTTATAAAATCAAAAAAATTAATAAAAATGTTACAAACAAGTATAAAAGAAAAATAAAAATAAAAAGAAATTGAAATTAAAAGCGGGCTGACCCAGATCAAGTGGGCCTAAAAAAGTCTAATTTTAATCGGGCCTCAAAATTTAAGCACAAATTTAATTTTATATGAGCTAAGCTTAATTATTAAACAGATTAGGCCTAAAATTGACAATGCTAATAATTTGTATAACATTTTTTTTTGTCAAGACAACTGTTGTAATGAAAGTGAAGCAAAATTGAATGAGAGTATAATGAATACCAGTGCCTAAGCTGTGTCTAAATATGGTGTTAGGCTTCCTATTTTTGCCGGCATATTTGGGCTTGCTGGCCTCAGTCACAAGGAGCTGGGTTTTCTAGGCCCAGTAGAAAGTATTGTTACAACATTTGCTCTTGCCCCTGAGCTCCGAGGTCATGGAGGTTGGATGATACAGTTTAATTATTTGGCAGGTCATTCTTTGGGAGGGACCCTTTCCTGGGTGCTTCGGAGGGCTTCTAGGGCTACTTATTTTTCTCGTGGACACCTTCCTGGGTTTTTGGCATTATGGCACTTAAATAGATGCCTTTTTGGGGGAACGTGCCTCATTTTCATAGGTAAGACGCATTTCTTGTGTTTGTTGGTATTTCCTTTTGAATTTTAAAATTCTAATATTCTCTCTTTGTTTTTGCGGTGGATAAATAAGGCGTTTATTTCTTTACCATCCAGTGAGTCCTTGGCTATTCACATCTTCAATTGCTCTTTGTCTTTGTCTTTGAGGTTTCTAAGTCTCACGCTCCCTTGCTTCTTTGAGGTTTCTAAGTCTCACACTTCTTCAGTCGTTTAACATTCGGTGCTCCCTTCTCTTTTTCTTGCAGCGATCGTTTGGTTAGTCCATCTTTATCTTCTCGAGTTCAGGTACTTTTCTTTGCTTTTTCTCCTCTCTTTCCGTCTTTTTTTGTTTTTCCCTTCTTTATAAGTATGGTTAAGATCATAGACATAGAGACTTCTGATGGGTAAAAAAAATATAACAACACACTGCAAATCAGTAATTCATTAACATAACAACATAAAACTGTTTACCCAAACCATAAGATACTAGCTCCCTGGGTATTTCTATAAGTTATAGCATCATCAGGTCCTTTTCTGGAGTCATGCACATATCAGGAGAATTAAGCAAAAAATATGCTTGACTAGACTACATAATGGGCTTGAAATAAATTGTAGTCAAAGTATGAAAGACAAATTAGCTGAAAGACTTCAAAAATAGAAGCTGCAGAGACTTAGATCAAAGTAACTGAAACAATTTCAGGTAATTCCAATGTTCAAAACTGAAAAGGAAGAAAAACAACACATATACCTGATTGAGATGCTCATAATGAGATGAACGTCTACTGAGAGTGAAGGAACTCAACGTAATCCTCCAGAGATGATTTCTCGTTCTTCACCCATCGTCTTCTTCACCATTCTTGCTCAGTTGAAGGGCACATGATATTATGTGATGGACAAAAACGAAAAAATGCCATGTTTCCATTTTTTGGCCATGTCTGCAATTTGATAGAAAAAAAAAGACTTCTAGAGAAAAAAAATTCAGACTCCACCATTAAAAATAACATGGCATGCCAATGAATATGCCACGTGATTTGACACAAATGCAACCACGTCATAAAAATAACTAGTAATACATAAAAATCCATGTCATTGTTTTTGTCTTAGCTCTCATGACTTAATTAATTTTTGGATCCAATTAAAAAGTTAAAACATATTAAGATTTAATTGAATCAACTAAACCTACAAAGGTGTGAATGAAAAAATATATAAAACTTAAGAACCTAGAGTGTATTGATCTAAAAATATAATGTTGAGATAGTACTATGGCCTATGGGTTTTGCTCATAATTTGTCTTCATTTTTCATCCTTGGCTGCTTGCTTTTATTAATGGTTTTCAATTTTATACTAGTGGGTCCCTTGCATAAAATTGGATGTGAAATAGGAATATTGAACTTCTTGGAGATTATGCATGAAGCTTTTGTATAGTTTTATATAGCATAATCCCAAAGTTAAAAGGCACTTAAGCTACAGGCCATGACAAATTTCCATGAAATTTCAAAAAGAACGTGGCCACCAACTTTTCTAAGTTTGTTTAATGCCAATTAGTGGTTGTATGACTCACACAAGCCTATATCAGGTGTGCGTTGTGTCGTAACATCCCTTGTAGAGCGCGATGCAGAGCGGCGAAACCCCCCACAAGAAAAATAAAAGTTAGGGTGCATGATATGATGCAAAAGAATGGAGTCGTCACTAATCGTTTTATTTCATTTTTAAACAAATGAAATGGTGCGATTGGACACCTAACAAAGGAAAGGTCTACGTTTTCAGAGTTTGGATTCGGAGGTTGATTATGTGTAGGGAAGGTATTAGCACCTTACAACGCCCGTTCTTAGAATGGTTACCTATTTAATCAATTGTTATCTTTTTTTAAATGAATTAAATTGGTCATAACATTTGTTTTAAAATAAAGTAATACTTTGCTAGGTCTCGCCAGTCCTTCTCCCAATCTATTCCGTCATAAGCAAATTTTAACATTTTTATTATCTGAGTAATAACTCAAAAATGTATGAAATGCAATTTATTATGCATGTTAGAAAATGAGTTCCAGATTTGTGGAAAAATATTTTTTTTTATTGAAGGTCCTTCTTTAGTCAACCAGTACATCTGGAAAAGTTAAAGGGACACTCCTCAACTCCAAAATGTCAAGAAGTCGCCATCATCACAGCTATCCTCAATTTCAATCCATATTTTAAAGTAAAAAAAATATGATATTATGCATAAATAAGATTTTTTTTTTTGGAGAATTATGCATAGAAAGAGATTTTTATCAAGAGTTAGCCTCAAGCTCCGCCAGTACCTCTGGCAAAACTAGAGAAATCCCTTTACCTCTAGAATGTCAAAATATTGCCATGATTATGACTAATTTTGATTATTCCCTCGTCGGTAATCTTATTCTAGCATAAATGGAAACAATGATGAAATATAATGAGATGAATTATAATGTAGCAAATAATGCTAGAAAGATAGTAATTGGAAAGATAAAGCGATATTGAGAATTTCATTGGCCACACCAGTACCTTTGGCATAACCAAGAAATTTATCCCTCACCTCAAGAACATTAGAAAAGATTGTCAGCATAATTATTCTCTAATTTAATCGGTCGTTGGGCTTTAATTTTTATGATAGAAAATAAAGTATATAAAATATTTAAGATAAACTGATAAAAAAAAATGAATAAGAACAAATATAAGAAGAGAAAAGAAAAAAAAAAGAAAAAAAAAGAAAAGTTAAATTAACTCTAAAGAAAAACAAGTGTCCTAAATAGATTAAATTCAAATTGAATAATAAAAATCTAGCAAATATCAAATGAGCAAAACCTCGAACACTAATTTCATAACTAAAGTCATAAACTTACCATAGAAATAAAGAACCACAAAATAATGTGAACTCATGAAACAAAAACGTGGGCCTAGAAATAAAGAATGGACCAACCCAAATGGATTCAACCCAAGGAAAAAAAAAAAAAAAAAAACAGACAAGGANAAAAAAAAGGCAGACATGGACCAGCTCAATGGAATTTGATCCAAACTAGTAAATGAAATGCCCAAAAGGAAACGGGCCAGTCCACATAACAGCTGCCCAAACATAGTAAATGAAACAAAACAAAAACGAAATGGGCTAGTCCAAAGGGAAATCAGAACTAACAACCCAAATTATTAACAAACAAAAACAATATCAAGCCCAGACAAATGAAAAGGCCTAAACAAACATAAATGCAATAAAGGAAATTACAAATAAAATTAAAAAAAGAAAAGAGAATCAGCAACCCAAAAGAATAAGATACGAAGAAAGAAAAGAGGAAGAATATAGAAAGAAAGGAGAGATGTGCAGAGGAAGGGGAAAACGCCGGAGGGAGAGAGAGCTTCTCTCTTGGGTCTAGGAGCTTAAGGAATTGATCCTAGCTTGACTAAATATTATACTAAGGTAAGAATCTCCCTTTTTATTTCACTTTCTCTCCAAAGTTTCTATACTTCCTTCTCTTGAAGCTCTATTTCTCTCTCTAAAATCTCTTTCTCTTTCTAAAAAATCTTCACTCTAACTTGATTTTCTTCTCTAAAATGGAAGATGGGTATGAGGTTGGATGCTTTGTTGGCTAAAAAAAGTTAGTTCTCCCTATTTTCCAATTTGATTTCTCTCTCTAAAAGGGGGTTTCTCTCTCTAATTTGGGATTTTTCTTTCTCTACTTGGGGACTTCTCTCTCTAATTTGGTTCCATTTTTTTTTCTAAACTCTATGCATGCACATAAATATTTCTAGGTTTTATTCTATTATGGATTTTGGGGGTTCTCTCTAATTTGGTGTCTCTGTTTATTTTTGTGATTTTATTTTAAATTCTCTCTATACCTAGAAGCTAAATAGAAAGAGAATAATTTGATTGTTAGAAAATAACATTGCTATTCAATAAGCAAGAATATCACAACAAATTTTTGCACAAAGAAAATGTGAAAAGAGCAGAAGTTCATACCTAAGTTGTTGTCAATCCACTATTTTGCTTTCTACTTTGAGGATTTTGCTCACTCTCTGTATTGCCTTTTCCATGTGTCTCTCACGGTGGTTCTTCTCCTTTGTTACTGTGTATTTCTCTTTTTTGTATCTTCGTACTTCTCTCTCTGTATCCTAGTGTGTGTCTTTGCTCTGCTTGGGGAGACCCATTTTATAGCTAGAACTGGGATTAATTTCTCATATATGCTAAACTCTTCTTCTCCCATTTGCAGGTTGTGCAACCATATGAGGCAAGGATGGTCAATTTTCAAATAGTTGGTGACGGGTGCCGAACCGTACAAAATTACAATACTAATTACAATTAAATTGTAGTATAGGATGCAACCAGTATCGTCTCCCAAGGATTCACTAGAACAGTTAATCTACTAAGACTCGCGCAGGAACAAAACTAGGGGGTTTTGTGTTGAATGTAGAATGTTAAGAATCCAGAAAGCAGTAAATTGAATTTAGTCAAATAGGAGAAAACGTAATCAACTCAAGCAGACAACCAAACTCTAATCCATCCTTGTTCACTAAAGGTTATCTAAATCTGATTTATTTCTTGGTTAACTGTTACTTGGAACCCCTAACAGCAACACTTATAATTCCTAATGATTACTAATCAGGATTCAATTAATATTGGAACTAAAAATCTAGGCAACCACTCTATATCACTAAGTCCAGATTAATTTGAGAAACGAATTGGCCAAGTTAACCATAAAATAAAGACCTTCAAAATATGATATCAATTTGATTACTGTAATGAACTCAATCAACCGATTTAAATTCATATAACACATGCAATTAAAATATCATTCAATCACATGAAGATGAGAAGAAGTAGTCAATCAAATTGTATTAAATCAAACCCGGATTAAAACATAAGAACTTTGGATTAGCAAGTCTGGTTCCTCTTGAGTCGATTACAGAAGTACTTAGCCCTCCATGAAAGACTTAAACACAAAGCAAGGTCTAAACTCGAACTCAGAAACAGGAGGCAATAGCTTCTGATGATAATATGGTGATGTCCTATTTTTCTCAACACTTAAGAATAAATACTAGCTGGCTGCCTCCTCTAGGTTTCCTAATTACAAAATAAACCTAGTTTCCTAAACCTATAATGGTAAAAACGTGATTAAATCCTACTGACATGTGTGCTGGCCCAAATAGCAAATTTTGGGCCAATAAACAAGTACTGGTCCAATAGGCAGGCCCACGAAATGGAATAAGTTTATGCTGGGCGGATGCAGAAAATCTGGACTGCTTGAATACGAATTTCAATTGTCCAGACATGAGAATCACCTTCTGGGCTCTTTATATGAAATGTAGAATTTTCTATAAGCTTTCCTACGAAACTAGAATTGCATCAATTGAACATTTGCAGCTCAAGATATAATGAAAAATACAAGCAGTGCCAGAAATCAATAATTATGCAATTAAAGTCTAAAAGCACCAATAAACACACACTAAAAGTCTAAGTATAAGGGAAACAAATAGTGTAAAATAATGTCTTATCAGGTGGTGTCATCCTGCAGAGGCAATGGAGCTGGCTAGTAGAAAATGCCAAAGGTTGTTTATGCTGCACTTTAATTTCTTTTGTCATTTTTTGGACAATATCTTTTACTTTGAAAAAATAGAAAATATACTCTGTAACCAAATTGATTTGTATTTTTTCTTTCTGATTTTGTTTTTTTTTTTTTCTAATATTTGGGACATTTGAATAAGAATTAGAAAAACCAATATACCCATAAGTGCAAATTTGGGTATCAACAGCTGCCCCCCTTTGCTCATCTATTTATGAATAAATGATAGGCAAAGGAGTTAATTCAACACGAGGCATGAAATAAAGGTTTCGGGAAATAAAAGCAAGTACTTAAACAAGTTAAGCATAACTAAACATTAAACATAGAAAAATCAAAAGAAGACCTAGACCGGCTAGGCTTGATCCAACCAAACTAGATTTGATTTAACAACAGGAAAAATAAACAAAGACCCAGGGTATCCGGGCTCGACCTAACAAAACTGGATTTGATTTAACAACAATAAAATTAAACTATGACCTAGAAAAGCTAGGCTCAACCCAGCCAAGCTAGATTCAATTTAACATCAAGAAAAATAAACAATGACCTAGGGTATCCAGGCTCGACCTAGCTAAGTTGGATTCAATTTAAAAATGGGAAAATTATACAATGACCCTGGATATTCGGGTTTGATCCAACCGAGTTGGATTTGATTTGACAACAGAAAAAATAAACAAATACCCAGGGAATCCGGGCTCGACCCAGCTAAGCTAGATTGGATTTAACAATAAGAAAAATAAATGATAACCCAGGGTATCCGGGCTCGACCTAGCTAAACTGGATTCGATTTAACGGCGATAAACATAAATTATAACCTAGTCAGGCTAGGCTCGATTTAGACTGGCTAGATTCAATTTAATGGCAAGAAAAATAAACGGTGACCTAGTCAAACTAGGCTCGATCCAGACTGGCTGAATTTGATTTAACAATGAGAAAAATAAATGAGTGATGGAGATGATATGCAATGCATGCTCCATGTATGTCAATTTACATGTTAAATTTAAGAAACATTTTGGTATTCAGAAAATTTTCTTTTTACTTCTTTGACCCCGAAAGACTAGTTCAGACAATGTCAAAGACGAACAGCAAAATCTTAGCCATCGGTAAAAAGATGAAGCTCACTAGGATCCATATTTTTCACTTATGAGATGGAATAATGACCAATAGTATTACTCTTGAGATAACTCCTCTTCTATAAGGTCAATCTTTTGCTCAACTGATATATATTTGGGAATTCAGTGTACTTCCTACAATCTTTTGAATTTTTGCCTTTTTACATCTTGATACGCTTAGACAAAGTTAACATGTGCTTCTTATTTCAGTATATAATCATCATGAAAATGCATATTCAAATCACAAACAGGTTATAATCAGACAAAATAGTCATAGACCAAGTGGGAAAAGATTCTTATTCAATTGGAAAAAGCAAAATAAGGACATTATGAATGGAATTCACCAACTAAAAGAAGGTAGAATAAGATTTTCAATCATTCTAGTGATAATCTTTAAGATGTACAGCGTCAACTACCCTAGTATATGATTCTGAATACCCCCATAATTGCCTCTTCTTAACCCATTTGCGTACTGGATTACTTCCTCAAATTTCTCATTCTTGTGAAAACTTTCATCATATTCAATGGCAATGTTGCTCTATTTTTTTTTTTTTTTGAAGAATGAAAGATGGTACAAAACCACTTTACTGATCGAATGAAAGAAATACAAGCATGCCTTTTATGCATAGTATTTTTTGACTACATCTGAGTTTGCAAGAAGTGGTAATTCTTCTCCATCCATCTTAGCAAGGATCAATGCTCCTCCAGAGAAAGTTCGCTTCACCACATAAGGTCCTTCATAGTTCGGAGTCCATTTTCCATGGTGATCCTTTTGAATTGGTAACCTTTTTTTCAATACCAAATCTCCTTCTTGGAATTGACGCAGTCATACTTTTTTAGCGAGAGCCCTCATCATCCTTTTTTGATAGAGTTGGCTATGACACAATGCAACTAGTTCTTTTCCTTAAATAAGGTTCAGTTGATCATATCGCACCCGAGTCCATTTGGCTTTTTCTAGTTCTGCCTCTATGATCACTCTTAGGGAAGGGATTTCCACCTCAATTGGAAGTATAGCTTCCATCCCATAAACTAATGAAAAAGGAGTAGCTCCCGTAGAAGTGAAGACAAATGTACGATAGGCATGAAGAGCAAAAGGAAGAATTTCATGCCAATCTTTGTATGTTAAGGTCATCTTTCAGATGATTCTCTTTATGTTCTTGTTGACCGCCTCAACTGCTCCATTCATTTTCGGACAATATGGGGAAGAATTATGATGCCTTATCTTGAATTCTTAGCATAGCTCCATCATCAATTTGTTGCATTATTTGTAATAATCCTCTAAGGAATATTGTAGTAGCAAATCAACTCATTCTTGATGAATTTAAGCACCACCCCTTTTGTCACATGAGCATAAGAAGCAGCTTCAACCCATTTTGTAAAGTAATCGATGACAACCAAGATGAAGCGATGTCCATTAGAGGCTTTCGGTTCGATCGGGCCTATAACATTCATGCCCCACATCAAGAATGGCCATGGTGCCAATAAGACATTTAGAGGTATGGGCGGTGTATGGATCTTATCAGCATATATTTGACATATGTGGCATTTTCTCACATAATTGATGCAATCAGATTCCATTGTCAACCAATAATACCCCGCCCTTAATATCTTTTTTGCCATGGCATGCCCATTTGCATGTATTCCACAAATACCCTCATGCACATCTTCAATGATCCTCTTTGCCTCTGGTATGTCAACATATCTCAGAAGCATTGTATCATAATTTCTTTTGTATAATACATCCTCATTTAGGAAGAAAATTATTGCCAATCTCCTTATGGTTCTTTTGTCATTTTCTGAGGCACTGGGTGGGTATTCCCTGCTTTTAATGAAAGATTTAATATCTTGATACCATGGTTTCTCGTCAGGTTCTTCTTCCATCATCAAGCAATATGTTGGGCAATCTCATCTAGTCATCTTTATGAATGACATTTCTTTATCATTATTAATCTTGAACATCGAAGACAAGGTTGCAAGTGCATCAACCAATTGATTATTTTCTCGAGGAATATGCCAAAAGGTAATCTCCTCAAATTGCTCGGACAATTCTAGTAGGTAGTCATGGTATGGGATAAGTTTGGAATCTCGAGTCTCCCATTCCTCTTTCAGTTGATTGATCACCAAAGCTGAATCTCCATATACTTCTAAAATTCTTGCTTTTGATTCTATTGCTGCTTGTATTCCCATAGTGCATGCTTCGTGCTCAGCTTTATTATTTGTGCAGTCAAAATATAGCCTAGCAGTAATCGGGATAAGCTTTTCTTCAGGAGAGATTAGCACAGCACCGATTCCATGCCCTAATGCATTGGAGGCTCCATCAAATAGCAAACTCCACTTCTTGCCCCTTAACGTCTTTGCATCTTTGAATAATGACATTATATCTTCATCTGAAAAATCGCATTGCATCGACCAGTAGCTTTCTATAGGTTGGTTAGCTAAGTAGTCCAAAAGTGCGCTTCCTTTTATTGCTTTTTGGGTGACATAAATGATGTCATATTCAGATAAAAGAACTTGTCATCGTGCGATTCTTCTTGTGAAAGCTAGTTTTTCAAAGATATATTTGATTGGATCCATTTTAGACATTAGCCGAGTTGTGTAATACAACATATATTGTCGCAAACGATGAGCCGCTCAAGCCAGAGCACAACATGTGCGTTCTAACAATGAGTATTTGGCCTCTAAATTCGTGAACTTTTTGCTCAAGTAGTAAATGACATGTTTTTTTCTCCCTAATTCATCATGTTGCCCCAGTTCACAACCTATTGATTCTTCAAGCACCGTTAGATACATAATGAGAGGTCTTGATGAGCTGCCGAGGCTCCTCAAATTAGTTAATGTTTAAGGTCGGTTCCTAAGCTATTTGTAGCAAAGGGCAGCCCTAAGTCGAACCTAAGGATTGTTCTATTTGGTGAATCATATGGAGAAGCATATAAACAGGGGGGTTGTGTTTGTTTATGTGATTAACGAAAATTAATTGAAAGTGGTAGAGTTTTAGAGAAAGCAACCAATCCAAGTCTTAACTAGTTCTGATTTTGATCCATCCTTGATTTCCAAGGATCCATTTAATTGTTAACCATGTTATTGGCCTTTAAAACATCTCAAGAAGCCTCTCAATGTTCTATGGATGTCTACTGGTTAAGCAACCAGAATTCGGTTCAACAAGGGACTAAATGAATTAAGCAAACATTCAAGTCCAGTTTAACCTAAGTCCTGAATCCAGCCAAGGTAATTAATCCGTCCAAGCTTAGAACCATTAATTAACCATACAATCCTCTTTTATCACATGCAAACAGAATATGAACACATGAATAATCCAATCCGAATTAAGCAATTCAAACAGAATATTTCAGAGGATTGAAAGAACTTGATTAACAACTAAAATGAAGAACAACAACACATAATCTCAAAATCAATAATCAGAATAGCAAAACCTGGATTGATATGATGAATTAGCCCTCCATGAACAAGAAGAGCTGAGTTCTTACAAAATATCTAAGAGAAAACTTAGAGACTAAGGAAAGAGTAAAAGCTGTCTAAAAATATCTAATGACTTGATTCTGAATTTCGGCTGCCCCCTCTTGCTGATATAGACCTCCAAATTTACATGCACACCCAAATTGCCCTTAGGGCACACTTGTTCCCATGGGCCTTAGCTTCAATTGGGCTTTGGTTTGGGCCCATTTGGACTTGTCATGAGGAAGTTAGGCCCATTTAAGTGGCAAAAGGTGTCTGGAACCGTCAGCTAACTTGCACAGCAAATAAGACCATCTTCCACATAAAATATGGTGAACCGGTCTTCATATCAATTGAAGCTCTGTCTGTTAGCTTTCCAATGGTACCAGTTTCAGGTCCATATGACATCCACAACTCAAGTTATGACCCAAATACTGCATGTAGGTCAGGATCCTGCGACAGCATGTCTTCTCTGGCTTCCAGGCTGCATATGACCTTCTGAACGTCCGAATTAGCTTTGGAGCCCTGAAAGAAAGTTGTAGACAATTCTCTCAGCTTTCCAACAAGGTATGACTCGGAATTTTTAGACATCCAGAACTCAAGATATGCCTGAAACACAGAGACAGCATATAATGCCCAGTATTGCTGGAAATTGCAATTAAGCATAAATGGATCCTAAGTCATGAAATGAGGTCTAAGTCTATGCAATTCAGCCCGAAAGAGGTTTAAAAGACTAAGTATGAGGAATAACTATTGTATAAAAAGTGTGTTCATCAAATTCCCCCACACTTAGCTTTTGCACGTCTCGGGCAAACTAAAATTCCAAAACTAAGAAAAGCAAGAACAAGGAAACAAAAACAAATTTAACAACTAAAGGATCACCTCCCAATGATATTTAAGATATGTAGAAGTTCATACCACAAGTAAGATGAGCAATTAAAGATTCAAGGAACTCATAGCATTCATGAAATAAAATTTCTTCTCATCCAAAATCAACAAACAAGGCAGTTTCAATTGGAAAGCATAAGTCAAGAATGATAGATCCTCACAAGATACACTCTCAATCCCTCAAGTGTTTAGAAATTAGGTACTCCACTCAATCAAACTCATGAAGAGATGCACTACCATAAGCTTGCTTATCTTCTATTTCTCCACTACTCAAACAAATGCACACACAAATCAAGAGGACTTTATTTAAGGTTGTAATAAGGCCAAGGTAAAGGTAAAGGAATGAAGCAAAATGGATATCACAAGGTAAAACTCAAAGAGAATAAAAGAACATTGGAGAGGAACTCAAATGACAAGCATTAAATTCCAAGTGTGTAAAGCATATTCTCCTTCTGTGCACATATTCCTTTTCCTTTTCTTTTCCTTTTTCACAATTCTGATTTTTTTTTTTTTTTTTTTTTTTTTCAGAACCAATTGGCTCTTTTTTTTTTTTCTTTCTTTCTTTGACATAATACTTTGCACATTAGGATTCACAACCTCCACACTTGTACTATTAATTACCCACAAGCATAAGAGCTCCTCTAAGACAATGAACCAATGCTCTCCCATTCCCTAAGGTAAGGTAACAACATGGTATTTTGTACATAGGCATATAATGAGCTAATATCAAAGATAGGCAAATAGGCTCAATAGGGGTAATCAAAGGGAAATAATACAAGGTTGGCTATTTGGCAAAAGTGGCTAAATCAAGAAAGAATGCCTCAATCATGTTCATGTATGCAAATGAAAATGTAGCCTCAAAAAGAATCAAGCAAGTTCTAGAGTTAACAAATTTCATGAGTGAAATCACACAAGAAGGAAAAAGAATGGCATAAATGCCAAATCCATTCATCAAAAGGCTCAAAACTCACAAGGCATGTATCTATCAAACTTAATCATCAATCCAACATCTAAAACCAAGCATGTGAAATTAAGGATGGAAAACAAGTTATTCAATCATGCTATGAACCTTGAAATGTAATTACTTTAAACTTACAACTTTACAATTTCTATAACATCATTGGAGGGTAATTAAAACAGAAAAATGCAAGAACAATAAATAGAAAAAATTAAAACAGAAAACAACAATCCAACAGAAATAGTAAAGTAATCAACTAAACTAATCAACTAACCTAATCAACTAAACAGAAAACAATAAAGCAGCTAAACTATACAAAGATCCCTCCCCCACACTTAAATTTTACATTGTCCTCAATGTAAAAACTTCAAAAAGTATCAACAGATGACAAGTAATAACAAGCAGTCACATAAGGACAAGTAAAGTAAAAGAGAGAGAAGAAACATCCTTATCAGGGGAGGTAGATGGCATCGTGCAAGTGGACCTCCTCCACTGTGTCCTCCTGAGCGCCCTCATAAAATGGCTTGAGGCGATGCCCGTTCACCTTGAAAGCCTTGCTGGTGGACTCACTCGCTATCTCCACTGCACCATAAGGGAAGACCTTGGTGATAATAAACGGGCCAAGCCACCGAGAACGGAGCTTGCCAGGCATGAGCTTTAAGCGACAGTTATACAGGAGAACTTTCTGGCCAGCAGAGAACTCCTTCCTCAGCACCATGTTATCATGGAACCGCTTGGTCTTTTCTTTGTAAAGGCGGGAGCTCTCATAAGCATCCAAACGAAGCTCCTCAAGCTCTTGGAGGTGAAGCTTTCTCTGGGACCCGGCTTGACTCAAATCAAGGTTGCACTGCTTGACCGCCCAATAGGCCTTGTGCTCAAGCTCCACTGGAAGGTGGCAGACTTTGCCAAAAACTATCCGGTAGGGAGACATCCCAATAGGTGTCTTGAAAGCAGTCCGGTATGCCCATAGAGCATCCTCAAGTCGCAAACTCCAATCCTTCCGACTAGGTTAGATAGTCTTCTCCAAGATACGCTTGATTTCCCTGTTGGAGACTTCAGCTTGCCCATTGGTCTGAGGGTGGTAAGGAGTGGAAACCTTATGCATGACGCCATATTTCTTCATTAAAGCCGCCATGGTCCGGTTGCAGAAATGCGAACCCTGATCACTGATGATGGCCCTAGGAATGCCAAATCTGCAGAAAATGTTTGATCTAACAAAATCCACAACAACTTTAGAATCATCAGTACGGGTGGCTTTCGCCTCCACCCACTTAGACACATAGTCCACAGCAAGTAAAATGTAAACAAAACCAAAAGAAACAGGAAAAGGACCCATAAAGTCAATACCCCAGATATCAAAAATCTCACAGAATAACAAAGGCTGTTGGGGCATCTCATGCCTATGGGAAATGTTCCCGGTTCTCTGACATTATTCACAAGATTTACAAAATATATGTGCATCCCTAAATAAAGTGACCCAATACAATCCAGAGTCTAAGACCTTCCTAGCTGTACGTTGAGGACCAAAATGTCCACCACATGCAAAAGTATGGCAAAAGCTAAGAACAGACTGAAACTCATTATCAGGCACACATCTCCTAATAATTTGATCACTACAAAATTTCCAGAGATAGGGATCATCCCACACATAATATTTTGCCTCACTCTTTAGCTTGTCAATTTGGGCACGTGTGAGGTGGGAGGGCAAAGCATGGGCAGCTAAATAATTAACAAGGTCTGCATACCATGGAAACTCACCATGCAGCCCGAATAGCTGCTCGTCAGGAAAGAAATCCTGAATGGGCAGTAGATCAGGATCTCGCTCTATGTGGCTGAGGTGGTCAGCAACCAGGTTCTCAGCTCCACTCTTGTCGCGGATCTCCACATCAAACTCTTGAAGCAGCAACATCCACCTAATCAGTCGTGGCTTGGCATCCGGTTTCTTCAAGAGATACTTCAGAGCTGTATGATCGGAAAACACCACAACCTTCGAATCTATCAAATAAGACCTGAACTTATCTAATGCAAAAACAATAGATAGAAGTTCTTTTTCAGTGGTGGTGTAATTCGCTTGAGCATCATCCAGAGTTCTCGAAGCATAATAGACCACATGAGTAACTTTGGCCACACGCTGCGCTAAGACATCTCCCAAGGCATAGTTCGAAGCGTCGCACATCAGCTCGAATGGGAGTGTCCAATCAGGTGGCTGAATGACAGGGGTACTGGTGAGAGCTAGCTTTAGGCGGTTGAAAGCTTCCTTGCACTTCTGGTTGAACAGAAACTCCACATCTTTCTGCAGAAGGCTAGACAGCGGAATGGCTATCTTGCTGAAGTCTCTGATAAAGCGCCGGTAGAAACCTGCATGTCCAAGAAATGATCGCACTTCCCGCACGCATGTGGGGTAAGACAAAACAGTTATGACATCTATTTTAGCAGGATCTACCTCAACCCCTTTTCTAGATACTACATGGCCTAAAACTATACCTTGCTCTACCATGAAATGACATTTTTCAAAATTTAAGACAAGGTTAGTCTCAATGCAGCGATGTAGTACTCTAGCTAGACTACTTAGACAGTCATCAAAAGAAAAACCATAAACAGTAAAATCATCCATAAACACCTCCATGCACTCCTCTAAAAAATCAGAGAATATACTTACCATGCACCTCTGGAAGGTACCAGGGGCATTGCAAAGGCCGAAAGGCATCCGCCGGTAAGCAAATGTGCCGAAGGGACAGGTAAAAGTGGTCTTCTCTTGATCCTCCGGTGCTATATGAATCTGGAAGTACCCAGTGTAGCCATCCAGGAAGCAGTAATGCGATTTCCCAGCTAACCGCTCTAGCATTTGATCGATGAACGGTAAGGGGTAATGATCCTTCCTGGTGGCTTGATTCAGCCTCCTGTAATCGATGCAGACCCGCCAGCTGTTCTGCACTCGGGTAGCAGCAACTCGTTGTTCTGGTTGGCCACCACTGTCACCCCGGATTTCTTCGGAACGACCTGCACTGGGCTCACCCAAGTGCTGTCAGAGATAGGATAAATGATGCCAGCTTGCAGAAGCTTGGTCACTTCCTTCTTTACTACATCCAGGATGAGAGGGTTTAATCGCCTCTGGGGCTGCCGCACTGGCTTAGCGCCATCTTCAAGTAATATGCAATGCATGCATGTAGATGGACTAATGCCAGGAATATCTGCTAACGTCCAGCCAATGGCTCGCTTATGCTCTCGCAGAATGCACAACAATCTTTCCTCTTGCTCAGGAAGTAAATTGTTGGCCACAATTACTGGAAGCTGCTCTGCAGAGGCCAAATACGCATACTTCAGATGCTTAGGCAGAGGCTTCAGCTCTAGCTTGGGTGGCTGCACTGCAGAGGGCAGAAATCTGGGTGGCTGTATGTCAATCTCTGCATACTGAATCTCCTCCTGAACAGCAGCTGCTGCCTGCTCTGGGGAACCAGAGTTATCATCACGTAAAAATGTGGAGATCTCAGCACAAATATCACAGCCAGAATCACCGTCACAATCAGTACAAGATTGGCACTGAATAGAATCATCAAAACCAGCCAAATCAGGTAAATCATCACACATATGACGGTAAACATCCTCAACTAGATCATCAATCACATCAATGTGAAAGACAGCATGCTCATCCATGGGATGCTTCATAGCATCAAAAATGTTGAACTGCACAACAGAATCGCCAAACTCCATGGATAGAGTTCCTGCATACACATCAATCTTGGTCCGCGCAGTCTTGAGAAATGGTCTGCCCAGAATGAGTGGAGCCTTGCCAGATTGTGACTGTCCTTCCATCTCCAGAATGTAGAAATCGGTTGGAAAGATTAGCTCATCAACTCTGACCAACACATCTTCAATCAATCCAGCTGGATAAGCACTGCTCCTGTTGGCTAGCTGGATCACAACTCCTGTGGCATTCAAGGGTCCAAGCCTGAGGGAACTGAAAACAGACATAGGCATGACATTGATAGAAGCGCCTAGATCTAGCATGGCATGCTCGAACTTGGAATTGCCTATGACATAGGGGATTGTGAAAGTTCCTGGATCCTTGCACTTCTGAGGCATAGGTTGAATAAGGGCTGAGACATTCTGACTCATGCTAATCCGCTCATTGCCCTTCAGCCTCCTCCTCTGGGTGCACAATTCCTTGAGAAATTTGGCATATCTAGGAATTTGCTTGATAGCATCCAGCAAGGGAATGTTAACTTCCACCTTCCTGAATGTCTCCAGAAGCTCTCTATCTTTCTCTGCCTCATCTTGCTTCTTGGACAGAGTAGCTCTCTGTGGAAAGGGAAGAGCTACTGCAGGCAGCTTGCTTGCAGGTGCAAGGTTGATTGGCGCAGGAACTGCTTGCTCTGCTGGCTGGGACTCACTGGCAGGTTGAGGCTCGGCTGGCTCTTGCAAGGATTTGCCAGACCTCAATGTGATAGCACTCACATTACCCCCATTTGGGTTGGGAATTGTCTGTGAAGGGAGTTTGCCAGAACCCTTGGACTGCAACTGGCTAACTGATGATGCCAATTGTCCAATCTGTGTTTCCAGATTCTGCATGGTGGACTCTGCTCTCTGCTGGAACTGGATGTTGCTGGTGGCCATCTGCTTCACCAGATCTTCCAATGAAGGCTCAGGTTTGGATGTTGACGGGTTGGCTGGCTGCATAGGCTGCTGCTGGAATGGTGGTCTGTTTTGTTGAAACTGGCTCTGCCTGGCTGATTGATATTGGTTCTGTTGTTGCCAAGGTTGCATATACTGCTGCTGTTGCTGTGGCTGTTGTTGGGAGGACTGCTGTTGTGGTGCTGCAGCATTGCCATATCTGAAATTTGGATGATCCCTCCAACCAGGGTTGTAAGTGCTGGAGTACGGATCATATCTAGGCTGCTGCTGCGATTGGTATGGGGATTGACCAGGAAAAACACCTGCTGCAGCTACAGAGGGATCCTGAAATCCAGAATCACCATCTTGCAGTGTAGGGCATGCGTCCGTAGGATGTGATGGACAAGCAAAAATGCCACACACGCTTGCAGGTTGAGGGGTGGATACTTGTCGCCCCACTGCCAATTGCCTGACCAAGGAGGTCAGTTCATCAAGTCTGTGCTCCATTCTTTGTTGGTCAGCAAATGATACACCAACTTCATTGACTCCCCTGGTGGAATGAATCATCCGAACACCAAACTGCTGGGAATTCTCTGCCATATTGGAAATTAAATCTCTGGCAGCAGCAGGTGTTTTATCCACTAATGCTCCTCCACTAGCAGAATCAATGTTACTTCTATCCGAAGGTGACAAGCCCTCATAGAAATATTGTATCAACAGCTGATCACTTATTTGGTGATGGAGGCAGCTTGAACACAGCTTAGTAAACCTCTCCCAATACTCATGCAATGTCTCCCCTGGCAGTTGCCTTATGCCGCATATATCTTTCCGAATGACAGCAGTTCTGGAGGCAGGGAAGAACTTGGCCAGAAACAGCTTCTTCATGTCATTCCAATTCCTGACCGAACCTTGTGACAAGTAAAAGAGCCAGTCTTTAGCTGCATCAGCAAGAGAGAAAGGGAATGCTCTTAACTTGATCTGCTCTTCAGAAATTTCTTGTGGCCTCATAGTGGAACAAACCACATGGAATTCCTTCAAATGCTTATGAGGATCTTCACCTGCAAGACCATGAAACTTTGGCAGCAAGTGTATCAATCCAGACTTTAATTCGAAAGCAGTATTAATTTCTGGATATTGGATCCCTAAAGGTTGGTAAGCAACATCAGGGGTGGCCAATTCCTTAAGAGTTCTATCTCTAGGCTGCATGTTATTGTTATTATTTCCAGCCCTATTAGCATTATCAGCTCTATCACCTTCATTAACAACAGGATCAACAATAGGAATAACAATAGGAGTGCTAGCTTCAGCCATGGTAGGATCTAAATTATCAACAGCTCTATGTGCTCTATTAAGTGTATGTGCTCTATTAAGTGTATGCAAGGTTCTCTCAATTTCAAGGTCTACTTCGAGCAATACAAATGGAGAAGACCTAGTCATACACCATACAAACAAGTGGCTAAATGCCTAAACACACCACAAAGCACAAAAACAGAGAAAAACACACAAAACTAACAAAATCTAGCCAAAACCGAAACACACCAAAAACACAAAACAAAGGTAAAAAGACACCAAAATAGGACTAGAAAAGGTATCTAAACATTTTTTAAAATTTTTCTACCACCACAGGACAAAAGGTGGATGAAAATGGAACTCAAAAATCAAATAAAAAATCTTAAAAAAAATGGAAAAGTGGTTAAAATGATGGAATTTGGCTTAAAAAAGTGGACCTCACAGCCATAGGCTGTGATTGTTGTGAGTTAGGCCCTTTTCCTTCAACCCAGAAAGTTTCAGGTCAATCGGAGCTAAAAATTTCGTTTTGAACAGTAAAACCAGAAATCACTAAATCAAGCCAAACCGAAAGAAAAACAAAGGGGAAATGGTCCAAATGGCCAGAATTCACTCAATGACACTATAAAACATCTAAACAAACTTCAAATCAAGAAAAACAATGGCCACTGGCCTCAAACAGAATGGATACTTGGCCAAAAAGTAATGGAAAAAGTGGCCAAAACCCTAAAAAGAACAAAAACTCAAACACAAGGGGGGTGAATTAGGGGAAAATTAAAAGTCAGTTTTACTACTAATACTACTGATTCAAAGATAGAACAATCCCCGGCAACGGCGCCAAAATTTGATGAGCTGCCGAGGCTCCTCAAATTAGTTAATGTTTAAGGTCGGTTACCTAGCTTTTTGCAGCAAGGGGTAGCCCTAAGTCGAACCTAAGGATTGTTCTATTTGGTGAATCATATGGAGAAGCATATAAACAGGGGGGTTGTGTTTGTTTATGTGATTAACGAAAATTAATTGAAAGTGGTAGAGTTTTAGAGAAAGCAACCAATCCAAGTCTTAACTAGTTCTGATTTTGATCCATCCTTGATTTCCAAGGATCCATTTAATTGTTAACCATGTTCTTGGCCTTTAAAACATCTCAAGAAGCCTCTCAATGTTCTATGGATGTCTACTGGTTAAGCAACCAGAATTCGGTTCAACAAGGGACTAAATGAATTAAGCAAACATTCAAGTCCAGTTTAACCTAAGTCCTGAATCCAGCCAAGGTAATTAATCCGTCCAAGCTTAGAACCATTAATTAACCATACAATCCTCTTTTATCACATGCAAACAGAATATGAACACATGAATAATCCAATCCGAATTAAGCAATTCAAACAGAATATTTCAGAGGATTGAAAGAACTTGATTAACAACTAAAATGAAGAACAACAACACATAATCTCAAAATCAATAATCAGAATAGCAAAACCTGGATTGATATGATGATTTAGCCCTCCATGAACAAGAAGAGCTGAGTTCTTACAAAATATCTAAGAGAAAACTTAGAGACTAAGGAAAGAGGAAAAGCTGTCTAAAAATATCTAATGACTTGATTCTGAATTTCGGCTGCCCCCTCTTGCTGATATAGACCTCCAAATTTACATGCACACCCAAATTGCCCTTAGGGCACACTTGTTCCCATGGGCCTTAGCTTCAATTGGGCTTTGGTTTGGGCCCATTTGGACTTGTCATGAGGAAGTTAGGCCCATTTAAGTGGCAAAAGGTGTCTGGAACCGTCAGCTAACTTGCACAGCAAATAAGACCATCTTCCACATAAAATATGGTGAACCGGTCTTCATATCAATTGAAGCTCTGTCTGTTAGCTTTCCAATGGTACCAGTTTCAGGTCCATATGACATCCACAACTCAAGTTATGACCCAAATACTGCATGTAGGTCAGGATCCTGCGACAGCATGTCTTCTCTGGCTTCCAGGCTGCATATGACCTTCTGAACGTCCGAATTAGCTTTGGAGCCCTGAAAGAAAGTTGTAGAAAATTCTCTTATATTTCCAAAAAGGTATGACTTGGAATTTTTAGACATCCAGAACTCAAGATATGCCTGAAACACAGAGACAGCATATAATGCCCAGTATTGCTGGAAATTGCAATTAAGCATAAATGGATCCTAAGTCATGAAATGAGGTCTAAGTCTATGCAATTCAGCCCAAAAGAGGTTTAAAAGACTAAGTATGAGGAATAACTATTGTATAAAAAGTGTGTTCATCGGGTCTCCCTATTACTGGTAGGAGTAGGACTGGAGGTTCTTGCAGGTATTGTTTGATCTTCTCAAATACCCTTTGACAATCTTCATTCCATTTAGAAGTTTGGTTTTTGCGCAGCAATTTGAACATGGGTTCACAAGTGGCAGTCAACTGAGATATAAATCTTGCAATGTAATTTAACCTTCCTAAAAATCCTCGAACTTCCTTCTCCGTATGAGGAGTTGGCATTTCTAAGATTGCTCGAACTTTATTGGGATCTACTTCTATCCTTTTTTGACTAACCATAAACCCCAAAGCTTTTTAGATCTTACACCAAATGAGCATTTAGTTGGATTCAAACAAAGCTGATACTTTCTCAATCTATCAAAGAGCTTTTGTAAGTTAACAATGTGGTCTTCTTCCGTCTCGGATTTTGCAATCATGTCATCGACATACACCTCTATTTCTTTGTGCATCATATCATGAAACAAGGTTACCATAGCCCTTTGATATGTTGCCCTAGCATTTTTTAAACCGAATGACATTAGTTTGTAACAGAAGTGCCCTATAAAGTGGTGAAAGTTGTCTTTTCCATGTCTTTTGGAGCCATCTTTATTTGATTATAGCTTGAGAAACCATCCATGAAAGAGAAAATGGAATGTCTAGCCGTGCTATCCACAAGTACATCAATTTGTGGTAGTGAAAAGTCATCCTTTGGACTAGCTCTGTTTAAATCCTGATAATCAACACACATGTGAACCTTCCCACCTTTTTTAGGAACCGGGACGATGTTAGCGACCCATTCAGGATATCTTGCCACTGCAAGGAAGCTGGCATCAAATTGCTTTTTAACTTCTTCTCTGAGCTTTAGAGACATTTCAGTTTTCATTCATCTAAGCTTCTATTTGACAGGCATACACTCAGGTTTTAATTGCAATTTATGGGCAACAATATCTGTATCAAGTCCAAGCATGTCTTGATAAGACCATGTAAACACATCATTGTAGTCATGGAAAAGTTTGATAAGATTTTTGTGTTCATTCTCCCTCATTAAAGTACCAATCTTCACCTTTTTTATTTTATTTTATTTATTTTCCATCCCAAGATTAATCACTTCAATTAACTCCTCATGAGGTTCAATTTCTTTATCCTCTTTTCCACTAATCTTAGAAGTTCGGAGGAAGGCTCCTAATCTTCTTCCTTGTTGTTCTCAACACAATTAATGGGGTATTCAAAATCGTAAGGTGGGATAGTAACACTATCATCTTCAAGATTATCACTTTTAGATCTACAGGGATTCGAAATAAATTGAGAGTAATGAATAAACAGGAATAAAAGGCTAATTTAAAGGAGAAGTGAGATCAAGAGATTAATGAGTAGAGAGAATACAAGAAGGTGCTTTGATAACTAAAAATGCATTTATTATATGAAGAAAAATACTGAAACATGAAGCTCATTTTAAAAATCTCATCCTATGGCCTTGGGCAGAGCAATAAGACTAGTATCATAAAATTACTTTGAGTGAAATTCTAAGACTTCAGGGAACTCAACAATCTTCCAATTGTTGAGTTGAGCATCAGATCCACTAGGAAGCACAAAGTTAACTTCTTCATTGGCAAAACAATCAATTGTTGAAACTTAATCTGGAAATGATATTCCCTCACTTCGAAAGCTCTGGTATAAGTCACAGATGTGCAGTCCCCCCTAATTCTTGGTTCTTTATTCTTTAGCTAAGCGAGCCTTTTTTCTTTCTTTTCTTCTATGACTCTCTTCCTATCAGCCCTGGTAGGTTTATATCCTAACCCAAATTTTTCATGTTTTTCGCGAAGCTGCAGAGGCACTTCAATACCTCGACCATTCTTCCCCAATCCTTCTCTAGGTGCATATCCTTGTTTTAACATGACCTTAGCCATCATCACAGAAGTATTGGATAGTTGAGGTTTTGGCATTTGAGACCCTTCACAAATGTAAGTGGCATTAGCAACTTCGAAGGTTTGAAATGTTGTTTCAAGGGCCTCTTCAGTAGCTTCAATGTAAGAGGTTGATGAAGGCTTGGATACAAGTAAATCTTCTTTACAAAAAACAATCACCAACTTGTTGTTCACTATGAATTTCACTCTTTGGTGCAGGGTGGAAGGCACGACACCCGCAGAATAGATCCAATGTCGTCCCAACAAGCAACTGTAAGCCGGAGCAATATCCATTACTTGGAATGTTATGCTAAATTTATTGGGGCCGATCTAAATCGTGATCTTAATTTCTCATATAACCTCTATCCTTGTCCCATTGAATGCCCTTACAATCATGGTGCTACACTTCATATATGACCCGTCAATAGGCAATTTGGACAGCATTGATCTTGGCATTACATTCAGAAAAGAACCATTATCGACAAGTACCCTCGCTATTATATGATCTTTGCATTTCACAGAAATGTGGAGCACCTTGTTATGTCTCATTCCTTCAACAAGTATCTCATCATTAGTGTAGGTGATATAATTATCAACAATGATATTGCCGACAATGCCACCCAGCTTGTCTATGGTGATATCACGAGAAACATAGGCTTGATTTAATATCTTCATTAATATTTGTCGATGAGGCTCAAAGTTTAAAAATAAGGAGAGCAATGATATTCGAGCAGGAGTTCTATTCAATTGCTCAATCACTTTGAATTCACTTTACTTAATGATTTTCAGAAACTCACAGGCCTCTGCTTCATATATATTTTTCTTGCGCTAATGTCATTTGACCCCTACGGGTTCCTTCATTCTTCTTTCATCTTGCTTACGTCCTTTTGCAAAATTCTCTTCTACCTTCTTCTTCCCTTTACGTTGCTCTTCTACTTCCTTCATTCTTCGTTCCTCTAACTTTTCAAGGTTGTAACAATGACCGCTTCGGGTCATCCCTCTAACTTCATATATGTTTGTTATGGCTGAGAATATCTGAGAGCTAGATGAGGCTTTAAACTGGTCCATATGGGAGCTGCCTCCAAGAATTTGAGAGTCATATTTCCATGGCACAGCTTTTGTATCCTTATAAAAAAAAGGATTTGGCATTTGAATTGTAATAGGTTTTGGCCCGTAAGAGTGTTCAGGAGGAACTTCTGAGTCAATCTTCTTAGTGTAATGAAGCACTAATGGCTTTGGAGTAGTGATGGATAACTCACCAATTAGTAAGGTATCCACAGAGGCTTGAGTGCCTATGAATACCTTATCTTCTTGGCTTTGTGAAAACATCAATTTCTCAATGGCAACTTAGTTGGATTAACTGCTTGTCCATTAAGCCTTGAAGGGTATATTTGAAATCAACACAATTTTCAATAGAATGCCCTATTGCCTTTCCGTGGAATTTACATATATCCCTTACATGATTTTTGCACTGCTAGTCTGATTGGGTTTGCAGCAAGCCAACTTTTGACAAGGCCTTAAAGATTGTATTCATTGATATCTTAACCTCATTCACCATTTTTTTGATGTGTTGTTTCGTACTATCCTCAACAACATTCACTCATAGATTCCTATGATTAGGCAAATGATTTTGATGTATGTTGGTAGCCCCCTCCTTAGAGTTTAGCCATTTAGCATTTATCAGAGATTGAACTTTATTTTTTAGGGCTATACATCTTTCCGTAGAATGGCTAGTAGCTCCTCCATGGTAATCACATCGCGCATTTGGATCATACCCTTTTGGGAATGGGGGTCCTTGTGGTGTCCATGGACATTGAGCTGCTAAGTTATTTTGGATAAGATGAGGTAGCAATTCAGTGTATGTCATGGGAATGAGGTCATATTGGATTGACTTTCTTTCCTCTCCATTTTGAGTCCTCTTTTGATTGACATTTGTGTTTTGAGGTGGAAGTTGATTCACTGGTTGTGCCATCCCTTGGGGTGTTTGGTGTTGATAAGGAGAAAGTGCACGATAGGGTGAAGGTGTTGGGTAAGGCTGAGGATGCGGAGCTTGAGATGTGTTTGCTACATGGGGGTAGTGTGAAAATTGTGGTTGAAAGATTTAAGCAAATGCAGGTGAATGGTTAGGCCTCCCATACATAGGTCCTTTTTCCTTATCTTTTATCATAAATTGTAGCATGCACTTCACCTTCTTTCTTTTTAAACATTGGAGGTTTCCTCATATTGATAGCCCCCATTGAATTAGGATTTTAAGCTATTTTTCCATTTTTAACTTCATTTTTGATCATTTCACCAATAGTAACAACATCAGAGAAGTTGTTAGAAGCACTTCTTATCATTTGATCGAAAAATGGAGACTGGAAAGTGTTAATGAACATAGCCACCATCTCCTTATCAGACAATAGGGGATCTACTTGAACAGCAGTTTCTTGCCATTTTTTAGCATACTCTTTGAATGTTTTAGTGACTTTCTTTTCCATATTTTGCAGTTGCATCATATCTGGAGTCATGTCAATATTATACTTATATTGCCTAAAAAATGCATCTGTCAAGTCTTTCCAACAACACACTTGATATGTGCTTTTTATGTCGTTAAGTTCCATGTTTTATCAATGGATTCTTACTTAGATTCGAGCACAATTTGCTTTAAACATTGTACTTAACCTCAATCTTTGTGTTATCAGGTTTTTGACACTATTTCTGTATTTTGGGTATATTTTTAGTTCTGGATGTCTAAAAATGGTGAATTTTACCTTGTAGGAAAGCTAAGAGGATTATCTACAACTTTCATTCAGATCTCCAAGGCTAATTCGGACATTCAGTGGGTCAAATTTAATCCAGAAATCAGAACCGATATCCTGGAATCGGGTCTGAACCTTTATGAAGAGATTTGGGCATAACTTACTCATCTTAAGTCCAAATTAAGTGATTTCGGTGGATAATTAATCCTAAGAGGCAAAGGAATCAAAAGCAATTGAAGTCTATACAAGGGACATGGCCTAGACACGGCCGTGTCCATGCCCGTGTTCGAGGTCCAGAGAGCATCTTAAGAACACGCCCAGCCACCATAAGTGAACACGGCCGTGTCTACGCCGTGTTTGAGCTTCTGAAAAGTGAAACCCTAGATTTAGAATTGTATTTATATGCATCTAAGAGGGGAAAGAAGGGAGCTCCATATTTTGGACATCAAGAGGCACGATTCAGAGCCAGAGGCGGCAGCCCAACCCGAAGGGGTTGAAGAAGAGCAAGATAGAAGATCAACCCATTGAAAGAATTCATGAGAATGAGTTTTTCTGATTCTATCTTGTCTTCCATTTCTCTGTTTTTCTGGTTTAAATATGTGTAGTTAAACTTTCTTAGTTAGGGATTGATGTAGTTCGGATTTTGATGAAGCTTTGCTGTTGATTAATGTTATTTTGATTCAAATCTATTTGTTGGAGTAGATTTTACTGTTCTTAATGCTTTTGAATGCTTGGCCATCATTTGAATGATTTATTGACTCATGTTGATGCTAGGGATAGTAAGATGTGGGTGTGCTCTTGTAATCTCTACCATAAATCAAGTTAATCTAGGAATAGATAACTTAGTTTATGTGGTCTAATTAATTTTCTAGAGCTTAATCACTTAGACAAGTTAATTGTACCAAGGAATTGGGCAATTGATTGGGATAGGGAGGATTGTTTCACCAAGGGATTGGGATCAATCACATTAGGGAAATTGGCCAACAATAAAGGATTTGTAATTAGAATAACTTATTCTTCAGTAATTCAAAGGTTATTTTGTCTATGAAGTAACCGGAGTCAAATTCGAGTGAAATCAACCTCTAACCTTCTTTTGTTCATTGTTAATTTCTTAGTTTAATTATTATTAAATTGTTCTTGCTTTATTTTCTAGCTTTAGTTAATCAACCATTCTCAAACCATTGATCTTTCCAAATAGAATCTTTACTGGTGAAATTGGTAGTTGCTAGCCTTAATCCTCGTGGGAACGATACTCTACTCATCATTATATTACTTGTGTGGCCCGGTACACTTGCCGGTATAAAAATTCACATCAACACTCGAGCTTGATCCAAATGTGTATACCATAGTGCGGCTACCCCAGTTAAGCTATCTTGGAGGAAATGGATGATCAACTTATCATCATGTACACAAGATGCCATCTTTCGACAGTACATAGTCAAATGACTTTTCGGGTATGTGATTCCATTATACTTATTGAAGTTTGGTACTTTAAACTTAGGAGAGATGACAACATCCAAGACAAGGCAAAGTTCGGTTGCATCCATAACACCATAAGTGTTAATCCTTTCTATGGTTCACAACCGCTCTTCTAAGACTTCAAGCTTTCCCTTACTCATTGATTCTGCTTTGGGTTCTTCTGCGTCAGGGATATCAATCGAATTCATTAGACCTTCGCCAATAGGTCTTTGAAAGCAAGCTTATGGTGCTGAATATGGGCATGAATACCCAGCTGGTTGCATGTATATGGTGGTAGGGATAGGGGGAAGACGAACATTTGGTTGTGATTGTGATGAATTTTTCCTTTGAGTGGGATTAAATCCGAATGGAAAAGCATTTGTTGACATGTTTATGTCATAGGGATGGTGGTTTGTGAAGGATTTTGTGTTGGATTAGGCGTAAAGCCATAAGGAAATGTGTTTAGAGGGATTGATGTGTTAGCATCATGAGAGTTATGGGGAGAATTTTGCACAAGAACAGATCTTAAGTCAGATGACCTAGCTAATGGCAGTATATTAGGATTAGAGACTTCTTGTTGTGTAGGGTCATGAAAAGGAGTAAAACCCAGTAGGTAAGGAGGTGTATCTTGTTCTGGATTGTTCCTTGAGGGATTTCCTTCTGGTTGTTTCCCACGATCGGAAGGTGTGAGAATGCTTAAAATTTGGGTCAACTTATCTTTTAGCTCATTGATGTCCTTCTACATTTCTTCTTGGACTTTAATTTGCTCTTGTTCATCCATGACCTTCGATTGTGATCGAGTTCTGTAACGAGGTCTTGGAAGTAAAGGTTATTTTTTGTTTGCAATGTTGTTATACCTTAATCAATTTAAGCGAACAATAAGTATAAAATATAAAATATAATATGCAAAGAGTAACTCAAATGTAATGCATTTATTCAGATAAAGGTTAAACATGACTCAAATGTGCAAGAGATGTTGCCAAAAGCATCCATTCCATTCTAAACACTTAAAGAAACACTACTGATAAAAGTTCTATATTACAAAAACAAACTACTCGTAAGGCCATAATCTTTCTCTTATCCTTCAATAAAATTTCCTGATGTACTTGAGGTCTTTCTTGACATCGAGCAAGAACCTTTGCACTTCACTTGGTGGCATTTGTGCTTCAATCTCATGTGTTTCATTTGCCCTATTCCGAGCCCTCTCAGTGATCGTCCTAACTTCTTGAAGAAGATTACTAGCTTGTTGCTCAGTCAGTCGACATCTATCCTCCTAATGCCAGCTTGTGTGGTGCCAGTGTTGAAGCTCTTCTTCTAAAACAGCCTTTTCTTGTCTCAGTGTATTAGAAGTCACACAACTACCTTGCAATTGGGCATTCAAAGTTTGTATGTCCCTTTGCCGAGCCAAGTTAAGGTCTCTAGATTCATTCAGTTGGTCAACCGTCAACACAATTCTTTCTTCAAGGGCTAGACACCTCTCTTTCAGCTTTTCTATCTCAATGTTTTTCCTAAATGACTATTCTTGTTCTTGCCTAACAATCTTTTCTGATTCTTGCACCTTTTTTTCAATCTTAGCCATTTTATTAGCCCACATTTTCTCTCGACTGTTATTTTTCTCTTTTCCAATACAAGTAGAGCTTCCCTCTTTCGAAATTGCTGGCATGCCATTTCATTCTTTGCTTCGGCCTCAACTTCATAATCAATAGGTTCATCAAACATATGCATTGGTGGTGGAAGACCTTGCACACTTGGAGCAACAAAACATTTTCCTCTACTTGCTTACCATAACGGATAACCCGGGGTGGTTAAACTGTTGCATGGGTCAGGGTTCACGTGTGGTGCATTCTTCCATGCCTTGATTGCCTCCTTAATCTTTTGAGCTAATCCCTCTTTTCCATAAGGTACATCAAAGTCTGAAATCCCATGCATCATTAGAATGAATTGCACTGAGCCCAACTGTCTCCTAACCATAGTAGGTGTGTAGTTAGTTATTCCCCATGTACCAATGAGCAGAACCCATGGCTTGTCTCCACATCTATAAATTTCTGAGACATGTGGCATTCACTGGGCTCTCCATACCACATTACTCATATGTTGAAAGTAATGGATCCATTCGCTACTTTTGGGTGTCACCGGTGCCATTGGGTAGTGCAATATTGTCTGAGCGGATTCCTATCTTTACGACAGTAATTTGTATATTCAATTTTGGGATATTTAAAGTAACTGAGGTGTGGAAGGTGGCTGATAATCCATACAGTCAACAATTGGGCACATCTGCAAAATCGACCCCTCATATTAGTTTTACAGTAATTCAGAGATCTAACAGTCTCGGCTAAGATCGAAGAAACAAGAATGGTCTTGTGTTCAAGCTGCTCAACCAACTTAATGACATGACCTTCAATATGTCCTTTCACCCCTGGGAATATCACTAATCCATAAATAGCAAGTGTGAACAGGACCAAACCTCGATCGCTATCAATCTGTACTTGTACCATCTTTAACAAGTAATCAGCAGGTAAGCTTCGACCTTTCTCTTTCATATGCATTTCCAACTCAGTTGCTTGAATACCCGTGAGCTTGGAAAGCTTCTTCTTAGTTGCTGTTTTCGAATCATGAAAGTAGATTTTACTTTGGGATTCAGTTTCGATGTTGAGCAATTCTCCATATTCTTCAATAGTTAGGACCATATCAAACTGATGAAATGTAAATATACGATAGGCAGGGTCCCTAAAACTCAACATGGCCTTCAACATAGGGGTATCGACTGGGACAAACAGTAAATAAGCTATGTGCCCATACTTCGTCTCAAAATCTTCTTTTCTTTTCATGTCAAACCATACCTGCACCCAAGGCTTCAAATTGTTTTGCTCGAAGTCAATCTTTCCCACTAAAAGGAGTTGATTTACGGTTCCGGGCTGAAGGCAATCCCCTTCTTTAGATTAAGTCCTCTCTGAATCTCGTATTACCTTACTTTGTGCTTCATGAGTAATCCTATACTGGCTCTGAACTTCACTATTTTCCATGTTTCTAAACTGATTTAGGGATGTATGTTTTTGGCAATGGCTATGCATAATTGAGTCATGAATACCAAATGCAAATGCAAAACAAAAGAAAAGAGTTAGAGATGAATATGTAAGCAAGTATTAACATAATAAATTGTAAAAGGATGAAAGGTAGAAAGAATTCCCTCATGTGTCCTATCAAAGGAAATTTCCTAGCCTTAAATATCTGTCTTAGAGGAATGGCTCTATACAAATGTAGTAGCTTTATGAATTCTCTAAAGACGTGCAGAGTTTAAGTCCTATGACCCCTATTTAAAGGCTCCTAAATTGTCCTTACTATCGCCAACACTTCGGCTAGTAAGGCCCCCAATCATCGCCCATGACAGGCTTTAAGCAGAAAGGGTTCAATTTGAGTGAGGGTGTTTCACGTGCCTATATGTAGACCGAAGGTCTCTCAAAGCATCACTACTTTGCCCTTTATCTAATCTTACAAGGTAATTAGCCTAGGTAAAAGACTTGTGTGTGTAACAGTGTTATTGTGTAGTGTGTGAGAGGGAACATACAAACCAACTCATTCATAACTCACAAACACAATTATTGAAAAGACAAAATAAATAGCAACAAAAAATAATAAATAAATATAAATGAACAACCATAATGACAACAGGAGATTAAATGCAATGACTTAATCCTCTACTCTCCCCAATGGAGTCGCCAAGTTGTCGCAACATCCCTTTCGAAGTGCGATGCGGAGCGGCGAAACCCCCTATAAGAAAAATAAAAGTTATGGTGTATGATATGATGCAAAAGAATGGAGTCGCCACCAATCGTTTTATTTCATTTTTAAACAAATGAAATGATGCGATTGGACACCTAAAAAAGGAAAGCTCTACATTTTCAAAGTTTAGATTCGGGGGTTGATTACGTGTAGGGAAGGTATTAGCACCCTACAAAGCCTATTCTTATAACGGTTACCTATTTAATAAATTGTTATCTTTTTTTAAATGAATTAATTGGTCATAACATTATGTTTTAAAATAAAGTAATACTTTGCTAGGTCCCGCTAGTCCTTCTGGCAAAACCTAAAGGATGCCTAAAAACTATTGAGTAGAGTCGATGATTTTCATTACAGTCATCTCCCAATCTATTCTGTCATAAGAAAATTTTAATATTTTTATTATCTGAGTAATAACTAAAAAAATGTACAAAATGCAATTTATTATGCATGTTAGAAAATGAGTTCGAGATTTGTGGAAAAAGATTTTTTTTTTTATTGAAAGTCCTTCTTTAGTCCACCAATATATCTGAAAAGGCTAAAGTGACACTCCTCACCTCTGGAATGTCAAGGAGTCGCCATCATCACAGCTATCCTCAATTATTTCCTCATCGGTACTTTTAATCCACATTTTAAAGTAAATAAAAGTATGATATTATCCATAAATAAGATTTTTTTTTGGGAGAATTATGCATAGAAAAATATTTTTATCAGGAGTTAGCCTTAAGCCCCGCCAGTACCTTTGACAAAACTAGAGAAATCCCTTTACCTCCAGAATGTCAAAATATTGCCATCATTATGGCTAATTTTGATTATTCCCTCGTGGATAATCTTATTTTAGCATAAATGGAAACAATGATGAAATATAATGAGATGAATTATAATGTAGCAAATAATGCTAGAAAGATAGTAATTGGAAAGATAAAGCGATATTAGAAATTTCATTGGCCACACCAGTACCTCTGGCATAACTAAGAAATTTATCCCTCACCTCAGGAACATTAGGAAAGATTGTCAGCACAATTATTCCCTAATTTAATTCGTCGTTGGGCTTCAATTTTTATGACAGGAAATAAAGTATATAAAATATCTAAGATAAATTGATAAAAAAATGAATAAGAACAAATATAAGAAGAGAAAAGAAAAAAAGAAAAAAGAAAAGTTAAATTAACTCTAAAGAAAAACAAATGTCCTAAATAGATTAAATCCAAATTGAATAATAAAAATCGAGCAAATATCAAATGAGCAAAACCTCAAACACTAACTTCATAACTAAAGTCATAAACTTACCATAATTAAAATCAAATGCAACCTAATAGAAATGATTAGTAGCCTAACCACAAAATAATGTGAACTCAAGAAACAAAAATGTGGGCTTAGACATAAAGAATGGACCAACCCAAATGGATTCAGCCCAAGGAAAAAAAAAAAAAAAAAGGAAGACATGAACTAGCTCAATGGAATTTGGCCCAAACTAGTAAATGAAATTCCCAAAACGAAATGGGTCAGTCCACATAATAGCTGGCCAAACATAGTAAATGAAACAAAACAAAAATGAAATGGGCTAGTCCAAAGGGAAATCAAAACTAACAACCCAAATTATTAACAAACAAAAACAATAAAGCCCAAACAAATGAAAAGGCCTAAACAAACATATATGCACTAAAGGAAATTATAAAAAAAAAAAAAAGAATCAGCAACCCAAAAGAATAAGATACGAAGAAAGAAAAAGAGAAAGAAAATAGAAAGAAAGGAGAGACGCGTAGAGGAAAGGGGAAAACGCCGGAAGGAGAGAGAGCTTCTCTCTTGGGTCTAGGAGCTTAAGGAATTGATCCTAGCTTCACTAAATATTGTACTAAGGTAAGAATCTCCCTTTTTATTTCACTTTCTCTCCAAAGTTTCGATACTTCCTTCTCTTGAAGCTCTATTTCTCTCTCTAAAATCTCTTTCTCTTTCTAAAAAATCCTCACTCTAACTCGATTTTCTTCCCTAAAATGGAAGATGGGTATGAGGTTGGATGCTTTGTTGGCTAAAAAAAGTTAGTTCTCCCTCTTTTCCAATTCAATTTCTCTCTCTAAAAGGGGGTTTCTCTCTCTAATTTGGGATTTTTCTTTCTATACTTGGGGACTTCTCTCTAATTTGTTTCATTGTTTTTTTTTTTCTAAACTCTATGCATGCACATAAATATTTCTAGGTTTTATTCTATTATGGATTTTTGGGGTTCTCTCTAATTTGGTGTCTCTATTTATTTTTGTGATTTTATTTTAAATTCCCTCTCTATACCTAGAAGCTAAATAGAAAGAGAATAATTTGATTGTGAGAAAATAACATTGCTATGGAATAAGCAAGAACGTCAGAGCAAATTTTTGCACAAAGAAAATGTGAAAAAAGCATAAGTTCATATCTAAGTTGTTGTCAATCCATTGTTTTGCTTTCTACTTTGAGGATTTTGCTCACTCTCTGTATCCCCTCTTCCCTCTGTCTCTCACAGTGGTTCTTCTCCTTTGTTACTGTGTATTTCTCTCATCTGTATCTTCGTACTTCTCTCTCTGTATCCTGGTGTGTGTCTTTGCTCTGCTTGGGGAGACCCATTTTATAGCCAAAATTGGAATTAATTTCTCATATATGCTGAACTCTTCTTCTCCCATTTGCAGGTTGTGCAGCCATATGAGGCAAGAATGGCCAGTTTTCAAATGGGTGGTGTCATCCTATAGTGGCAATGGAGTTGGCTAGCAGAAAATGCCAAAGGTTGCTTATGCTGCACTTTGATATCTTTTGTCATTTTTTGTACAATATCTTTTATTTTGAAAAAATAGAAAAATATACTCTGTAACCAAATTGATTTGTATTTATTCTTTCTTCTTTTGTTTTGTTTTTTTTTTTGGTAATATTTGGGACATTTGAATAAAAATTAAAATAACCAATATACCCATAAGTGCAAATTTGGGTATCAACACCTTGTTCACCATTCTTGTGGACTTTGTATGTCTATAATCCTTGACACACACCACCCTTGCCAATCATCTTCAATTGTCTAAGGTCTTGGATGTGAAAAGAATTAGCATAAAAAGACATAAGACAAGTGGAATTCTGTAACAAAGCAGGAACTAATATAAGGTTGACTTGAAACTGTGGAATATAAAGCACTTTGTGGATAATGAAATTTCGAGCTAATTGAACACTGCCTATAGCAGTAACTGAAATTTTGCAGTTGTTAGGTAATGTAACAAAACGATCGTGCAACTTTTTATGTGTGATGAAATGCTTGAGAGAATAAGAAACATGAGATTTGGCTCCTGAATCTAATATCCAAGAGTCAAGATCATTATTGAATGTGGAAGTGCTAGAGGAAAGGATAATACCATCCGAGGCTTGGTTGGTGTGAGTATCCATATCAGGAATGGCTGCTTGTGACAACTGGGATCGGAGAAGATGAATCAATTGTTGATATTTTTGTGAAGTCATCTGGAAAGAAGAAGAATGCGCAACACTGCTAGTTTGATTCACAATTGGTGAAGCTGGAGTAGATTCTTCCTCAGAAAGATGATTCACATTGGTAGCTTGCTTCCCTTTCTTGTACCCTAGAGAGTATCCATGAAGCTTGTAGCATTTCTCTTTTGTATGTCCAAGCATGCCACAATGTGCACACATAGGTCTGTCTTTCCTTCCATTTCTGGACTTGCCATCTGAACTAGAATGATTATGACGACCATTGACTGCATAGGCCATATGATCACTTGAGTGAGAAGGAATTCCCATCGATCTCTGCTTCTCTTCTCGAACAACAAGAGAAAAAACCTTGATTACGGATAGAAATGGATCCATCAAAAGTATTTTCCCCTTCACATTTGAGAAAACCTCACCATGAGGAAGCAAAGAACATACTCCTGATGAAGATGATCCAACAATGGTTTGACACCTCCGCAAGAACAAGGGTGAATGGGACGATATTCATAGATCTCCTCCCAAATACCTTTCAGTTGTGTGAAGTATTGAGCCACTAACAAGGATCCTTAAGTGAGATTGAACAATTCTTTTTTCAATTGGAAGATTCTTGGACCATTTTGTTGCTGAAATCATTCTTGCAAATCAAGCCAGATATCTGCTACAGTGGAGGAGTAAATCACACTCGCAGTGATTTCTTTTTAGATGGAGTTGAGAAGCCATGAAGCAACAACATTGTTGTTGCATTGCCATGACAGAAAATCGGATTCATCAAGTGGAGGTGTGGATCCATCCACAAATTCGAGCTTATTCTTGGCTATCAATGCCATCTTCATTGCACGACATCAGGAATTGTAATTGTCTCCAGTGAGTGATTGAGAGACGAGGATCAACCCTGGAGAATCCGAAGGATGCAAGAAAAACGGACTTGAAACATCATCCATGGGAATCGACACCATTGATGATCAATGAAGGAAAAAAAAATGCAAGAAACAAAGCAGAACATTTCTGCAGAAGAAGACGAAGAAGAAGAACGCCCAAGAAACGAGCCAGGTTCAAAGAACTCAGGTTCTCAGCTCTTATACCATATTAAGACTTTGAGAAATGAAGAATCTCATTTATTGAAAATAATGAATTGTTAGTTGTGGCCTTTACAATATATATAGCAGAATACATTCGCTTCAGCAATAACAGAAAAACTAACTTCCTAACTTCCTAGTGCTGAGCTGGCTAACTGACTATGCTGACCTGTAATATGTAATTTACAGTCTATAATAAATCTGATATGTAATTCTAATATTTTTCTTTGCGATAAAAAGATTTCATTCAGAAGCAAAAGAAGAAAAGTATTTAGACCATTAGCTCAAAAGAACTTACCTATCTCTCTACAAATTCATTAAGAGAAAACACCTCTAAAAATACTTTTGGCATGCACCCAGCAAAGGGAAGATAAGAAAACTACAGATGTAACCACTGACAGTTTTCTTGGTCAATATATATTCAAACTTTATCTAAAGAAAAGTACTAAAAAAATTTAATATATATGAGTAAGTGAAAAAGAAAATGATATTGTTACACCATTTAAAAGATGTAAAGGGTATATAGTTAATGTAAGAATAAATTATATAGATCTCTTCCTAGGAAGCACGAACACGCAACATAATACGACACAGGACATGTGACATAGGAAAATCTAAAAAATGCAAGATATTTACATTAGAATATCATATTTGATATATTTATCATCCATTCATATCCTAAATTGTTAGTGATTCTATTTACTTCTATCATATTTTTTCAACAAAAAGGGACATGAACTTATGAAATATATATATAAATATTCCCACTAAAATAAATACAATTCCAAGGGATATTACAAATTTATTTTAATCTCTATATCTTTCATAACAAAAAGTAGTTAATAGATATCATTTATTTATTCTAATTTATTTCTTATTTATCCCTTCCTTAACATATTTACTGCATACAAACAATTATCCAAGCTGTGTCTCAGACACTTGTCTGAGCCCAAAAAAGTTATTATTTTTTAATTCAGAGACATCCTTACACGTGTTGGACACGTGTTGTTGTGTCCAAGATGTATCCATGATTGTTTTGTGTCATATATGTGGACACGACATGTCCATGCTTCCTATATCTCTCCTAAATTCTGAACTACTTGCGCTTGCTTATCTTTTATTTTGAAACTATATAATGACTTCTCCTATATGTTAACAGAAATAGTAACAATATTAACTTAACGGGGATTCTATGATACTACGTAAGTATGTCATACTATACTGACGTGTCAAGTATACATAATTTTCATATTTTATTATATATAAAATATAATTTATTTATTTTTTTAAACAAACTTAAAAATAGTTAATTTGTACACATGTCATTCATTTATTGGTTATTTCTATGTAGTATGACATACTACATAAATACTAAAAGTATCTAAGAAACCTCCTTAACTTAAAGCAAAATTTATTTCCAAATTTTTAACTTTTTTTTTTATTATGGAGAAAGAAATAACTTTAGTTTTTTGTTTCTCTTTATCTATGCTTTAAATTTTTTAATTACTATTTTTGTTAATATGGGGTCTTGTACAATTTTAAACTAGAGGAGAAGATGTCTATATAATTTTAATCCAGAGCAGTTAGGTTTGGGTTTTTCAAACATAAAGAGATAAAGAAAAAAAAAAGTTTAAATGTATCATTTCCATAAATTAAATGCCGGAGTAGATACCAAACAACTTGTAACTGTGGTACTGAGGTTGTCCTCAAAATTTATGAATTCTATATATGAATCTAGAGTCGTAGCCAAAAATACTAAAAAATAAATTGTTGGACTAGGCACAATGGATATGTCAACTTTCAGATTTAGAGCTAAAGTTTTTGAAAGTCACCAATGCATTCAATTGCTTCAAAGTTTGTTTTACTCATCTATATTTATCTCTAATGGAACAAAAATGTTACATTCAATTTTTTTTTTTTTTATTCTTAGGGGGAATAATATGAGAAAATCATTGTGTAGTGCTTAAAAATGTTATAACTTTTTTTTTTTTTTTAAGGTGCTTGACTCATATGTAAAATTACAAAAGCATCCATCTAGCTATATATTGTTATCCTATTTATATATATGATTATTTTATTTATATTTGACACATAGTAATCATAATAACTACATAAATAAACACAATAACTAAATATTTTATACATGATAATTACATATATAAATGTAATAACTACATATCTGAGAATATTTTTGTGATTTTACAGATATCTTATGTAAAACAATTTAAGTCAATTTTTTTTTTTTTATTTACAAAGATAAGCTCAATGGTAAGTCCACATGAAAAGGTCTTTGGATCTATCTCCTAAATTTTTTTAACTGAAAAAAAAAAGAAACATAAGCAAATTTAAAATAGTCGTGAACAATTTCCCAAATTATATATATTGTCTATAATTTGTTTTATCTGCCCTCTTGTGGGGATGGGGAAAGGTGTTTAGTTACAGGTCCCAATTTTTTTCTTCTGAATTATTATGTTTAAATATAATAAAATAATTACTTAATACCGAGAATATTTTAGTAATTTCTTAGAGCATGTTAGACATCTAATAAAAAAATAAGGTGTTTAACACGCCTAAATATCTGTTCCTTCAAATTTTATAACTTGAGAACAATTCTTCTTTTATTTTCTTTCTAAAATTATAGTGACTAATTTTTAACAAGAATAAAAAAGGCATTGACGTATTTCCTTGGAGCTTTTAATTTTTAAAATAATGCCAGCTGTCACGAGAATCGATTTTTTTTCATTTTATTTAATTATTGTTTGCAATAATTTTTTTTTCTCAATTTTTTGGGTTATATTGTACGTATTCGTCGTAAATAAAATTGTAAATACACTTTCCTTTCACTGGAGAGAAAAAAATATAAGACTAAATATATCAGCTCCTTATGAAGTTTAATAAAACTATATAAATCATCTTTTTATTTGAACAGATACAATTTGTTTTTGGAAAAAAAAAAGGTTCTTTAATATAAAAATCTAAACTAAAAAGTATTTGGTGCATTGCACTTAAAAATAACAAAAATACTCCTCTAGTTATTTGGTCATTCGATTTATATTTAAATTTAATAATCATATACTAAACAGAAAAATTATATATTTTACACATGATAATCATATATCTAAATATACGAGGATTCTATGATACTCCATATGTATATTATATGCTATATTGATGTAGCAAACATAAGTAATTTTTATATTTTATTTGATATAAAATTATTTTATTTTATTTTCTCAAACAAACTTAAAAATAGTTAATTTATACATATATTATTTACATCTTGATTATTTTTATATAGTATAGTATACAACAAAATATCTAAAAACATCTATAAATATAATTTAACTAATAATTTCAAAAGTGCAATGCACCAAATAATATTTTTTTTCTCACCTTTTCACACCAAATATTCTTTTCTATTTATTTTATAGTTTAGTGTTACAAAAATGAATTCTTCTTTACGCAAATGAGAGGAAGAAAGATCCAACAAGAAATGCCGTAAATGAGAAACCGACGTGCATAGTTCAAACGTTTCGCCTACTTAAGTCCAACAATGACAAAAGCAAAACTCACCGCTTTGAACTTTAGGTGGAACCAAAGGCCGCTACTATACCCAACGTAACACGTTAGACTCCTGACTCAGCAAACAGCTATTATTTCTTCTATTTATCATTAAAAACTCACTTCCTTTTGTCTGTTTTCTGCTAAAGATTATCTTCTGAATATGATAACACTTAGGTTGTGTTTGGATGGAGTATTTGATAAATTCTTGTGTATTTCAAATACATGTAATTGAAATACAGCATTTCAAATACATGTATTTGAAATACACAAGAATTTGTCAAATACTCTATCCAAACACAACCTTATTGTTGATTGTCCTCACAGATAATGTTTGCAGTCCCACTTATACGTAGTTGAACTCTGTCCACAAGTTGATACATGTAAGGTAGCAAGTCGCAATGAAAGTCTTCGTCTACGCCGTTTACCTCTTCTCCTATCTTCGATTATTTATCTTCTCCTTTGACCCTCTCCCTCTCTTTCTGTTTGTATACCCAGAAATCAGAGCCAAACTGTAGATGTGGCGAACTCAACCTCCAGGTTCATCTTCTAGGAGTTAAGGTTTATACTTTGTCGGTGTTCATTATCATCTTACATAATTTATAATTGAAGGTGTGTCATATTTTCCTTTTCATAATACAAATTTATTTTTATTACATTTTTTACTTCAAGCATGATGAAGAAGAATTTTAATTAAGATGTTATTTGTGATGCAACAATGACTCGTGTATGATTCGTATAAATTAGTATGTATAATACCTCTTTCACACAAAAAAAAAAGTATATATAATACCTCTATCCCTCTTTTTTTGCTTTTTATCTAATATTTAATTTTTTGGAAAGCTTGAGATCTATCTGTGCCTAAACACAAAGTTGGAGATTTTCTTTGATTTCTACTTTTTTGTTTCAAAATTATATGTTTTTCATTATTCTGCTAATTAATTAGTAACTTGTGGTGCTGATTACTTGGAATTATCATGTTGTATATAAGACTGATGACCCTTAAATATTTTCTCTACTTCCTCTAGGTTATCATTCAGGATTTAAAGTATAATTACTTTGGGTTCATTGGGTTCATCATCTAACAAAATATAATAATTGAAGGTGTGTATGGTACATTCTTAATTTTAATAAAAATATAGTTTTCTTTCATTTTTAATTTCATGAATTGTGATAAAACAATAAATCACTTATTGATTTTTTGCTCTCTCGCTCATAATATCTGCAAAGCTTGAGATCTTCTGTGACTAACTGCAAAATTGGAAATCTGCTTTACTTTCTATTTGGTTGTTTCTGAATTCTAGTTTTTTTTTTTTTTTTCAGAACCCTAGTATGCATTTTGTGGTTTTGATTTGTTGGAATTATCGTGTTATATATATCACTAGTACTTCATCTGATTACCATTAACACATTTTATACTACTTTGACGTTCATCCTCTATTTTTTAAGGTATATATATATTTGAGGATTTGGGGTATTTTTTCCTATTTTCAGCTGGGTTCATATTTCATTTGGGAATCAACATCGACTTCGACACTGGGAAGAATTGAGGAAACGCGGCTGTGGGAAGTTTGGAAGTTGAAACATTTCAACTTAAAGCTTGAAGGAGGAACGCATCTGAGCTTCAATTGCTTATGTTCTGCTTTGGTTTCCTTGACTTGGAGTCTCTCAATTGAGTATGGTGTTTTGGACCACTGGTAATAAACTTAAGTTGCAAGTTATATATATCCACGTATGATTCTTATAAATTAATATATATAATACCTCTTTCGCAAAAAATAAAAAATAAAAATTGCAATGTAATTCTAACTATCTTTAAAGTGTGAGATTTAACTGTGACTAAATACAAAGTTAGAGATCTACTTTGAATTTCTACTTTTTTAATTCAGAATTATAAGTTTTTGATTATCCTACTAATGAATTAGTAGCTTGTGGTCTTGATTACTTAAAATTGTCATGTTGTATATAAGACTAGTACATGAACTGATGACCATTAAATATGTTATATACTTCTTCCAAGTTTTTCCTCTAAAGTTTAAGGTTTATAATAACTCTGGGTTTATCAAGTTTATGGTCTCACGGAATATAAGAATTGAAAGTGTGTATGATACATTTTTAATTTTAATAAAGGTATAATTTTCTTCCATTTTTAATTTCTAGGATTGTGATAAAACAATAAATCATTTATTGACATATTCTTATCTGATGAGTTCTGACTAAATCTGTTGGGTTGATTCTGTTTCAGGTTGTGTTTGATTAAATGGCAGATATCGTCATCTCCGTTGCGGCTAAGGTTGCTGAGTATTTAGTGGAACCAGTGATGTGCCAAGGACAATACTTTTTTTGCGTCAACAAAATCCTCAAAAATCTTGAGGATAAAAAGAAGGAACTCATCTCAACACAAGTGAGTGTTCAGAAACAAGTTGAAGAAGCAAAAAGAGAAACTAAAAGAATTGAAGATGTTGTCCAGAAGTGGTTGACTCAAGTGCAGGGTCTCGTGGAAGAAGTGGAGAAGCTGGAACAAGAAGTCAAAGCAAACAATAGTTGTTTCCAAAGACAATGTCCTACTTGGAGAAGATATCATCTGTGCAAGCAAATGGTGGAGAAGACAAAGGTGATGATAGAGGTCAACAACAACAGCAATTTTAAGACATTTGCACGCCTTTCAACACTTCCGGGCGTTGAATACTCCTCTATTGAGAATTTTACTCTTTTCAAATCTACAAAATTGGCTTATGATCAACTTTTTGAAGCTCTCCAAGTTGATGACATCTATAGAATTGGATTGTATGGGATGGGAGGATCTGGGAAAACAACACTAGTTACAGAAGTGGGTAAGAAGGCCAAGCAATCAAATTTGTTTGATCAGGTTGTAGCAGTCACTGTGTCTCAAACTCCAAATATCAGAAATATTCAAGGCCAGATGGCAGACATGTTAAAGATCAAATTAGAGGAAGAAACTGAAGGGGGAAGAGCACAACGGTTACATATGAGACTCAAAGAAGAAAAAAGAATACTCATAATAGTGGATGACGTATGGGGAGAGTTCAATTTGAAGGACATAGGGATTGCTTTTGATATCAGTCACAGTGGCAGCTGCAAGGTCATTCTAACCACCCGTCGCCAGCACGTATGTGATATGATGGATTGTCAAAGGAAGATTCTGCTGGAGCTATTAAATGAAGATGAAGCTTGGGCTTTATTTCAAAAGTATGCTCACATGGATAGTCAATCCTCCCTCAACTTATTAAATAGTGTGGCGCAGGATGTTGCTAGGGAATGCAAAGGACTACCCATAGCAATTCAAGCTGTGGCAAGATCCTTAAAAGGACAATCTATCCATGAGTGGAAGGTAGCACGGGAAAATTTGAGGAGTTCCAAACCAGTTGATATGGAAGCTGGCCAGAGAGATGCTTTCTCTTGCCTTAGATTAAGCTATGATTATTTGAAAGATGAAAATAAGTTGCTCTTCTTGATGTGTTGCATGTTTCCAGAAGATCATGAAATCTCTATTGAGGATTTGATCAGATGTGGAGTGGGGCTTTGTGTATGTGGAGAGTACAAATCATTTGATTCAGCAAGGAACCAAGTAACAGTGGCTATAAAGAAACTTGTAGATTCTTGTTTGCTGATGGATTCTAAGAATCTGAAAAGAAAAAAAGTCTTGAAGATGCATGATACAATTCGTGATTTAGGTTTGTGGATAGCTTCCAAAGAAGGTCGAATTATTATGGTTAATCTTTCAAATGATTTAAATTCATTAATGGGAGATGCAGTCATAAAAGATCACTTTGCAGTATCTTCATGGTATAGTCAAACAAATCTAATTTCTCATCAATTTGTTGCTACAAAGCTTGAGATCCTTTGGATAGAGACTAAAAGTTTTTTGGATTTATCTTCAGCATCATTTGAAGGTATGCAAGGGCTCAAGGTTATGGCTTTAATCAATAACGGATTTTATCCGCCCGGCTCTTTATTATTGCCACCTTCCATTGAGTCATTGACTAATCTTCGAACTCTGTGCTTCAGGGGATGGGAATTAGGTGACATCTCTTTTGTAGTTAGATTAATGAGGCTTGAGGTTCTTGATTTGAAAAGTTGCATCTTCAAGAAATTACCTGATGAAATTCGAAATCTGAATAAGCTTAAGTTGCTGGATTTGTCTAACTGTGAAATTTCAGAAAATTATGAATCAACAGGAGAATTGTCACAAATTGAAGAGTTATATGTTTCTGGATACAGTAGAAGGCAGATGCATCATAGTCGAAGCTTCGTGGATAATATTACTGCTCCTAATTTGCAGAGATACGTATTGGAAATTGCAGCGGAGCCAAGCTTTCATTTCTCTGCGTTCAATAGGGATTTATTTAAGAGAGTGTTACTCTTGGAGTCATTCAATATCACCAGCGTAAGTGCATCTATGAAGAATATTCTGCAAAGAGCAGAGTATGTTCATTTTCGTCGCCTTCATGGAGGTTGTCAAAATGTCATCCCAAATATGGTTGGAGCCGTAGGAGGCATGAATGATTTGGCCATGCTTCAGCTTGACTCTTGTTTAGAGACAGAATGTGTCCTCGATACTACGTCCGATCAAGTAGATGTTGAGCTCCCTGTGTTGGTCAAGATACACCTGATAGATATGGAAAACTTGAAAGAAGTGTGTCGTGGTCCACCTCTGCTTTGCTTTTTTGAGAAATTAGAAGAACTTCATATCAATGAATGCCCGCAGTTGCACAACATATTTCCAAGGGAATGTAAATTGCCCAACCTTAAATTCCTGACAATTGGAGAT
>QAOA01003028.1:113519-131355 GCA_003255065.1 Cercis canadensis
AATTCTCCTGTTGTGTCGTTAGTTTGCTTCGTTTTCTCATCAGATGGTGGCCTTTTCACGACCCACAAGAATCTCTGCCCACTTCTCTCTAACCCATCAGCTATCTCCTTCAATTGCGCCACCGTGAACGATCCGCGGCTTCCGAAGCACAAGTAGAGGACGCTCCTGCTTGGTTGCTTGTCAAGCCAAGATAAGCAATTTTGGGTACCGGTTTCTGATTGCACACCATCTGTTCGATCATTTGCCTCAGCGATTAGAGGTCCAATATGGTAAACTGGGGAAGTTTGTTTTGGATCTGGAAAGCAAACGCCGTCTGCAATTGTCTTAACTGCAATGGGTTCCAACTCTTCAAACGAGTTGACTAGAATTCCATTTGATTTGGGAAGATGGGTACAAAAATATACGAAGTCCCAGTAAGCAGGATCGTCTCTGTCAAGCGTTGCTTCAGGCATGTGGAAAGCCTTGAGAGGGGGATTTGCTGGGTAGTAAAGATCAATTTTCAGGTCTTTGAAGCTCTTGCTTGTTTGCTCGTGAATTTTGGGGAAGTACAAGAAAGCAGCAAGGGCAGCAGCCCCTGAGGTGTAGAAATAGTAAACAGGGATACCCAGAGCAGAGCCTATGCTAAGAGCTGAAGTACAGAACAAATCAATGACAAAAGCTCGAATAGTGGAGGTTTCTGAGACGTCTTTGAGAGCTGAGCTGACGTTGGCATCGTTAAGTCTAATAAATTCAAAGCATATGGCGCCGCCGCTGCGAGTCGGGGTGGTGTCGACGGTGACATGAGGGAAGCGGTGGAAGGAGATGGAGGGGTGGGATTGGGAGATTCTGTAGATGTAGGAATGGATAGAGGGTTTGTCCATGAGGCCAGTAGTGAGGAGGATGGTGATGGAATATTTGTGGGCATAGTGGTGTTTGATGAGCTTGCCTAACTCCACCATGGACACTATGTGGCCTATGCCTGGAGCTGGATAGAGGACTATTGTTTCCTGCATATTGGGATTTGCGAGTATGCTTGGTTTGGTTTGTATTGTTGAATAAGCCCAGTGGGAGTGGGAGTGGGAGTGGGAGGAGAAGCAACACTTATGAAATACAAGGGTTGCTTATTTTGTAAGTTTGTTTAATGCCAATTAGTGGTTGTATGACTCACACTTGATTTTCTTTTCCTTTGTTTATTAAGAGGATATACATATTTTCAAAGAAGACTATGCATTGGCATGTGAAGCTGCTACCAAGATGCTCATGGCCAAGTGAGAACGCCATGACTCCTTTGTTACTTTTCCATTTGCATTGCCAAGTGTACTGTGTAAAAAGCAAGAAATAATAACATTAATGTTCAATTCTAAGATTAATTTGAAAATACTGAACAGTTGGATATTGAGTGCGTGATGACGACTGAATCTCATGTCATGATTCTGCACTAAACTAAAGCAAATTTCAGGCACAACTTAATTTTTTTCATAGCCAAGTGTACTAGAGCAGAGTATGTTCATTTTCATAGCCTTCATGGAGGCTGTCAAAATATCATCCCAAATGTGGTTGGAGCCGTAGGAGGCATGAATGATTTGGCCATGCTTCAGCTTGACTCTTGTTTAGAGACAGAATGTGTCCTCGATACTACGTCCGATCAAGTAGATGTTGAGCTCCCTGGGTTGGTCAAGTTATACCTGGGGGAAATGAAAAACTTGAAAGAAGTGTGTCGTGGTCCACCTGTGCTTGGCTTTTTTGAGAAATTAGAAGAATTTCATATCAGGGAATGCCCGCAGTTGCACAGCATATTTCCAAGGGAATGTAAATTGCCCAACCTTAAATTCCTGACAATTGGAGATGGATATAGAATTAATGGTGGTACTGATATCAATTGCAGAGCAGCTGCACTCTTCTCAATGTCTGTTGCCCGGAGTTTGGCGCAGCTAGAAGTGCTGACCATAGAAAGATGTATGGAATTGAAGCATATAATAACACAAGAAGAAGATGGAGATGGTACGAATACAGGGGAGGAAATAGTTCCAGCTTTAGACAATTCCCATTTGATATTCCCCAATTTGAAGAAACTATATGTTGGTGATTGTCCCGAGTTAGAATTTATACTCCCAATCACTTGCGTTGAAGGCTTTGAGCAACTGCAAGAGATAGTTATAGATAATGCTCCTCAGCTGAAATATGTATTTGGTCAATATGACCAAAGAGATCATTCATCTCACCAGAACGACATCCAAATTACGTTTCCAATGTTGAACAAACTCCATCTTAAGGACCTTGAGAATCTCTGCAGCATATGCCCTGAAAAATATCATCCAAGGTGCCCATCTTTGAGGGAATTATATTTGTATGGATGTTCGAAATTGACAACATTGGGTATCATAGTTGGTACAGAAATGGCACAAATGCATCTAGATAAGGTATGTATCTATCCTCTTTTGTTTCTTTTATTGAGCATTACTGTCCTAATTTGCTCTAAAATAAAAAGAAGCTTAAATTTTCTATTACAATGTCATCTAAAACTTTCTATTTTGGTAAGATTAGAAAGTTGTATATGCGGTGAATCTGATTAAATTTTCACACACCAACTTAACTACACGAATTAAGCATAAGAGGTTAATTCTATTGAAACTTTTTAATTGAGCAATGGAAAATGAAAATGATTTATGCTATTACATTGGATTTTATTGGGATTTCAATTTCATTACTTGTCTACATTGAGGTGCTTAAATATTTGCATAATTGTATTTGTTCCCATTTTCAGGGAGTTGCCCTTGAAGAAAGCCAGCAAAAGCACTTGATCTCAAAATTAGAAAAACTATATTTACAGTATTTGCCTGAATTGAAGTCCATATGGACAGTTCCTACACCTAGACAAATTGTGAGTCTCCAATATCTTCAAGAATTAAAGGTGGAAAGATGTGACAAATTAAAATGTCTCTTTTCCATGGTATTCCATAGAAACCTACCGGAGTTGACATCCCTAACAATAGACCAATGTAAGGAACTGGAAGAAATCATGGAAGAGAATGAAGAACTTAAGAATCCATCCAATGCTCTAGTGTGCTTTCCAAAATTGAAGGTGATTGAGATAAGTTGGTGCAGAAAGTTGAAAAGCCTTTTCCCTGTTGCTTTGGCTAGAATGCTTCCACAACTAAGCACTCTACGTATATCACACGCTGATCAACTAAGAGTGGTTTTCAGGCAAAGCAGTGAAGAAGGCACAAGCAATGGACAGGAAATTGTGGTTCCAAACTTGAAAGAGTTAAAATTCACAAAGTTGCCGAGTTTTGTTGGCATTTGCCCAGGGCTTAAGTTACATGCAGTGAACCTTCTAAAGATACTCGTAGATGAATGCCCCAAATTAGCTCCAATTTTTGAAGCAACTCAAGTTATTCCTCATCACCGTATAACAGAGGTAACCACAAACTTCTCTTGATAATTTCTTAATAGTAATATTTCTTTTTTATAGATTTTTATAATAATTTTCAATTATTAGATACATCAGTCTATGGATTGTAAAGTTCTTATAACTGTCTAGCCGATCTGAATCATTCCTAGTGGTTGGTCCATCAAATAGGAATTGGTGATTTTATAGATTGTTAATGAAAGGGTGATTAAAGTATAATCTTAGGGTGCGTTTGGTATTGAGAGATAAGAGGTTAATTACATTGGGGTAAATTTTTGTACATATTAAAAAAATTCATTTGACATTAACCAAAAAAAACACGGATAAATTTGAGGTGCCTTCAGTTTTGTTAGATTTTTGTAAGTTGATCATAGAGATATATTTTCAAGTCAAATGACTTTTTCTTATATATGCAAAAACTTATCCGGTATAATTTATGCCTATACCAAATGTACCTTTAATAGTACTATTCTATGGGTGCGTTTTGTATGGGGAGATCGATAAGAGGTTAATTACATCAGATTAAATTTTTGTACATATTAAAAAAAGTCATTTGACATTTAAAAAAAAAACTCTCAACATGTCTTTTCAAGTCAAATGACTTTTTTTTTTTTTTATATGTGCAAAAATTTACCCAATATAATTTATCCCTATACCAAATGCACCTTTAATAGTACTTATTCTAAATTTATGGTCAACTGATCATATATTGGTTTGATGTATGCAGTCATCTCACTTAGTTATACATTTTATGTAAGTATTTTACATTAGCATTTTCTCAATTTCTTAGCTTGAAAAATCTAGTTTTATTTATAATGATTAAAAAAAAATAGAAATATAAAGGGGAGAAAAGAAAAGATACCCCATGGCCAATGGGGTTAAAAAGCTGATAAGGATCAAAGCATTTCACTTGTATAATCTACTTGCTGCAAGCAATTCCTCCTTGGTAAGGGGTCTATAAGTAATTTAATTTTTGGTATTTGCTTACACCATGTATTAATGGTCAAGAAGTAACATATGAAAGAACTGTAATATTTAGTTGTGTGTAAGTAGATTTCTTCTTTGGTAGATTAGTGAACTCTAAATTGGCTATATAAGTATTTTAATTTTAGATTTCTTCTTTGCATAATTGTATTGGTTCCCACTTTCAGGGAGTTGCCTTTGAAGAAAGCCAGCAAAAGCACTTGATCTCAAAATTAGAAAAACTATATTTAGAGTTTTTGCCTGAATTGAAGTCCGTATGGACAGTTCCTACTCCTAGACAAATTTTGAGTCTCCAATATCTTCAAGAATTAAAGGTGAAAAAATGTGCCAAATTGAAATGTCTCTTCTCCATGGTAGTCCATAGACACCTACCGGAGTTGACATCCCTAACAATAAACAGATGTGAGGAACTGGAAAAAATCATGGAAGAAAATGAAGAACTTAAGAATCTATCCAATGCTTCAGTGTGCTTTCCAAAATTGAAAATGATTGAGATAAGTTGGTGCAGAAAGTTGAAAAGCCTTTTCCCTGTTGCTTTGGCTAGAATGCTTCCACAACTAAGAACTCTACGTATATCACACGCTGATCAACTAAGAGTGGTTTTCAGACAAAGCAATGAAGAAGGTACAAGCAATGAACAAGAAATTGTGGTTCCAAACTTGAAAAAGTTAGAACTAAAAAAATTGCGGAGTTTAGTTGGCATTTGCTCAGGGCTTAAGTTACATGCAGTGAACCTTCTACAGATACTCATAGATGAATGCCCCAAATTCACTCCAATTTTTGAAGCAACTCAAGTTATTCCTCATCACCGTATAACAGAGGTAACCACAAACTTCTCTTGATAATTTCTTAATAGTAATATTTCTTTTTTATAGATTGTTATAATAATTTTCAATTATTAGATACATCAGTCTATGGATTGTAAAGTTCTTATAACTGTCTAGCCGATCTGAATCATTCCTAGTGGTTGGTCCATCAAATAGGAATTGGTGATTTTATAGATTGTTAATGAAAGGGTGATTAAAGTATAATCTTAGGGTGCGTTTGGTATTGAGAGATAAGAGGTTAATTACATTGGGGTAAATTTTTGTACATATTAAAAAAATTCATTTGACATTAACCAAAAAAAACACGGATAAATTTGAGGTGCCTTCAGTTTTGTTAGATTTTTGTAAGTTGATCATAGAGATATATTTTCAAGTCAAATGACTTTTTCTTATATATGCAAAAACTTATCCGGTATAATTTATGCCTATACCAAATGTACCTTTAATAGTACTATTCTATGGGTGCGTTTTGTATGGGGAGATCGATAAGAGGTTAATTACATCAGATTAAATTTTTGTACATATTAAAAAAAGTCATTTGACATTAAAAAAAAACTCTCGACATGTCTTTTCAAGTCAAATGACCTTTTCTCTTTTTTATATGTGCAAAAATTTATCCGGTATAATTTATCCCTATACCAAATGCACCTTTAATAGTACTTATTCTAAATTTATAGTTAACTGATCATCTATTGGTTTAATGTATGCAGTCATCTCACTTAGTTTTACATTTTAAGTAAGTATTTTACATCAGCATTTTCTCAATTTCTTAGCTTGAAAAATCTAACTTTATTTATAATGATTAAAAAAAAAATAGAGATAGAAAAGGGAGAAAAGAAAAGATACCCCATGGCCAATGGAAGTTGGAAAGTTGATAATGATCGAAGCACTTAACTTGTATAATCTATTGCAAGCACTTCACTTTTTGTTGTTTTAGTAAAGTGCAATATCATTTAAGCATATATTTGCTTACACCATGCATTAACGGTCAAGAAAGTAACTTATAAAAGAACTATAATATTTAGTTGTGTGTAAGTAGATTTCTTTTTTGGTAGATTAGTGAACTCTAAATTGGCTATATAAGTAATTTAATTTTAGATTTTATTGATATTTATTGAAGATCGATATAGCTAATAATTAACGCTGACCATAGAAAATTGTTAGGAGTTTAAGCATAAAATAAGAAATGAAGAATATGGTAGTTGTACGGATAAATTGGAGGAAATATGAAACTGTTGGTTAAATTTGAACTTATATCATCCATATTTTGTGTTGAAGGTATTGTGCTACAACAAAAGTTAGAAATAACTAATTTGAATAGCCTAAATGTGTATATGGTCAATATGAGCACGAATATCATTTATGTTATATTAGAAAGACATACAAAAATCCAAATCATTCCGAAGTACATGTAAAGTTTAAATGATAATATTTTAATTTGAATAAGTAAATAAATGGTGATATCTGTTACAGTTGACAAGTGTTTTACTATCACAATTTGTTTGGATCATGTGGTGTATACAATAAACAATGTCTTCCCTTTTTTAATTTGCATTGAAATGAATTTATTTATTTATTTTTCTAAAAAGTGATTAATTTATTTCATTTAAAGGGACCACAAGCTTCTGCAACAAATAAGGGCCAAGTGACTAGCGAGGAACAAAAGAAGAATGTGAACTCGAGTACTGTAAAATGGATATATCTGAAGCACTTACAATACCTGGAGTGTATATTGGAAGAACCCACTCCAATGAGTTTCCAAAATCTTTACTGCCTACGGGTGAGTGGATGCAGAAAATTGAAGTTTATCTTCTTTGCCGGTGTTATTAGAAGCCTCTGTCTACCACAGTTGAAATATCTGTATGTAGAGAACTGTGAGGAGTTGAAGGAAATCATTTCAGAATATCCAGATCAGGCTGAAGAATGGGCCTCCAGAAAACAAGTTTGCTTTCCAAAATTGGCTTACCTTATCATATGGAGATGCACCAAGTTGAAATCTGTTGTCTCTATCTCCATGGTTAAACATCTCCCACAATTACGGCATATGGAAATAAGAAAGTGCTCTCAATTAGAGCAAGTTTTTTGTTGCCCAAGTGAAGCCAGTGATGGAGTGGTCATGGAAATGGAGGTTCTACTTCCAAAACTAGAAGTGCTGATACTCAGAGGATTGCCTAGCCTTAGTCTCATTTTCGGGGGATCTAATCAGCTTCAGTTGCCGGCTTTGCAACATTATACGGTGATGGATTGTCCCAACTTTTCCTCAACCACATATGCTGCTCTACAGAGCCTTAGACTTCAACACCAAGACTACTACTGGACAGGTAAATATAATATTCCTGTTTCTAGTTATTTACTTTTAATCTGATGAAAAGTTAAAATATGTTACAATATACTTATATTCATTGTTTTTATCACTCTTTTATCTTTTGCTCTTTATTTTTTTTTAAAAAAGTTATTTTTTGCAAATCTGATGAAAAGTTAAAATATGCATTGTTTTTTCATAACATGTTGTATCTTTTACAAGTAAGATTTAAAAGCTAACATAATTTCTAGTTCTCTATCTTTCAAATTTTACTAGTGACCAAATTTGAAATTATAATTTAGACTTAAGGATGAGAGTAGAAGAAGGCAACGCCTTGTACTCTGAATTTCTTTACCCAAATTATGACTCCGAAAATGAGAAAGAATGTGGAAAGAAGAAAATAAGCCATACAGAGCTTTCAACTTCCAGTCCAAGCCTACAGCCCAGGCCCAGGTACATATAATAATACTCTTGCTTATATTTATTTATTATTAATTTGTTGAAAAATCTTTGTAGTGCCATTTGGATGTAACTTAATATCCAGATATGCCACCTAACGTCTTTAAAAGCACAACTTTTAACACTATGCACACAATCATATTGGCAGTGTTTGAGTTTAATCAACTAAAACTTTAAATGACTCACTTTTATATATCGGATCAAATTTACTGCATATGTAGAAATGCATAAAAAAATTTGCATTTAGAATTTCCCTTTATTACACCGTTGTCTTACACAAACAAAAAAAATCAAAATAAAACAAAAAATTAAAAGATATTCCCTTTAACTCCAAGCATAACTGAATTTTAGTTTTAAATGTCATTTTAGTTCTTGAATAATTACTTCATCCACCAAAATATTCTCAAATTATTAATTATCACTTTATTCCTTGAGAGGGACTAATCTGGTGGACAAATTAAATAGAGATGTACACCTATAATTCAAGGACGAAAAAATAGTTTTTACTTAAACAAGTTTTAACGACATGCTTAATAGGACGAAAATGATAGAATTATAAATAAATTGTCAAAATTAGAAATGGTTGCTTGTTAAAATTCAATAGTCATTATTGGTATACCGTTTTTATTATCTAACACTTTCATCTCAAATTTGGAATCCAGATTTGGTAAAAATGATGTTACAAAGTCCCTACAAAATAAATTATGTTATCATATTATTTTGTTGTTATTATTATTTTATCACCACTATCTTCTGCCAGGAAACATTTTAAATAAGGATAACAACGTAATTAGGAAAATATCATATTTTCCTATTGTCTCTAACTTTACTTTCACCAAATATGAAGAGTAAGAATGATTTTATTCATTCTATTTTTCATCTTCACCCTGGGCAGGTGAAAGTTCAAATATTTATTCTCATTAAATTATTTTTTTATAATTATTATGGTGAGTCAATTTTATTTTATTTTTCCTTTTGAGGGAAAAGATGCTGAAAATTAATTAGGGAACTACTTGAATTTCTAACTACATAAGCTACTCCTAAGTGAATAGTTATTTTTTTTTTGGCCTCAAAAAAATAGGAAACCACTATTTCTACACCTTATTTTGTTAATGACACATCTTATTTAATGTCTAAATATGATATAGACTAAATTACTCTGAATTAATATAGAAAATTTTTAACTTTGACTACAAAATTTTCTATATTAACTGAGGATTTTTATAATTGACAAAAAAAAAATTTATATCGAATGAGGATAAATTAGTCTATATTAATTTAGACATTAAATAGAGTGTGACATTAGCAAAATCATGGGTGAAAATAGAAACTCCCAAAAAATACTGTCTAATAGTATTGAGTGTATGCATTCATTATTTTTCTTTCAAACCTTGAATCTAATCTATATATTTAATGTTTAAATGTACTGCAGGTCTCTATAGTTTGGACAAATTTTGAATTAGGTCTCTATAATTTTTTTTCTCTTTTGGGGTCCTTATAGTTTGAAATTTTTTTAATTGGGTCCCTGCCGTTACCCCAAATTATAAATTCATTAGTTTAGTGTTCACATGACAAACAACTTCTCTATGTGGCAATAAAAAAAGTTGATATGACGCCAAAGTGGCATACAAATTGCCAAAGTAGAGAGAGAAAAGAAGAAGAGAAAAGATGATTTGGTGATAATTTTTGTGCCACTTGGGCGTCACATCAACTTCTTTTGTTGTCACATAGACAAGTCGTTTGACATGAGAGTATTAAACTAACAAATTTATAATTTGGGATAACAGCATGGACCCAATTAAAAAAAAAAATTAAACTATAAAGACCTCAAAAGAGAGAAAAAAAAAAAACTATAGGGACTTAATTCAAAATTTATCCAAACTATATGGACTTGTAGTACATTGAAACCTATATTTAATTTGGTGTTTTAATATTACCATTGGCTATGCATATTTCCTTTTTTTCTTCTCCAGCTAATATATAATAGGCCATAAACATTTCGACTTGAAATAATTGATCTTTAAATGGGGATATAACAAATACTTAGATTGGAAAACTACTAGGTGTGATCTAATGATAAGGGGTCTAAGTAGTTTGTTGGAGGTAAGCGGTTCAAACCTTCATACCATCATATAAAAAAAAAAAAAAAAGGTACTTAGATTGGTTAAGTTAGTACCCTGCATATTAAAACAAGAGTAAAACCCTTTTTTTGGTCCTTGAAAGATAAAGACACAATCAACCATGGAAGATTTTCAATATCATTTTAGTCCTGAGAAGATAACTTTGTCTATCACAATAGTTCTCTCCACCAACTCCGAGCCACTAGGCTTATGTCAATATCATTCAAGGACTAAAAAAGAGTTTTACTCTTAAAATAAAGATTACATGCATGCCTATTAATAATTGATTAGTTCAATCAATATAACTAAAACTAAATCACTTGATGAAATTGTTTATACTTCTATGCCTGAAATCTAAGTTATATTCTTTTTTCTCTTTTGAGATTCTAAAAAGTAATTTATTTGAAGTTCAAACAATAACTACACTTAACATGTGTATCTTTTACATGTAAGATTTAAAAGCTAACATAATTTCTAGTTCTCTATCTTGCAAATTTTACTAGCGACCAAATTTGAAATTATAATTTCCTCACCAGGATTTCAACATCTGATTCTAATCCTCCTGATACTTTGAGAGTTGCAAACTCTATCTCGGGGACGTACTTTGAGATGAAAAATAAGTTGTTGCCAGATATTCAAGAGGTTGTGGATGATGACATTTGCCCTGATGGATGGTTTAAAGCATACTTTGATGCAGCCACGACTCAAGAAGAGACTTGGGCAGCTGCTCTATTGCTCAACCATGAAGGAAAGCTAATAGGAGTTAGAACCAGAAAGCTTAGCACCAAGTTCCTTCTGGAGGCAGAAGCACTTGCATTAGAACTTGCTGTTGAACTTGCTTGTGGTGTAGTACCAAAATCTAATATTTGTCTGGAGGGAGACTGTGAAAGTGTTATCTCTATACTACATGGTTATTTGAATGATCAACTGGATAGTGAAGTTTGGTACCTTGAGCCAATCTTGATGGATGTTGGTGAAAAACTTAGGAGCATGAGTGATTGGGAGGGTAAGAGAATTTGCAGACACTTCAACTGTGTTGCGTATAATGCAGCAAAGTGGGCTGCCTTTTGTAATAGTGAGGGAGATGTTTTGAATTCTGTTCCAGATATAGAGGTTTTGTCCAGGATGGACTTTGTATCCTCTTTCTTCACCAAAGAAGAAGAAGATGACAATGACCATGACCAAGACCGTTTTCTCAATAACATTGACAATGAGGATGAGTTCGGCCTTCTACTACTAAAAATGAAAGAAGTTTTCACTGATGACGATGGCACCAATGAGGATAAGAAAGATGATGATTATGATGATGATAGTGCTCATAACTTTAGTCTTCTTGACATCAGTGACATTGGGGAAGAGGATGGTTTTCCATGAACACTGAAAGATGATTTCTGAGATGATCATGAAAGGGATGAAGATTATTTGGCTTTCCATGAACACTGAAAGATGATTTCTGAGATGATCATGAAAGGGATGAAGATTATTTGGCTAGCTGCTGAAAAATTTGATAAGGTTGAGACTGAAAACTTTCAACCCTCATTGCAATCTCTGGAGGTTTTGCTGCTCCCAGAGGTCCCACACTGCTCACACACCAGATCAAAGCAGAGGTATATCTTCTTGGCCAACATAGTTTTTCCCCGTTAATATTGATGTTTCAAAGAGCCCATTGCTGTTATGGTGTTATTAACTTATTATTACAACATAGGGACTGCACTGAGAACAAGTTTTTAATGGAGCCGCTGCAAAGAGTGCACGCTTTTGATGCCAATTCTGCTGAGGGTGCAGCTCACTTTGAATCTGCAATGGATACCTTCAACAAGGACGAGTTTTTTGTTTGTTTTGTTGTTTGCTTGTTAATTTGTGACCTTGTATTTCTAGTTGCAGAAGATTATAAGTTTGAGTTATTTGGCTTCATTTGTTATATATAATGGAAAATGAAATCATTTCAATTCATATCCTCAAAAGATTTATAATTTAGTCACATCCAAAAAATAAATAAATAAATAAAAGAGATTTGTGGTCATAGAATTATTCAGCAAGATGTAGTACTTTTACTTAAAAGTGAAAATTTGCATTTGATAGAAAAAAAAAAATATTCTGACATACATAACTCAATTTTTAAGATTTTGACAATAACACTAAAATTATTAAATAAATTACTGAGTAAATCCTACCTAAACCCACCTAACTAGGTGAAAAGTTACATTACCTCTCTTTCCCTAAAAATGAATTTCAACCACAGGAAGAATTTTAATTAAAAAACATCTCCTCAGCCCGGTAGTCACATACCACATCACTTGCCATCATCTTCGCTGCCACCCACTTTCCATAAACATTCATTGCTATTGGGTAATAATATTCATGGAAAGCCTTCCCAAAAATAAAATTTTAATCCATGAACCAAACACTGAGATTAAACCTCCTTTATTTTGTACATGAAAAAATACAAAAGGGGAAAGAAATAAAAGAACACAAGCTCAAAGCTCTAACCGTACAAGCTTCAACCACATCACATCCCAAAACAGAGATAGTGGCCTAAGAACAGAATAGGGATATGCAGCTGCAGCTATGACACTCAGTGCAAATGGATAGCATAATCTGCAATTGTCACAAGTGTGCTTCTCTTCAAACATTATAAGCTCTAGCTTAGGTATCTCATCACAACATTGGAACATGATGTTCTCTAACTAAATTCATAAACCTATCTACATGCGTGTCAAACAAGAAAGCTATAAAACCAAACCCTACCATCTTTACAAACATGAAAAGAGAAAAACAACAATTACTAATTGCTTGAGGGACAAAGTTGAAGACGTTGAGCCAGATAAACCAGATGCCAAGTAAGAGACATTAGAGTGAGGATATTTAGGAATGATGAATATGAATTTAGCTTCTTCAGCTTGTCATTAAGCCTAATAATCCGAGATCTTACTGCATCCTGCTTTGGCGATGGCACTCTTTCTGCTGCGGTGGTGCCAGTGCCGGTTGTTGTGGTAGACTCTGTATGATCAGCAGTGTGCTGATGCTCTCCTCCCCTACCGTTACGTTCAGATGCAATATCTTCTCTGCCCCTTCCTTCCTCTTTCTCTATTTTCATCCTCTCGAACATAACCTACTCATCAAGTTAAGGAAGTAAAACCATAATCAAGCACGTCTCTAGAAAATTTCTGCCTAGATAACAATGCTCTCTAGGGCAAGATCTTACTGTGTCCGAACTAGGACAACTGGGATTTTGAAGGATTATAAACAGTTTGTAGTTGACAATGAGAAACGAATTGCAAGAATTACCAATTGTCATTGTTTCATGCTTCAGGATTGCGAAAATAACATAAAAATGTTTAGATTTTACGCTCTATGCAGTGATAAATCTAGAAATGACTCAATGGCGCGAAACTACAATACAAAAGTGAGGGCTCAAGCAATTTGTTAAAAAAATTTGAAACGGCCCCAGCCCCATAAATCCGTCGCTGGTTCTACATTAAGCATATCTAATCTAGCAGATAAAACTAATCTAGGTAGTTCAGTACTTCATGACACAGTGGTAGATCCAAGTGCGAGACAACGGCTATAAGACCCCAATAAATTCAATAACAAAACCCCATTGTAATTGTAACCTTTCTCTATTTCGCCATTATTTTAAGAATAGGTAAAGATTAAGTGAGCAAAATCTTTTCCTATAAAACTCAAAAGAAGCCAGTACAGTTGTGACTACGAGAGATAAGTAGCATTATTCACCTTCAAATCTATTATGCAAAGGGTTTGTGGATATATATGCTACATAACCAAAAATATATGGACCAAGGTATAAGCTTCAAGGCACCAGAAACACATAAGACCTTTCTATTTCCTGAGATGTTGTCTTCATTATGAGAAGTATATCTATAAGGCAAAATATCATGCAATAGGACAAGAAAAATATGACACAAAGTCTTTGAGACTGGTACCTTAGTAGCCCGAGGCTCCAAGTAAACAGAATTGACAAAAACTGTTAATAGCGAGCCCAGCAGATTAAGCACTTGCAACTTTTCAGGCTTACTAGTGAACAACCTCTTACTATGGCTCAAAACATGCCCTAACAAAGCTAGCCCAATGCTATAAGCCATAGCCTTGAAATAAACAGGGTAAATCTTACTCTGCACCACTCCAAATTGTTGCCTTGGCATAGCCCTGGAAAGGATGTAACTTGAAATAAACGTAACCCACACACACACCCCATAAGCTGTAGTAAATCCCATCAAATTGAACACACCCATCAGAGAATTAAGGGTCTCCATCGTTGCATAGGCTGCTGTATCCTTCAGGGCTTGTTTAGCTCCTCTGACCATTTTAAGCACCACGTTTGACACATTTCTCCCTATATCGCCCCTAATTGTGTCGCCTATGTCAACTGCCTCCTGAAGGTTATCTTTGGCTATCTTCACTGACTCTTTTGTGCTTTCCTTGACACTGTGCGCTGCGTGTGACGCTGTCTCTTTGGCCTTTTCAACGGCGTCAGTAGCTGTGTGACCAACCTCGCGCGCTTTCTCTTTCTTTTGGGCAATGATTTCGTGGGCAATCTCCTTTTGCTTATCTATTGCCTCATGCGCCGTCTCTGAAACTTTCTCTTTGGCTTTCCCCATCGCACCGGCAATCTTGTGCTTGCATTTACCATAAGCGTCGCAAATTAGCTCTTTAGGTGTATGAATAAATGCCCCATCGTGGGATTCTTTGGAAAGGCCTTGACCCATGTTGGGAAGAAAGGAAGCTGCCTCTTTGATCTTCTCTTTGACATTGTCTAACCCACCAGACTCCAGATTCACGAGTTTTTCGTCTTGGGTTTCTGGGTAGATTTTGATTTTGGTGTTTTGATGGCCATCTTGGTCGTACTCAACCACAACGACTCTGTGGCCTTCTTTGATTATAGTGCTTCCTCCGTGGTTATTTGCTGTTTCTGGTGTTGGAGAGAACACTCCTGCTGCTGCAAGTGAAGTAAGTACGAGACTCAGAGCTAGAAGATTTATCATCTTTGTTGTTTATCAGAGGTTTCGGTGTGTAGAGAAGTATAAGAATCTAAGTGTTCGGAGAAATATTGAAGGGGATACCAATGGTTCTGTTCTCGGTGGAGTCGGTATAAGTTAAGAGCCACGTAGGGGCATGCAGTGGAATAAGAAACCGCCATGTGTTGTGCGCTTCCGCAATAACCCACGTAGCCTTCTTCGTGTCGAGACTCAAGGACACTGTTACTCTTTATTGTGATTCCGAGAAGTGCAGACGGGTCAGGATACTGACTCCATTCATCTTGTTTTTATAATATTTATAACTTTTTTTTATATATTTTATAATATGTTATATTATATAAAAATAATTAATATGTAAACTATATATATATATATATATATTATTTTTAAATTTATTTAAAAAATAAGATAAATTAATGGTTTATATATAATAAAATATAAAAATTATTTATATTTACATATATTTGTAGTATTATAAAATTTCTGTATTTATAAAAAAAATTTATAGATGGTTGCTAAAGTAACTGCCTCGCCCTATATCATTTTTTTTCTATGAGATGCAGATGTGTGAGATTAATCTTGTTTGGACTTTAATGATATCTTAATTAATAGTATTTTTAGTAAAATTTAAATTTTGGATATTATCTTAGGATTAACTTTATATGAAATTTATTTTGTCAATTGAGGATACCTAATAGTTAATCGTGTTACATCATCTTTTATAGAAAGAGTTTTGATGGTCCTTTCACTTATTGAAAACATTTAGAAAAAAACAAATCAAAACAATTGATTTTTAATGAAAACTCTACCTTTTTTTTAACCAAAGTTTTTCTGAAAAGAATGTTGAATTCTGGACTTCTAGAAAGGGTGAAATTCATTTCAGGAATGATAAATGTTAGAGAATGTGTTTACAAACTAAAGCTTGATGGCTTTTAAGAGAAAATTAAAAATTTGAGAATTTTTTTTTTTTTTGTNAAAAAAAAAAAAAAAAAAAAAAAAAAAAAAAAAAAAAAAAAAAAAAAAAAAAAAAAAAAAAAAAAAAAAAAAAAAAAAAAAAAAAAAAAAAACCGAAATGAGACTACCAGCAGTCATGAGAATCATGCTCACTTTATCGCAATTTTTCATTTGATTGAAACAAAAATACACTTAACTACATTATCCACTGATTTACAATAAAGTACACTTGCATTGACAATAAAAGAGCCTTTATTCTACAAGTAAAAGAAAGCTAAAACTTAAACCCATATCTGCTACTCAAATTGGGTTGAAACTCAACCTCTGAAGTTGGAACAGCTTGCATTCTGAAGCAGAAGTGAGGAGCTGAAGCCTAGTTTTGAGGAAACCAGATCAAACTCCAAAAGATTGTCCTCTAATTGATGTCCCCCAATAACAACTGAAGTTCTTGGATTTTTACCTCCATCCACAAATCCTAAGCACACTACATTTTTACCAGCCTCCACCATTGAATTACCACCATAAATTCTCCAATTCATTCCCTCGTTTTGCAGCACCAGATCAATAGCTGGCACAGCAGGCCCTGTTATGGTCTTGCCAATTGTAGTAGCATCAAAGCATGCTTCAAACGGTGCTACTGATGCCACTCTCTTTATTATTCTGTCTGCAGCCTGTTTGACGAATTGTCTAACAAAGGGCTTGTAGATGTTACTGTGTAATTCTGTGTAAGGTTTCATGGTGCTAATTTTGGTACCCCCATTTCCCTTTTTGTCAATGGGCAAAATGGTGCTCTTAAAGTTTACGACTTTGCCATCAATCTTGATTGATTTCACGTCAATGAAGTATTCATCAGAGGGCTCACCTTCAGAGAAGGAAGGAGCTGTGCTAACAGGGTTAATGACAAGTGGGGTACTGAAATGAAGAGGCTTTTGATTTGGTACCCCACCTATGAAGATGTTGCCAAACCCATTCTTGTTTGAAGAAGGTAAACAGAGAGAAAACTTATTAGGAAGCTTAAATGCTGATGAGAGCTGTGTTTGCAGTGCAAGTTGTGTTCTTGCAAGGCCTACCATCCCTTTAGCACTCTTGACTAGGCCTACGAGAAAGCTGCTAGAGAATCGGTCTGCATCAGAACAGCCAGAAAGGAAGTGAGGCACTTTCATTTGAGGCAGAAATAAGACATCGTCGCCCATGTCGCCGCTGAAGATAAACTTAGCAAGTGGGTTAAATACTTCAAGGGAGCAAGTGTTATTGGTGCAGCCTGGTTTAAGAGGAAAGTTGTTGCAGCCACCACAAGCTGAACTTAGGGGACATTGTTTTGAGCCACAAGCGATAGGAATGTAGGATGAAGAATTGTAGCCAGTGTCACAATTGTACCATAGGTGTTCTCCTGCAAGATCAATGACTAGATCCATATCATGGCGAGGAGTTCCTATGCCAAGTGAAGTGTAGTACTGGTTTGTTGCAGGGTCTTTCTTAACTGGAAGAATGAAGGATTGGGGTTGCTTGGGAGCATTTGGTGCTGCTGATAAGGAGGAAACTGAGAAAAGGGCAATTAAGAGGAGGAAAAAATGGAGGGTAGAAGAAGTTGCCATTGTGAACATAAGCTGAATAGCTAATGGTATTGCTCTATTCAGCAAGAATGCAGTGTGTCCTTTTATAGCAGAATGATGGATCGGATATTAATTATGATATTTATGCCTTCTTGACCATTCTGCTTCGTCAATGAATGTTGGCTCATTGAAGGTCCATCCACATACAGCTAATATTCATTTTTGGTGGCTAACTTTCTCTGCTATGTCCTG
>QAOA01003028.1:135089-150347 GCA_003255065.1 Cercis canadensis
TTTTTTTTTTGGCCTCAAAAAAATAGGAAACCACTATTTCTACACCCTATTTTGTTAATGACACATCTTATTTAATGTCTAAATATGATATAGACTAAATTACTCTGAATTAATATAGAAAATTTTTAACTTTGACTACAAAATTTTCTATATTAACTGAGGATTTTTATAATTGACAAAAAAAAATTTATATTGAATGAGGATAAATTAGTCTATATTATATTTAGACATTAAATAGAGTGTGACATTAGCAAAATCATGTGTGAAAATAGAAACTCCCAAAAAATACTGTCTAATAGTATTGAGTGTATGCATTCATTATTTTTCTTTCAAACCTTGAATCTAATCTATATATTTAATGTTTAAATGTACTGCAGGTCTCTATAGTTTGGACAAATTTTGAATTAGGTCTCTATAATTTATTTTTCTCTTTTGGGGTCCTTATAGTTTGAAATTTTTTTAATTGGGTCCCTGCCGTTACCCCAAATTATAAATTCATTAGTTTAGTGTTCACATGACAAACAACTTCTCTATGTGGCAATAAAAAAAGTTGATATGACGCCAAAGTGGCACACAAATTGCCAAAGTAGAGAGAGAAAAGAAGAAGAGGAAAGATGATTTGGTGACAATTTTTGTGCCACTTTGGTGCCACATCAACTTCTTTTGTTGTCACATAGACAAGTCGTTTGACATGAGAGTATTAAACTAACAAATTTATAATTTGGGATAACAGCATGGACCAATTAAAAAAAAATTAAACTATATAGACCTCAAAAGAGAGAAAAAAAAAACTATAGGGACTTAATTCAAAATTTATCCAAACTATATGGACTTGCAGTACATTGAAACCTATATTTAATTTGGTGTTTTAATATTACCATTGGCTATGCATATTTCCTTTTTTTCTTCTCCAGCTAATATATAATAGGCCATAAACATTTCGAATTGAAATAATTGATCTTTAAATGGGGATATAACAAATACTTAGATTGGAAAACTATTAGGTGTGATCTAATGATAAGGGGTCTAAGTAGTATGTTGGAGGTAAGCGGTTCAAACCTTCATACCATCATATAAAAAAAAAAAAAAGGTACTTAGATTGGTTAAGTTAGTACCCTGCATATTAAAACAAGAGTAAAACCCTTTTTTTGGTCCTTGAAAGATAAAGACACAAGAGTAAAACCCTTTTTTTGGTCCTTGAAAGATAAAGACACAATCAACCATGGAAGATTTTCAATATCATTTTAGTCCTAAGAAGATAACTTTGTCTATCACAATAGTTCTCTCCACCAACTCCGAGCCACTAGGCTTATGTCAACATCATTCAAGGACTAAAAAAGAGTTTTACTCTTAAAATAAAGATTACATGCATGCCTATTAATAATTGATTAGTTCAATCAATATAACTAAAATTAAATCACTTGATGAAATTGTTTATACTTCTATGCTTGAAATCTAAGTTATATTCTTTTTTCTCTTTTGAGATTCTAAAAAGTAATTTATTTGAAGTTCAAACAATAACTACACTTAACATGTGTATCTTTTACATGTAAGATTTAAAAGCTAACATAATTTCTAGTTCTCTATCTTGCAAATTTTACTAGCGACCAAATTTGAAATTATAATTTCCTCACCAGGACTTCAACATCTGATTCTAATCCTCCTGATACTTTGAGAGTTGCAAACTCTATCTCGGGGACGTACTTTGAGATGAAAAATAAGTTGTTGCCAGATATTCAAGAGGTTGTGGATGATGACATTTGCCCTGATGGATGGTTTAAAGCATACTTTGATGCAGCCACGACTCAAGAAGAGACTTGGGCAGCTGCTCTATTGCTCAACCATAAAGGAAAGCTAATAGGAGCTAGAACCAAAAAACTTAGCACCAAGTTCCTTCTGGAGGCAGAAGCACTTGCATTAGAACTTGCTGTTGAACTTGCTTGTGGTGTAGTACCAAAATCTAATATTTGTCTGGAGGGAGACTGTGAAAGTGTTATCTCTATACTACATGGTTATTTGAATGATCAACTGGATAGTGAAGTTTGGTACCTTGAGCCAATCTTGATGGATGTTGGTGAAAAACTTAGGAGCATGAGTGATTGGGAGGGTAAGAGAATTTGCAGACACTTCAACTGTGTTGCGTATAATGCAGCAAAGTGGGCTGCCTTTTGTAATAGTGAAGGAGATGTTTTGAATTCTGTTCCAGATATAGAGGTTTTGTCCAGGATGGACTTTGTATCCTCTTTCTTCACCAAAGAAGAAGAAGATGACAATGACTATGACCAATACCGTTTTCTCAATAACATTGACAATGAGGATGAGGATGGCTTTCTACGACTAATAATGAAAAAAGATGATGATTATGATGATGATAGTGCTGATAACTTTAGTCTTCTTGACATCAGTGACAGTGGGGAAGAGGATGGTTTTCCATGAACACTGAAAGATGATTTCTGAGATGATCATGAAAGGGATGAAGATTATTTGGCTAGCTGCTGAAAAATTTGATAAGGTTGAGACTGAAAACTTTCAACCCTCATTGCAATCTCTGGAGGTTTTGCTGCTCCCAGAGGTCCCACACTGCTCACACACCAGATCAAAGCAGAGGTATATCTTCTTGGCCAACATAGTTTTTCCCCGTTAATATTGATGTTTCAAAGAGCCCATTGCTGTTTTGGTGTTATTAACTTATTATTACAACATAGGGACTGCACTGAGGACAAGTTTTTAATGGAGCCGCTGCAAAGAGTGCACGCTTTTGATGCCAATTCTGCTGAGGGTGCAGCTCACTTTGAATCTGCAATGGATACCTTCAACAAGGACGAGTTTTTTGTTTGTTTTGTTGTTTGCTTGTTAATTTGTGACCTTGTATTTCTAGTTGCAGAAGATTATAAGTTTGAGTTATTTGGTTTCTTTTGTTATATATAATGGAAAATAAAATCATTTCAATTCATATCCTCAAAAGATTTATGATTTAGTCACATCCAAAAAATAAATAAATAAATAAATAAAAAAGATTTGTGGTCATAGAATTATTCAGCTAGTACTTTTACTTAAAAGTGAAAATTTGCATTTGATAGAAAAAAAAATATATTCTGACATATATAACTCAATTTTTAAGATTTTTACAATAATTGAGTAAATCCTACCTAAACTCACCTAACTAGATGAAAAGTTGCATTACCTCTCTTTCCCTAAAAATAATTTCAACCACAAGAAGAATTTTGATTAAAAAATATCTCCTCAGCCCGGTAGTCACATACCACATCACTTGCCATCATCTTCGCCGCCACCCACTTTCCATAAACATTCATTGCTATTTGGGTAATAATATTCATGAAAAGACTTCCCAAAAATAAAATTTTAATCCATGAACCAAACACTAAGATTAAACCTCCTTTATTTTGTACATGAAAAAATACAAAAGGGGAAAGAAATAAAAGAACACAAGCTCAAAGCTCTAACCATACAAGCTTCAACCACATCACATCCGAAAACAGAGATAGTGGCCTAAGAACAGAATAGGGATATGCAGCTGCAGCTATGACACTCGGTGCAAATGGATAGCATAATCTGCAATTGTCACAAGTGTGCTTCTCTTCAAACATTATAAGCTCTAGCTTAGGTATCTCATCACAACATTGGAACATGATGTTCTCTAACTAAATTCATAAACCTATCTACATGCGTGTCAAACAAGAAAGCTATAAAACCAAACCCTACCATCTTTACAAACATGAAAAGAGAAAAACAACAATTACTAATTGCTTGAGGGACAAAGTTGAAGACGTTGAGCCAGATAAACCAGATGCCAAGTAAGAGACATTAGAGTGAGGATATTTAGGAATGATGAATATGAATTTAGCTTCTTCAGCTTGTCATTAAGCCTAATAATCCGAGATCTTACTGCATCCTGCTTTGGCGATGGCATTCTTTCTGCTGTGGTGGTGCCAGTGCCGGTTGTTGTGGTAGACTCTGTATGATCAGCAGTGTGCTGATGCTCTCCTCCCCTGCCGTTACGTTCAGATGCAATATCTTCTCTGCCCCTTCCTTCCTCTTTCTCTATTTTCATCCTCTCGAACATAACCTACTCATCAAGTTAAGGAAGTAAAACCATAATCAAGCACGTCTCTAGAAAATTTCTGCCTAGATAACAATGCTCTCTTGGGCAAGATCTTACTGTGTCCGAACTAGGACAACTGTGATTTTGAAGGATTATAAACAGTTTGTAGTTGACAATAAGAAACGAATTGCAAGAATTACCAATTGTCATTGTTTCATGTTTCAGGATTGCGAAAATAACATAAAAATGTTTAGATTTTACGCTCTATGCAGTGATAAATCTAGAAATAACTCAATGGAGCGAAACTACAATACAAAAGTGAGGGCTCAAGCAATTTGTTAAAAAAATTTGAAACGGCCCCAGCCCCATAAATCCGTCGCTGGTTCTACGTTAAGCATATCTAATCTAGCAGATAAAACTAATCTAGGTAGTTCAGTACTTCATGACACAGTGGTAGACCCAAGTGCGAGACAACAGCTATAAGACCCCAATAAATTCAATAACAAAACCCCATTGTAATTGTAACCTTTCTCTATTTCGCCATTATTTTAAGAATAGGTAAAGATTAAGTGAGCAAAATCTTTTCCTATAAAACTCAAAAGAAGCCAGTACAGTTGTGACTACGAGAGATAAGTAGCATTATTCACCTTCAAATCTATTATGCAAAGGGTTTGTCGATATATATGCTACATAACCAAAAATATATGGACCAAGATATAAGCTTCAAGGCACCAGAAACACATAAGACCTTTCTATTTCCTGAGATGTTGTCTTCATTATGAGAAGTATATCTATAGAGGCAAAATAATCATGCAATAGGACAAGAAAAATATGACACAAAGTCTTTGAGACTGGTACCTTAGTAGCCCGAGGCTCCAAGTAAACAGAATTGACAAAAACTGTTAATAGCGAGCCCAGCAGATTAAGCACTTGCAACTTTTCAGGCTTACTAGTGAACAACCTCTTACTATGGCTCAAAACATGCCCTAACAAAGCTAGCCCAATGCTATAAGCCATAGCCTTGAAATAAACAGGGTAAATCTTACTCTGCACCACTCCAAATTGTTGCCTTGGCATAGCCCTGGAAAGGATGTAACTTGAAATAAACGTAACCCACACACACACCCCATAAGCTGTAGAAAATCCCATCAAATTGAACACACCCATCAGAGAATTAAGGGTCTCCATCGTTGCATAGGCTGCTGTATCCTTCAGGGCTTGTTTAGCTCCTCTGACCATTTTAAGCACCACGTTTGATACATTTCTCCCTATATCGCCCCTAATTGTGTCGCCTATGTCAACTGCCTCCTGAAGGGTATCTTTGGCTTTCTCCACTGACTCTTTTGTGCTTTCCTTGACACTGTGCGCTGCGTGTGACGCTGTCTCTTTGGCCTTTTCAACGGCGTCGGTAGCTGTGTGACCAACCTCGCGCGCTTTCTCTTTCTTTTGGGCAATGATTTCGTGGGCAATCTCCTTTTGCTTGTCTATTGCCTCATGCGCCGTCTCTGAAACTTTCTCTTTGGCTTTCCCCATCGTACCGGCAATCTTGTGCTTGCATTTACCATAAGCGTCGCAAATTAGCTCCTTAGGTGTATGAATAAATGCCCCATCGTGGGATTCTTTGGAAAGGCCTTGACCCATGTTGGGAAGAACGGAAGCTGCCTCTTTGATCTTCTCTTTGACATTGTCTAACCCACCAGACTCCAGATTCACGAGTTTTTCGTCATGGGTTTCTGGGGAGATTTTGATTTTGGTGTTTTGATGGCCATCTTGGTCGTACTCAACCACAACGATTCTGTGGCCTTCTTTGATTATAGTGCTTCCTCCGTGTTTATTAGCTGCTTCTGGTGTTGGAGAGAACACTCCTGCTGCTGCAAGTGAAGTGAGTACGAGACTCAGAGCTAGAAGATTTATCATCTTTGTTGTTTCTCAGAGGTTTTGGTGTGTAGAGAAGTAGAAGAATCTAAGTGTTCGGGAAAATATTGAAGGGGATACCATGGGTTTTGCTCTCGGTGGAGTCGGTATAAGTTAAGAGCCACGTAGACGTAGGAAAATGCAGTGGAATAAGAAACCGCCATGTGTTGTGCGCTTCCGCAATAGCCCACGTAGCCTTCTTCGTGTCGAGACTCAAGGGCACTGTTACTCTTTATTTGTGATTCCGAGAAACTTCATTCATATTTATAAGCTTTTTTATTCTATAGATGGTTGCTATAATAACTGCCTCGCGCTATATATTTTTTTTTTTTTTTTCATGAGATGCAGATGTGTGAGATTATTCTTGCTTGGACTTTGATGATATCTTGATTAATAAATTTTTTGATAAAATTTAAAGTTTTTACATTATCTCAAGATTCATTTTATCAATTGAGCTGTTAGATTTTGAATTTTTTAAAAAGGTCAAATTCATTTCTGAAATGATAAATGTTAAAAAATGTATTTACAAACTAAAGCTTGATGGTTTTTAAGAGAAAATTAAAAATTTGATCAAAAAAAAATTGTGTGTTTATTATTTTTATTCATTGACAATGAGTATTTTTGGCAATATATATTTTTATAGAAATTTTTTAGATATTTTATTATATGTCATACAAGAATAATTAATGTGTAAATGACATGTATACAAATTAATTATTTTTAAATTTATTTAAAACAATAAAATAAATTAATTTTATATCAAATAAAATATAAAAATTATTTATATTTATCACGTCAATATAATATAACATATATATAATATTATATAATCTCTATACTTTTATATATAATATAGTTTATTAATTATTATTATTATTAAAAAAAATTCGAGTACTGCTAAAACACATTGAGTATTTATATAGAAAAAAAAAATCGAAATGGAACTACCAGCAGTCATGAGAATCATGCTCACTTTATCGCAATTTTTCATTTGATTGAAACAAAAATACAGTTACTACATTATCCACTGATTTACAACAAAGTACACTTGAATTGACAATAAAAGAGCCTTTATTCTACAAGTAATAGAAAGCTAAAACTTAAACCCATATCTGCTCCTCAAATTGGGTTGAAACTCAACCTCTGAAGTTGGAACAGCTTGCATTCTGAAGCAGAAGTGAGGAGCTGAAGCCTAGTTTTGAGGAAACCAGATCAAACTCCAAAAGATTGTCCTCTAATTGATGTCCCCCAATAACAACTGAAGTTCTTGGATTTTTACCTCCATCCACAAATCCTAAGCACACTACATTTTTACCAGCCTCCACCATTGAATTACCACCATAAATTCTCCAATTCATTCCCTCGTTTTGCAGCACCAGTTCAATAGCTGGCACAGCAGGCCCTGTTATGGTCTTGCCAATTGTAGTAGCATCAAAGCATGCTTCAAACGGTGCTACTGATGCCACTCTCTTTATTTTTCTGTCTGCAGCGTGTTTGACGAATTGTCTAACAAAGGGCTTGTAGATGTTACTGTGTAATTCTGTGTAAGGTTTCATGGTGCTAATTTTGGTACCCCCATTTCCCTTTCTGTCAATGGGCAAAATGGTGCTCTTAAAGTTTACGACTTTGCCATCAATCTTGATTGATTTCACATCAATGAAGTATTCATCAGAGGGCTCACCTTCAGAGAAGGAAGGAGCTGTGCTAACAGGGTTAATGACAAGTGGGGTACTGAAATGAAGAGGCTTTTGATTTGGTACCCCACCTATGAAGATGTTGCCAAACCCATTCTTGTTTGAAGAAGGTAAACAGAGAGAAAACTTATTAGGAAGCTTAAATGCTGATGAGAGCTGTGTTTGCAGTGCAAGTTGTGTTCTTGCAAGGCCTACCATCCCTTTAGCACTCTTGACTAGGCCTACGAGAAAGCTGCTAGAGAATCGGTCTGCATCAGAACAGCCAGAAAGGAAGTGAGGCACTTTCATTTGAGGCAGAAATAAGACATCGTCGCCCATGTCGCCGCTGAAGATAAACTTAGCAAGTGGGTTAAATACTTCAAGGGAGCAAGTGTTATTGGTGCAGCCTGGTTTAAGAGGAAAGTTGTTGCAGCCACCACAAGCTGAACTTAGGGGACATTGTTTTGAGCCACAAGCGATAGGAATGTAGGATGAAGAATTGTAGCCAGTGTCACAATTGTACCATAGGTGTTCTCCTGCAAGATCAATGACTAGATCCATATCATGGCGAGGAGTTCCTATGCCAAGTGAAGTGTAGTACTGGTTTGTTGCAGGGTCTTTCTTAACTGGAAGAATGAAGGATTGGGGTTGCTTGGGAGCATTTGGTGCTGCTGATAAGGAGGAAACTGAGAAAAGGGCAATTAAGAGGAGGAAAAAATGGAGGGTAGAAGAAGTTGCCATTGTGAACATAAGCTGAATAGCTAATGGTATTGCTCTATTCAGCAAGAATGCAGTGTGTCCTTTTATAGCAGAATGATGGATCGGATATTAATTATGATATTTATGCCTTCTTGACCATTCTGCTTCGTCAATGAATGTTGGCTCATTGAAGGTCCATCCACATACAGCTAATATTCATTTTTGGTGGCTAACTTTCTCTGCTATGTCCTGGCATTTGTGTTTTCCACTTGACATGTCCCTTATCCATCTTTGACTAGTTCTGATATGATTTTTTACTAAGGTTATCTATGACTATTAAGGATTATGAAACTTGCATTTCCCAAAATTTTAAATTTTATTTCAATTTAAATTGCCACCATTAAGTTAACATGAAAAATTACTGATAGTTAATTGTAAATGTTGCATATAAGGAAAAGTGCAAGTATAGTGTAACATTGGCGTTACCAAAAACTACACAAATCTAGCATGGGTAGGGGACTCCAAATAGTAGCACAGCACTAGAAACTTTGTTACTATGAATGAATATAATAAGAAAAAGAAAACTTAGTTGTACTATATTCGGCAATACACTCTTCAGCTGATGTTTTATGACTATGTCAAAAACTTCATATGAAATGTTCCTCCAACTTTAACTTTGAATATAGAAGTCATAAGACGTGAGAATAATTTTTTTTTTTTTTACTTGAGCTACAATTTTAAGTTTGAATACAAAGTTCGCAAACCTTGAGAATGGCTTTAGTTATCACTCGACTAAGACTAATAACATTCCCACAAATTTTCACTCTTTTGTGTTAATTCTTTGAGGTTGCCGATATGCCAATAACTAGTATTAAAATGTTTTGTAGAAGCCATACACAAATACCATAGGATTTTGTAACCGTTTGGTATTTACACATGGAATAGGCGCCTCCTAGAACTCTGTCAACTATATACAAGTGATTCCTATCCTATAATCATTAAAAATGGAGAGTAGTGCTATCCCCCCATCCAACTTTTACCAAATAAAAATTCAACTTTTGCCAAAAGAAAAACGGAGTTTGGCACGTTCTCATATATCTTAGTTTTTTTTTTTTTTTGCAGTTTATAAAAAACTGTTTGTTCTAGCACATACTTGGTAACTTAATTTTTTTAGATCTTTACAATTATATCAAATTCACTTAGTGAGTCTTATCACAATCCATCCAATTGGATAGAGGTAGTACTATCCCCATTTTTGGTGATGGTAGCTTAGCAGAAGCCTTATATATATCCATTTTAGATTTTATTCTAAAGGGGCTAGGTCAATTCTCAAAAAATTAATCCAAATTAAAAAAAAAATTATTTTGTTTATTTATACTTCATAGAAAATATTGGCCAAGTTTGCATTTGTATATCGGTTAATTCTAATTTCACTTAATAGAAAATTAGAAACATGAGACCATGTGCTGTTTTGATATATTAATTACATATGAATGAATAATATGTAAGGCATAGACAATTTTATATATATTTAGTGCTAGAGGGTATAAAATATGTATATCCTCTACTTTAATAGCAGGGCTTCTATAAGAAAATATTAGAATACTGTCAAAAAATTGTAGAACGAAGGTGGGAATAGAAAGTGACGAGAGTGAAATTGATGATATTAAGACATGACACTTTAATGATATTCTTGCTTCCCCTCAAACTGAGATTGTGCCTGAAATTGCAGGAGCTGTGCAACCGAGGGTTACTCTTATGCATGATCTGTTATAAACAGCAATGCAAATTCATAATTTCTAACATAGTGTTTTGAGGTTTTGCTGTATTTTGAGGTAACTTGTTTTTGATAATGAAGCAATATTACATTCAAGATATCACCATTATCATATTTTCCCAACACCAATGGTATGCCACCTCTTTTTCTTCTTTTATTTTGAAGTATTGGACTGTTGTGGTGGAGATATATTGTGAGTTCCATGCTGAGCTTCTTGAATTGCAGTACATTTTTTCTTCTAAAGTAAATTATACTCATATTTTCATAATTCCAGAAATTAAAAATCCCAATAATATCACACAATTTATGTTAGGAAAACGATAATGGAGACTAACTAGGTTGGCTTTGAGGCGTGAACAATTACACTGTCTTGAGTGTAATATTGCTTCTCTATAAAAGCAAGTTACCCCAGAATACAACAAAGCCCTCAAAAACTCTCAGTGGAAAAAAGTAAATTCTAATGCATTAGGGTGTTCCCTTTTATAGAGTTGAAAAGACACTAATGAACAAATATAATTGGTCAGAAATTAACAGACATAATTGTTTATTTGGAATAAACATAATTGTCTGTTCGGAATAATCACAATTGTCTGTTCGGAATAGTCACAACAGTCTGTTCGAAACAGACACAATTGTCTATTCGAGTTTATTCATCTGAACCTGTTAACTTAATTAACTACCATCCGAATCGGGTCAAACTGACCCGACCCGGTCCGGTCCAGATATTAAAACCAATGTTAAAATATTTGTCAAATTTTAACACTATGCACACAATCCTATTGGCAGTGTTTGAGTTTAATCAACTAAAACTTTAAATGACTCACTTTTATATATCGGATCAAATTTACTGCATATGTAGAAATGCATACAAAAATTTGCATTTAGAATTTTCCTTTATTACACCGTTGTCTTACACATAAAAATAAAAAATCAAAATAAAACAAAAACTAAAAGAGATTCCCTTTAACTCCAAGCATAACTGAATTTTAGTTTTGAATGTCATTTCAGTTCTTGAATAATTACTCTATCTAACTATTCTCAAATTATTAATTATCACTTTATACCTTAAGAGAGACTAATCTGGTGGACAAATTAAATAAGGACGTACACCTATAATTCAAGGACAAAAAATACCTTTTACTTAAATAAGTTTTAATGACATGCTTGATCAATGATAGAATTATAGATAAATATTCAAAATTAGAAATGTTTGCTTGTCAAAATTCAACAGTCATTATTGGTATTTGGAATCCAGATTTGGTAAAAATGATGTTACAAAGTCCCTACAAAATAAATTATGTTATCATGTTGTTTTTTGTTATTATTATTTTATCACCACTATCTTCTGCCAGGAAACATTTTAAATAAGGATAACAACGTAATTATGAAAATATCATATTTTCCTATTGTCTCTAACTTTACTTTCACCAAATATAAAGAGTTAGAATGATTTTATTCATTCCATTTTTCATCTTCACCCTGGGCAGGTGAAAGTTCAAATATTTATTCTCATTAAATTATTTTCTTATAATTATTATGGTGAGTCAATTTTATTTTATTTTTCCTTTTGAGGGAAAAGATGCTGAAAATTAATTAGGGAACTACTTGAATTTCTAACTACATAAGCTACTCCTAAGTGAATAGTTATTTTTTTTTATCCCTCCTCCCAAAAGAAAAGGTATTTATATTGCAATTTACAACTATATTCCTTGTTTTTATCCCTCTCTCTTTTATCCTCTCTTTTGGCTTTTTAACAAGCTGTTTTGATTTCTTATATTTTGCCAGAATTTTATTTTTAACCAGTTAACTTTGAATTAAAGACACAAATGAACCTCGCCTCAAAAAAATAGGAAACTACTATTTCTGCACCTTATTTTGTTAATGACACATCTTATTTAATGTCTAAATATGATATAGACTAAATTACTCTGAATTAATATAGAAAATTTTTAACTTTGACTACAAAATTTTCTATATTAATTGAGGATTTTTATAATTGACAAAAAACTTTTTATATTGAATGAGGGTAAATTAGTCTATATTATATTTAGACATTAAATAGAGTGTGACATTAGCAAAATCATGTGTGAAAATAGAAACTCCCAAAAAAATACTTTCTAATAGTATTGAGTGTATGCATTCATTATTTTTCTTTCAAACCTTGAATCTAATCTATATATTTAATGTTTAAATGTACTGCAGGTCTATATAATTTGGACGAATTTTGAATTATGTCTCTATAATTTTTTTTCCTCTTTTGGGGTCCTTATAGTTTGAAATTTTTTTAATTGAGTCCCTGCCGTTACCGCAAGTTATAAATTCATTAGTTTAGTGTTCACATGACAAACAACTTCTCTATGTGGCAATAAAAAAAGTTGATATGACGCCAAAGTGGCACACAAATTGCCAAAGTAGAGAGAGAAAAGAAGAAGAGGAAAGATGATTTGGTGACAATTTTTGTGCCACTTTTGCGCCACATCAGTTTATTTTGTTGCCACATAGACAAGTCGTTTGACATGAGAGTATTAAACTAACAAATTTATAATTTGGGATAACGACATGGACCCAATTAAAAAAAAATTAAACTATAAAGACCTCAAAATAGAGAAAAAAAAAATATAGGAACTTGATTCAAAAATTATCCAAACTATATGGACTTGCAGTACATTGAAACCTATATTTAATTTGGTGTTTTAATATTACCATTGGCTATGCATATTTCCTTTTTTTCTTCTCCAGCTAATACATAATAGGCCATAAACATTTCAAATTGAAATAATTGATCTTTAAATGGGGATATAACAAATACTTAGATTGGAAAACTACTAGGTGTGATCTAATGATAAGGGGTCTAAGTAGTTTGTTGGAGGTAAGCGGTTCAAACCTTCATACCATCATATAAAAAAAAAAAAAAGGTACTTAGATTGGTTAAGTTAGTACCCTACATGTTAAAACAAGAGTAAAACTCATTTTTTGGTCCTTGAAAGATAAAGACACAATCAACCATGGAAGATTTTCAATATCATTTTAGTCCTGAGAAGATAACTTTGTCTATCACAATAGTTCTCTCCACCAACTCCGAGCCACTAGGCTTGTGTCAATATCATTCAAAGACTAAAAAAGAGATTTACTTTTAAAATAAAGATTACATGTATGCCTATTAATAATTGATTAGTTCAATCAATATAACTAAAATTAAATCACTTGATGAAATTGTTTATACTTCTATGCTTGAAATCTAAGTTATATTCTTTTTTCTTTTTGAGATTCTAAAAAGTAATTTATTTGAAGTTCAAACAATAACTACACTTAACATGTGTATCTTTTACATGTAAGATTTAAAAGCTAACATAATTTCTAGTTCTCTATCTTACAAATTTTACTAGCGACCAAATTTGAAATTATAATTTCCTCACCAGGACTTCAACATCTGATTCTAATCCTCCTGATACTTTGAGAGTTGCAAACTCTATCTCGGGGACGTACTTTGAGATGAAAAATAAGTTGTTGCCAGATATTCAAGAGGTTGTGGATGATGACATTTGCCCTGATGGATGGTTTAAAGCATAACTTTGATGCAGCCACGACTCAAGAAGAGACTTGGGCAGCTGCTCTATTGCTCAACCATGAAGGAAAGCTAATAGGAGTTAGAACCAGAAAGCTTAGCACCAAGTTCCTTCTGGAGGCAGAAGCACTTGCATTAGAACTTGCTGTTGAACTTGCTTGTGATGTAGTACCAAAATCTAATATTTGTCTGGAGGGAGACTGTGAAAGTGTTATCTCTATACTACATGGTTATTTGAATGATCAACTGGATAGTGAAGTTTGGTACCTTGAGCCAATCTTGATGGATGTTGGTGAAAAACTTAGGAGCATGAATGATTGGGAGGGTAAGAGAATTTGCAGACACTTCAACTGTGTTGCGTATAATGCAGCAAAGTGGGCTGCCTTTTGTAATAGTGAGGGAGATGTTTTGAATTCTGTTCCAGATATAGAGGTTTTGTCCAGGATGGACTTTGTATCCTCTTTCTTCACCAAAGAAGAAGAAGATGACAATGACCATGACCAAGACCGTTTTCTTAATAACATTGACAATGAGGATGAGGACGGCCTTCTACGACTAATAATGAAAGAAGTTTTCACTGATGACGATGGAAACAATGGGGATAAGAAAGATGATGATTATGATGATGATTATGATGATGATAGTGCTGATAACTTTAGTCTTCTTGACATCAGTGACATTGGGGAAGAGGATGGTTTTCCATGAACACTGAAAGATGATTTCTAAGATGATCATGAAAGGGATAAGATTATTTGGCTAGCTGCTGAAAAATTTGATAAGGTTGAGATTGAAAACTTTCAACCCTCATTGCAATCTCTGGAGGTTTTGCTGCTCCTAGAGGTCCCACACTGCTCACACACCAGATCAAAGCAGAGGTATATCTTCTTGGCCAACATAGTTTTTCCTCGTTAATATTGATGTTTCAAAGAGCCCATTGCTGTTATGGTGTTATTAACTTATTATTACAACATAGGGACTGCACTGAGGACAAGTTTTTAATGGAGCCGCTGCAAAGAGTGCACGCTTTTGATGCCAATTCTGCTGAGGGTGCAGCTCACTTTGAATCTGCAATGGATACCTTCAACAAGGACGAGTTTTTTGTTTGTTTTGTTGTTTGCTTGTTAATTTGTGACCTTGTATTTCTAGTTGCAGAAGATTATAAATTTGAGTTATTTGGCTTCATTTGTTATATATAATGGAAAATGAAATCATTTCAATTCATATCCTCAAAAGATTTATGATTTAGTCACATCCAAAAAAAAAATAAATATATAAAAGAGATTTGTGGTCATAGAATTATTCAGCAAGATGTAGTACTTTTACTTAAAAGTGAAAATTTGCATTTGATAGAAAAAAAAAATATTCTGACATATATAACTCAATTTTTAAGATTTTGACAATAACACTAAAATTATTGAATAAATTACTGAGTAAATCCTACCTAAAGCCACCTAACTAGGTGAAAAGTTACATTATCTCTCTTTCCCTAAAAATGAATTTCAACCACAGGAAGAATTTTGATTAAAAAACATCTCCTCAGCCCGGTAGTCACATACCACATCACTTG
>QAOA01003028.1:153055-357845 GCA_003255065.1 Cercis canadensis
GAAAGTGACGAGAGTGAAATTGATGATATTAAGACATGACACTTTAATGATATTCTTGCTTCCCCTCAAACTGAGATTGTGCCTGAAATTGCAGGAGCTGTGCAACCGAGGGTTACTCTTATGCATGATCTGTTATAAACAGCAATGCAAATTCATAATTTCTAACATAGTGTTTTGAGGTTTTGCTGTATTTTGAGGTAACTTGTTTTTGATAATGAAGCAATATTACATTCAAGATATCACCATTATCATATTTTCCCAACACCAATGGTATGCCACCTCTTTTTCTTCTTTTATTTTGAAGTATTGGACTGTTGTGGTGGAGATATATTGTGAGTTCCATGCTGAGCTTCTTGAATTGCAGTACATTTTTTCTTCAAAAGTAAATTATACTCATATTGTCATAATTCCAGAAATTAAAAATTCCAATAATATCACACAATTTAAGCCTATTAATTTGTCTAATATTCTATATAAGGTAATATCTAAGGTTCAAGCTAATATGTTAAAATATATTTTGCCTCATATTAATTATTTCAAAATTCCAAAATGCTTTGGTCTCATGAGGACAAATTACTATCAATATTTTGGTTGCATATGAGATGTTGCATACTATAAAAATAAAAAATAAATAAATAAATAAAAAGGCTGGAATCGAATTATATTCCATTAAGTCTGCATATGAGTAAGGCTTCTGATATCGGCTAAAGGTAAGAGAAAACTAGTAAATGAACTATCTGAACTAAAAAAAAGTCAAAAGCCAAGAAAAGAAAAATGCTTTGATCCTAATTTCGTTACTTTTTTAGTAGAAGGTAGTAGAAATCAGATTATTAAAAAGATGACGGTATTATTAAACATCGAGAGTAAGCTCAAAACTTTTGAAGAAGCAATGTCTTTTAGAGATGCAACTTTCTAGAAAGAAATTGTGAATGATGAAATAGACTCAATAATGTCTAATAATACTTGGGTCTTGGTTAACTTACCACCTGGCTCAAATATAATTCTGATGGTACATTGCAAACCTTTAAAGCAAGACTAGTTGCAAAATGTTTTACTTAAAAGAAAGACTTAGATTATTTTGATACCTATGTTCCAGTTGCTATAATAACATCTATTAGAATTCTTTTTACTTTGGCATCTATATATAAATTGCATGTACTTCAAATAGATGTTAAAATAACATTTTTAAATGGTGATTTAAAGGAAGAAGTTTCCATGCAGCAAACATATTACTAACAATATTTTTGTTGCACATGAGATGTTTCATACTATAAAAAATAAATGGGCTGGAAATCGAATTATATTACATTAAGCCTGCATATGAGTAAGGCCTATCACTGTATTGAGTGATCTCATAAAGTTAAAAAAATCGCTTTGTTTCTTGTTTGAACCTTGATCCAGCTCCAACACCCAAAACTATGTCTATCCAACTGGGTATGGCTGTGAAAAGCCCAACCAGAAAAGCAGCTCCAAACAGCAGTGATTCCATGGATTTCTTAGAAAGTTTGCTCCTTTTCCTTCTTTCATTGTCGTTCAGCCTTTTTGTTATTGAAACCTTCTCATCAAAAGCATTCATTCCCTTTGTCAATACAAATAAAATAAACCCATTACCTCATTCTACAGAAAGAATCTTAAACCTAATCAGTTAAGAAGGATGGTACTGCTCCGAAAGAGTATAGGAGAGACACTTTTAGAGGATAAATATACAGAATGTTAATGTATTCGACTTGGGACTGTGCTCAAGATTCAATAACGGCTAGCTTAAGAAGTGTCATTTTTGCTGTTTTCAACTTGAGACTTTTTACATCAATTAAACTTCCTTAGTATTGTTAACAAAAGCATTTTTTTTAAGGTGAACATTATTGGACCCCCTCTTACAAGGAGGTAATGCTATTTCCAATTAGTTTGGTGAGTTTGGATGGGACTCATACAGTAATTTTTGTGTCATTGTGAATATTTCGAAAAACTAAATCACTTAGTATATACTAAAACAATTAGTTCTTTATAAAATTCAAAAACGACACGATATAGAAAAATGTACCAAAAAATATATTTGAAATCTATCAATTTTCTTTGACCATATTAAACTTAAATTATGTCATCAACTGTTTTAATATTTCAATGACACGGATGAGTCGACTTTTTAATATCTTCGTAATAACATTAAAATCACGCTGAGTTTCATTAAAACCCACCCAAAACTCCTTTCAGAGAGAGAGAGAGAGAATAGTGCTACCCCTCTTAGAAAAGCTATATAACAAAAGATAGCATATTTCTTCCATAATTTAACCCCATCTAATCCTAATAGTAGTGAGATTTCAATCTAGGATCACTGTTAAAAAAAAAAACTCAGTATTCAACTCCTGGGTGTCTCTTTGGACAAAGTGGTAGCTAGGCAGAAAAGCTTTGTAGACATGCACTTTTTATGATTTCCTTGACAAATTAAGCTTTGAAACTATTGGGTGTGTTCGATTACAAATCGCAAATAATTGAAGTCATTTGCACGAAATCTACTAACTTGTGACTTAATCGTCAAATCACTTCTAGACTCACCAAGACAAGGAATTAAATGCTCTCATTGCACGTTAATTAGAAGTTTTGTTTGAGAATAGAAACAAGATTCCACAAAAGTTCCACCAAGACGTACGTACACCAGATTATGTTTCAACTCTTAATTTGATGATTTCACATTTTAGATCTAATAAGACACCTTTTGACTCTAAAAATAAGGAGTCTGTACATAAACTATAATTATAAGTTTAACTCAAAACTATTACTGGTGTACTGTAATTTAATTTGATTTCCAAATTTATAAACATTATCATAATAACATATATAATCTTTAACCTAAATATTATTCTAGCTCTAGCTAACACAAAGAAGAAAGTAAAATCCTAAAGTATCCCAAACTAATCTACACAAATTAAACTGTTTCTACCCTAAAAGAAATAATTGTATATATAATGTTTCTCAATATAATCTCATTTCCACCTATTTCATGAACTGAAATACATTATCGACTCGATTTTTTTGGGTTAAAATTCAAAGGCCCAACCCAACTCTAAATGCAGATTATACAGGCTAGCATGTCGAATTAGACCTATTTTTTCAGCTCTAAAAAAAATGATTGTATATATACTGTTTCTCAATATAATCTCATTCCCACTTATTTCATGAACTGAAATACATTATCGACTCGATATTTTGGGTTAAAATTCAAAGGTCCAACCCAACTCTAAATGCGGATTATACAAACTAGCATGTCGAACTATACCTATTTTCTCAGCTCTAAGAAGAAATAATTGTATATATACTAATGTTTCTCAATATAATCACATCCCCACCTATTTCATGAACTGGAATACATTATAAAAGACTGTTTCATGTTTTTCTTTCAGAGAATCAAGTTTATGATTGACATGTATACTACTTGCTCTTGGACTAATAATGGTAACATTAATAAAAGTGAATGGAATCTAGAAAGAGATGTATGGTGTCTTTTCTTTTGTATTTTGTTACTTAGCGATTAGCAAGCCATGTTGGTATCACATCGATCTTGCACTACACATGCAAGAGCATATGCCAGCTTTTTTATCACCTTTTTCTCTCTGATATCTATCTATTCTACCCTTTTCAGAAGATGGTAACTGAGCCTCAAGAATATACTAAAAGATTGATAAGATATTTAGTAGGGCATGCAACTTTTGTGTTTGCATAGAAATGTGACTAAAACAACAATCATATGGATATATATTAAGTCCTTGACAACACATTTGATACCTCAATGAGCTAAGAGTTGAAGATGGGTTTATTTAAATTTAAGTGGGTTTTTCAATAACATTATAAAAAGTTGATTTGGCACTTGATCAACCTGAAATTATAATGAGACGTAAATAAAATTAATTTTAAGGCTTTTAGGGGGACCATATAATTATATAGCCCCTTTACTGGTCCCCCTCTAATTCTGCTTTGATTGAAATTATTATTAAGTTATAATAAAGGACAAACTCTAATATTGAATATGAGAAAGGAAGAGGAAGAGAGAGAAAGAGCATTTGTTGTGTCGGTGAGTCCAGAAGTGATTTTGTGGAAATCACTTGTTAATTATGTGTGATTTTTATAAGAGTTAAATACATTTTTTGTTTTTAAATTATTTTTAAATATTATTTTAGTCTTTAATTTATTATAATATCACTTTAATAATTAAATAATTACTATACTCACTAAATTAGTCCTTTAGTCACTTTTGGCAGATATAGTGATTATTTGAGAATTAAAATAATATTTAATAAATAATTCAAAAACAAAAAATGTATTTTATTCTTTTATAATTGAACACACCTTGTAAATTCAAGGCTTTTTTACCTTTCACTTTGTTTTTAAGAAGAAATTCTAATAGTGGAACATTAAACCCTTTTTGGTGCATATCTCAAATTTTAATTTTATTGAGATTAGGTGAAGTAAAATTATAAAAAAGAAATATAATACTCTTATTATATAGTCTTCAGTTCTGATTGATAAATAAATAAATAAATAAAAATTTCTCATGTAAGTCTATTATTAAATTTTTGGGTGATGTGGTTTATATTTTCTTTGGCCATGATGTCAGTCCCATGTTGAAAACAGGAAAAATGACATCTGATTGATGTGCTATCTTGCTGTCTTTAGTTTTTAAAGACAAACATACCCTACAGAGATAAAGTATATACGCAAATTTTAAAATTGAATTTAGTATATTATTTTTTGAGAAATTATTTTATAAGAACTCAAATTAAAAGAATTATATCTAGATCTCAAATATATACCATATTCTAATTTAGCCCCACTTATACATACATAGACAATTTCAGTATTTTACTCCATTATATACATATTGTATGCACCCTAATAATTATTTTAATTTTAGTTCTTAAATAATAATTCTTTCATTATCTTTTTCACTCTTAACTTGAAAAAGGGTCACCGAAAAATTCTGCACAAAAGTGATGTTAGAAAATATGGTATAAAGTGGCATTAAAAATATATTTAAAAAAAAGAGGTGTTGAAAAAGAAATAGTATAGCACTCAAAAAATAAATAAAGAAAGAAAGTGGCATAAAAATAAAAGAAAGAAGGTCTAAAAATATAAGTGGCATTCAAAAACAAAAGGCTTAAATACACTTTGCATCCCTCTAATTTGTTAAAAATTGCCAATTTAATCATCCACTTTTCAATTTTATTAATCAAGTCCCCTAAATCTACGGAGTTGTAATTGGATGGAATAGAAATGAAATGGGCAAGAATGAAATATTCCAGAGTTTTATAGCTTTATGAAAGTAATGTGGAATAGAATTAAAATAGTTAATAAATGACATAAATATTTCTTAGGGACTTGTTATTTTCACACTCAATTTTGCTAATATCATATCTTATTTAATTTTTAAATATAATATAGACTAATTTATCCTTATTTAATAGAGAAATGTTTTAGTCAAAGTTAAAAAAATTTCATATTAATTGAAGGTAATATAGTCTATATCATATTTAGACATTAAATAAGATATAGAAATAGCAACTCCCTATTTCTTATTAGAAAGATAGTTTTGCAGGTGTTAGATAAATTGTGTTTAATAAGGCTAGTTTAGGTCATTTTATAAAAGTAATGATGATATGTTGAAAAAATAATGTATTAATTGCATGGAATGGAAAATTGATGTTCCTTCATCATGGCAGAGACTTTAGGTTCTTTCCATTTATCATGGGCATATGCTAGAATTCTCCATTTTTATTAGGTTTATTTTTGTCCAAAAATATATATAAAAAAAAAAAAAAGTACCACCTAAACCGTTTTGAGCTTTCATAGCCACTTATTTTTATAAGCTTCATTTCTTAGGTTGGGAAAATTAGCCAAAAATAACTTATTTGGTGCCATAAGTTAATACTATAAACTAATTATCCAACAACTACAAAACTATTTTATATAAGCGCTTAAAATTTAAAAAAAAAAATCCCAAATAAATTGCATATATACAAATTTATCAAAAAAAAAAAACCCAAATAAATTGCATATATACAAATTTATCCAAACAGGGCCTATACTGGGTGATAGAATTTGAATTCACAAGCCCCAATTAAATTTTTTTGTCAAACACTCATGTTCTCTTATATTACAAGTTTTGTATAGATGTATGGATAAGCATATATAGTATAACTAGTCTAAGAATCTCTCAAAGAGGTTAAAGTCTTAAGTTTGAATTTCATTTTCAATATCCTTAATTAGAAAATCTAACTTTACCTATCTATGACAAAAAAAAATTGTGACCATTATTTTTTTATTTTAAAAAAAGGAGATATTATGCTATCTTTTTTTTTTTCTTTAATAAAGGGCATTTGGATAAATTCATAAATAGTGGGAAGACCATTGGTTTGCTAATGTCTCCTACAGGTATCATATCATTTTCAATGCAAAAATATCCATTGACTTTAGAAATGAAAAGTTAGGGGAAGCCATGAGTCATTTGCCCAAATTTCAGGGGTGGTTAATGTAACATTTTCAAAATAGAGTAAACTTATTTTTTATTCTTAAAAGATATAGAATAATCAATTTTATTCTTAAAAAAAAAATTGTCACTTTAATTTTTGAAAAATAATTTTATCCATCGATCAAAATAGTTTCCCCAACTTTCACCTGTTAAGCTTTTCACATTGACATTTAATATATCACGTGAAAGGTCCTATCAACTCTCACTAAGGGTTTGTTTGGAAGTTAAAATTGAGGAAAAATGAGAGAAAAATAAATGAGTAAATGTATCCATCTTCTTATTTGTGAGTTCAAGATTAAAAAAGAAAAAAAAAAAATAAGGGATAACCTCAAATCTCTACATTCATTTTTTGCCTTCACTTTTGTGTTTCTTCAATTTGAGGAATTTAGAGAGAAAAAAATAATAGTTTATTATTATACTTCTATTTATTTTTTCAAATTCTTTTTTAAACGCTATTTAGATAATATTATTAAATCTTATATTAAATATATTTACTTTATAAATAAAAAAGAAATTTGTAAAATTATAATTTTTTTCTCTTCTTTTATTCATTTTAATCATTTAAACAAATAAAAGAAAAACTCATCCATTTCCCTTCCCTTTCTTTCTCTCTCTTTCCTCTCCTCTCCTCTCATTCCATTTCCTCTCACTTCAAACTATAAGAACCTAAGAAAAATTATTAAATGATGTAAATCATCAAGTCTTATACGTGATAAATCTAGTACAAGTGAATTCCCATCGTGTATTGGTTTAGACAAAGAATATCCTATGGATTACTTCCACTTCTTGTATTTCAACCACCTTTCTTGACCGCCACAAATGCGCCCACAAATTTCTGCACAGTTCCTATCCTAACAAGACAAGACCTTAGCTCATCGTTATCTAGCAATTCTATCAATTGCGGCTATGACTCAGTACTTTGATAATAGTAATGTTATTTTTCACTTTCTCATTTCTTTCTTTATTTTTATGGCCCATTTTACAATACTCATTGATAAAAATGGGTACTGGTGTAAAGATTTTTTATGAACATTAAATTTTTATTTAATGATCCAAATTGTGTTTAGTGCTACTTGAAGAACCAGTTTTAAGAAATACAACAATATAACTCAATATTTTTATAAAATTATGCAACAGTCACGCATCTTAAGCCATTTGAAACTTACCAAATTTGAATGTCATCGCTGGAGGAGCTGTGAGGATGGGGAGGGGGCAGGGCTGGGTGACACAGAGAACACAGAACACGAGAGAAGAGAAATACGAACACATGTAAATACATAAATTTTTTGGAGCCAAAATATAATTAGTCGTTTATAGTTAATATTCAGTCATCAAATCTAAAACAATCTCAACCATTAATTAGCCTTTACAACTGTACCCATTTTCATCAATGGGTATAGACTTGGCCTATTTTTATTAGGTTAATTTAAGTTATATAAATTAAAATTAGACTCACTCAAACTTAAATTAGATCTATTTTAATTTTTTTTGTACGATTCAGATTTCATACCAATCTTTTTAGTGATGGGATAAATATTTCTCCTTAAACATAGAGCCTACTATAGTTTGAGACATCATACATGCATTAAATTAAAAGTGATTTTTATACCATTAAATATATGAGTAAGAATCATATATATGAGACATCATATATATGAGTAAGAATCCACTTATACCATTAAATAATTCCTTGTAAGAAAGTGATTTTTATAGATTTAACCATTAAATTAAAAGTTCTTATGATGTGGGTTATGTTCATAAAATTTCAGAAAACTTGAGAATTAATTAATCAGTTGGATTATCTTATTTTAATGGATAATAAAATTTTAAAATATATATAAATAAATATCATAAGTTAGATTAAGTACATATATCTAAAATTTGACATGTATAATAACATCACAATATCACATGATTCAACGAATGGATCGATGAAATCTATATTCTAAAAGAAAAAAATTATTTAAAGGTAACTAAACCTTACCTTATTATAGGGGAAAATATCTGAACTAAGATCCTTTTAAACGTAACCCATATATGAACTATATATGAACATTTTAAACACTCAAGTATCTTATACCCCTATATTTTATATCTATGCACCTACAATATCAAAAAAAGAAAAAAAAGACATCAATGTGCCAAACCACCTCCTAAAGTGCTTAAGGCTTTGTTTGAGAGTTTTTTTGGAGGGGAGAGGAGAGGAGAGGGAGGGAAAGGAAGGGGGGGGGGTTTCCTNTCCTCTCCTTTGTTTGGATAATTAAAATGAGGAAAATGAAAGGAAAGGGAAGGAAAAATCTTATTATAAAATATTTTTACTAGTTTACCTTTTATTATCTTTTCACTCTTNTTAAAATATAAATATTTAATATAAAATTAAGTAATATAATACACTTATTTCTTAATAAATGGGTGAAAAATATTTAAAAAAATAAAAAGGTATAATAGTCATTTTAACATATTTCCTTTCCAAACCCCTCAATTTAGAGGAACATAAAAATGGACTAAAAGAAGAGTGTCGGGGTTGCATCTTATCCACCAATCTCCTCTCATTTTTTAAGATAAATCTTCCAAACAAGATAGAGGGAAGCTTTATTGCTCCCATCTCATTTCCTTTCTCCTCCAAAGTAACTCTCAAACAAACCCTAAATCACGTTTGACATTTGCTCTACCATCATATTGTCATCTTGTTAATTTTTCAATGCATGAATTTGCAGGTGGAGCCCAAGCGACGAAAGAGATGACCATTATGTAGCTTCGACCAGAGGCTATGAACAATGTTATGTATTTGACTCANGGATATAATTAAATTTTTTAATTAGAAATATAAAAAAATTACAATTTAAACATAAAACTTCAAGTTTTTTGCTTTCTTTTCTTATCCAACAATTCAATTGTGGTAGACAGTATGAGTAAATTAGTAAATTAATTCTCTATCCCTTCAAACCCCCCAATTTGGGGGGTTGAAATTTGTGAATGAAAAAAGGAGTGCAAGGGTCAAAGTTTAACCTTTGGTCTCCTTCCCTTTTCAAACTTAAAACTCCCAAACAAGGGAGTGGACTCTCTCATTCCTCTCCTCTCCTCTTTTTTTCCCTTCCAAAAGAACTCCCAAACATACCCTAAATGGTGTAGCTTTAATTTGGGTCCCTATTTACTTTCTCTGCTTATAATATTAGTTTCCCTATTCAGAAAAAATATAATTAATTTCCTTGCTAAGAAACAGTGACTTGACCAAATAGAATGGAGGTCTTGCAATAGTTGCATCCAATATCAAATATAGATAAAATATTTATGGCTACTATTAATTGCTTCAATTGTTGGAAAAGAATTGCTCCAATCCAATGCAATGCAACCCCAGCACATGGTGTTATCTCTTTCCATAGATTGTAACATGACCTATTAGTATTGGGGGATACTTGAAAATTCAAGCAGCCTATGGACATATCCACTAAACATGTCTTTTTAATAATGCAATCTAACAAACAAAGGGAACTAAAAAAAAGTAGAAGAAAAGGAAGAGAGAGGATAGGTAAATCAAAGACATGTTGTTTATGTTTTCCTAGACATAAACCTTAGCTGTTAAGAAACCCGGTTACCTAAAGTATTACTAAAATAGGCAAATGTGGATTTAGAATACTTTTCTAAATTGATTCAGTTTGTTATTTATTAACTTAAAATTCTGAAGTACTTACGCTCGCATATCTTTTATTTTGAAACTAGAGTAAAACTCTTTTTTAGTCCTTGAAAAGTGTAGTTACTGACAAATTCGTCCTCTAAAAATTTTCGGTAACAAATTGGTCATTGAATTATTATTTCGCTGACAAATTAGTCCTCTGGTAGGCAAGATCAGTGAAAAGAAAATGAGGACTTGAAATGAGAAAATGAGGGCTTAAACATAACTAGGCAAGATCAATGAAAGAAATTTAGGAAATGAGTCTGCAAGAGTCCAGAACTTTTCTCATTAAAGCACCGGATGACTAATTTGTTAGATGGAATAATAATTCAATGACCAATTTGTCATCGAAAATTTTTGGAGGACGAATTTGTCAGTAGCTGCATTTTTTAAGAACTAAAAATGAGTTTTACTCTTGAAACTATATAATGACTTCTCCTATATGTTAACAGAAATAGTAACAATATTAACTTAAAGTGAAATTTATTTCCAAATTTTGAACCTTTTTTTGATGGAGAAAGAAATAACTTTAGTTTTTTTTTTCCTTGACTATGCTTTAAATTTTTGAATTACTATTTTTGTTAATATGGGGTTTTGTACAATTTTAATCTAGAGCAATTAGGTATAGGTTTTTCAAATATAAAGAGATAAAGACAAAAAAAAGTTCAAATGTATCATTTTCATAAGTTAAATGCCGGAGAGATGCCAAACAACTTGTAGATGTGGTACTGAGGTCGTCCTCAATATTTATGAGTTCTATATGTGAATCTAAAGTCGTAGTCAAAAATACTAAAAGAAATTGTTGGACAAGGCACAATGGATATGTCAACTTTCAAATTTATAGCTAAAGTTTTTGAAAGTCACCAATGCATTCAATTGCTTTAAAGTTTGTTTTACTCATGTATATTTATCTCTAATGGAAAAAAATGTTACATTTAATTTTTATTTTTTTTATTCTTAGGGGGAATAATATGAGAAAATTACTGTGTAGTGCTTAAAAATGTTATAACTTCTTTATTTTTTTTTTTAAGGTGCTTGACACATATGTAAAATTACAAAAACATCCATCAAGCTATATTTTATCCTATTTATATACATGATTATTTTATTTATATTTGACACATAAAAATCATAATAACTACATAAATAAACACAATAACTAAATATTTTATACATGATAATTACATATATAAATATAATAACTATATATTTGAGAATTTTTTGTGATTTTACAAATACCTTATGTAAAAAAATTTAAGTCAATTTTTTGTTTTGTTTACAAAGATAAGCTCAATGGTAAGTCCAAGCTACATCGATGAAAAGGTCTTTGAATCTATCTCCTAAATTTTTTTAACTGAAAAAAAAAAAGAAACTTAAGCAAATTTAAAATAGTCATGAACAAATTTCCCTAATTATATATATTTTCTATAATTTTTTTTATCTGCTCTCTTGTGGGGATGGGGAAAAGTGTTAGGTTACAGGTCCCAATTTTTTTCTTCTCAGCTATTGGTCCACAATTTTGTCACCCACGTGCAGCAGCTTATTAAGTGGACATGTCAAGCTTGTAATTACCTGTGATTTTTATCTGACCTTTTTTCTTTTTTGTTACGCCTATGATTTTTATCTAGGAATGTTATTCTCAGTTCTAAAACTTTGAGTACAGTTAAGTGAATTAGGAAACGACTAAACCATTATCTAATGTTACGTGATTATTTTATTTATATATATAGTTATTATATTTAAATATAATAAAATAATTATATAATATAAAAAATATTTTAATAATTTCTTAGAGCATGTTAGACACCTAATAAAAAAATAAGGTGTCTAATGCGCCTAAATATCTTTTCCTTCAAATTTTATAACTTGAGAGAATAATTCTTCTTTTTATTTTCTTTCTAAAATTATAGTGACTAATTTTTAACAAGAATAAAAAAAAAAAAAAACAGCATTGACAGATTTCCTTGGAGCTTTTAATTTTTTAAAATAATGCCAGCTGTCACGAGAATCATTTTTTTTTCATTTTATTTAATTCTTGTCTGCAATAATTATTTTTTTTTCTCAATTTGTTGGGTTATATTGTACGTATTCGTCGTAAATAAAATTGTAAATACACTTTCCTTTCACTAGAGAGAAAAAAAAATATAAGACTAAATATATTTTATGAAGTTTAATAAAATTATATAAATCATCTTTTTATTTGAACATATACAATTTTTTTTAGGAAAAAAAAAAGGTTCTTTACTGTAAAAATCTAAACTAAAAAGTATTTGGTGCATTGCACTTGAAAATAACAAAAATACTCCTCTAATTATTTGGTCGTTCGATTTATATTTAAATTTAATAATTATATACTAAACACAAAAATTACATATTTTACACCTGATAATCATATATATAAATAAAGAAAATTCTATAATATTACGTGTGTATATTATATTATACTAATGTGATAAATATAAATAATTTTTATATTTTATTTAATATAAAATTAATTTATTTTATTTTTTTTAAATAAATTTAAAAATAATTAATTTATATACATATCATTGCACATTAATTATTCTTATGTAGTATAACATACAACAAAATATTTAAAAAACATCCATAAATATAATCAATTAACTAATAATTTCAAAAGTGCAATGCACCAAACAATATTTTTTTTCTCACCTTTTCACACCAAATATTCTTTCCTATTTATTTTATAGTTTAGTGTTACAAAAATGAATGGTTCTTTACGCAAAATGAGAGGAAGAAAGATCCAAGAAGAAATGCCGTAAATGAGAAACCGACGTGCGTAGTTCAAACGTTTCGCCTACTTAAGTCCAACAATGACAAAAGCAAAACTCACCACTTTGAACTTTAGGTGGAACCAAAGGCCGCTACCATACTCAACGTAACACATTTGACTCCTGACTCAGCAAACAGCTATTAGTTCTTCTAGGAAGTTTTTTAAATATTTTATTATATATTATATTACATAATAATAATTACAAAAATTATATGATACTATATGAGTATGTCATATTATATTGATATAATAAATATATGTAATTTTTATATTTTATTGAATATAAATATAATTTATTTTATTTTTTTAAATAAATTTAAAAATAGTTAATTTATACACGTATCATTTTCATATTGACAAATCTCATGTAGTATGACATACTACATAAATATGAAAAAGTATATAAGAAACTTCCAATTAAGTAATATGTAAATAATATATGTATAAATTAATTATTTTTAAATTTATTTTAAAATATAAAATAAATTAATTTATATTAAATAAAATATAAAAATTATATATATGTATTATATTATTATAAGAGTAAAACCTTTTTTTAGTCCTTGAAAAATGCAGCTACTGACAAATTCATCCTCCAAAAATTTTCAGTGACAAATTGGTCACTGAATAATTATTTTATCTGACAAATTAGTCCTCTGGTACTTTAATGAGAAAAGTTCTAGACTCCTACAGATCATTTTCTTAAATTTTTTTCACAAATCTTGCCTAGCTATGTTTAAGCCCTTATTTTCTCATTCAAGTCCTCCTTTTCTTTTCATTGATCTTGCCTATCGGAGGATTAATTTGTCAGTGAAATAATAATTCAAGGACTAATTTGTCACCAAAAATTTTTAGAAGACGAATTTGTCAATGACTGCATTTTTGAAAGACTAAAAAAATGTTTTACTCTTATTATAATATAATATACACATATAATATTATAAAATCTTCGTCCTATTTATCATTAAAAACTCACTTCCTTTTGTCTGTTTTCTGCTAAAGATTATCTTCTGAATCTGATAACACTCACCCATTTTGTGATTTGTGAATTTTTTGTCCTAATCGCTGCCTAACAATCAGCGGATAGATTTGGACAGGAGAGCAAGGGGTGAGATACCGATTTTGAGGTGAGGAGTGGGCACCACTGTGAAACTCAATTTTTTTTTGGGAGATAGAGGGTTATCGCTATCTAATAGGCAGCGGATAGGTTTGAATAGGGAAACGAGAGTGAGGTATTGACTTTAAGGCCGAAACCTGAAGTGGCACCAGTTAGACTGCACCGAAACCTGAAGATTGGCAACGTACCCGTTTCAAGACGTCTTCCAAATGCAAAATGCGTGCCTTTGAAGGGAACGTCTCCTTTTTTTTTTATTCAAAATGTCATCATTCCATGATTTCCATTCTTGTCCGTTGAATTTGCCACTTTGCAGCTGCAGCTTTGCTGAATTTTTCTTCTCAATACTATTTTTTAATAATTTTTTTTTTTATTTTTTTTTAATTATTACAGGTTTCAATTTAATTTATACATTATAACGTTAATTAACCATTTAAAATATATTTTTAACGATTCAAATTTTAATGTATCTAACAAATTTAAAAAATAATGATAATTAAATTTTGGGTTTATCATTTTTCTATGATTTTTTGTGATGGTTTAATTAGATTTAGTATTTATTCATACAAATTTTTGTCTTTTGTCAAAGAAAAGTGATAAATATTTAATTGGAGACACAAAAAATTGAGATATTATTGGAGATAATTAGAAACTATTTGATGTGAGTGATGATTTTAGAGTTGTTAGCTTATCACTTGATGAACCTGAAATAGAAATTGTAATCATTGGTGATAGTGGTGATAAAAATAATAAAATTAATAGTATTATGAGTTAAATTTTGATTGATGATTTGTACTTTGAGTTAATATTAGTTAGTTGTTACTTATTTGTTAAAGATTAATTGTTGATATTTTTAATATTTGGAGAATTTTAAAATTTTTCATTCTATTTGATATATATATATATATATGACATTGCGTACCCGTATTCTTATTTTTTGAAAAATGTTGTACTGAAATATACGAAACTCGTACCTGTACCCGTGCTACATAAGACATCATTATGTGAATCTCAATTTTTTTCTTTTTTAGGATCTTTATAATTAATTGAGTCCTTGCTATCACCCTGATTATAATTCCGTCAGTTTATTGCTAACATAACAAACGATTTATCTATGTGATAATGAAAAAATTTGACGTGGTGTTAAAGTGACATAAAAATTGACATCTCATCAGATTTTAGCTAAAAAAAGTGTACAAAAAAATTAATGAGATAATAATTTTTGTGTCGTTTTGGTGTCATATAATTTTTTTTTTTATTATCTCATAGACAAATTATTTGTCATGCAATATTAAACTAACGAATTTATAAATAAATATGACGGTAGAGACTCAATTAAAAAAAATTAAATTATAAAAACTTAAAAAAAGAAAAAAAAACATTATAAAAATTTAATTTAAAATTCATACGAATTATAATAACATGCGACACATTTAAATATTTTTTCTTTAGAGATATAGAGTTATGGCTGTCTAATAGGCAGGGGATAGGTTTGAATAGAGGAACGGGAGAGAGGTATCCCTGTGCCAAACTCAATCTTCTTGGTACTTTGTAATTTTTATGTGGTGATTGATTGGAGAATAGAATTGCATGAATATTTACCTTTAAATTTTCAAGAAAAACTATTCAAAGAGATAGTATTTATTTACTAATTAGTATGTGGTTTCCGGCAAAAGAATTATTATGTTGCTGACCTTTTGGGACATAAGACGTGACAACTTCCACCGTTGAATTTAATAATGCATCTCCCTTAATTCCTTTGAAAGGGAGAGATCCTATCAAAAAGTGAAATCTGCTTTTTCCTTTTTTATTTAAAAAAAGAAAAAGACATTTCGTGTATGAATGTTTCAAGAATGAAGTGATCACTTCCATAGCTTCTATTGAACTTCACCATTAATTAATTTACCCAATTTTCTTCATCCACCTAAACATTATCCCCGTCATCAACCCCACATCATAATCATAATTTAAAACAGCCACACAAACAGATAATCACATAGATTTAGATCTGGTCATATGACATAAGTCATGTTACAAAGATTTAAATTGTATATTTTATTAAAATTTATCTAAATTATTAAATATTAATGTACTTTAATAATTCAGATAAACTTTAACAAAATGTATGATTTAGATCTTTGTAACATGACTCATGTCACGTGACTGAATTCGGATCCATAATCACACACCCTAGAAAATAAAATAATAATAATCAAATCGATTGATGTGTGACTCACTAACTCTAAAAATAAATAACCTGAATTAATGTGTTTAATATTAAGAATTTTATTGTCACATGCACTCCTCTTATATTTCCAAGTGTACTACACTTATTTATTAAAAAATCATCAATCACAATAATAATAAATAAATTAACAAATAAACACCCTACTCTCTCTCTATCCACCTCTCTCTATCTAACATTAAACAAAATAATAACAAAAGTAAATGAATAAATAAATAGGCTCTTCTTTCTGTCTCTAAGACCCACCCCCACACCATCCCACCCAAGCAAACAGACACAAATGTACCCTCTAGGATCTCTCCCTATCAAGAGCCATATGAATCAAGGGGCCACCTCACATCACCCACCAAACAGCATAGCAATGGTACATGTATCCACCTTTCTCTCCTTTTCTCTTCTTACCTTCTCTTTCTCTCTTTCTTTCTCTCTCTCCAAACAAAAATGTTTCTGTCTTCATACTCCAAATGAGCATCTCATCACCACCACCGTCACTGTTCTCCCTCCCTTTCACTCCTACTCCCATTTCTGTCTTCTTCTCCTTCTTCTTTACTCCTACTCTTTCTTCACCACCCACCTTTCCTTCATTTCTCTTAGATCAAAATTGAACTCTTCCACACCCATTAAAGCTTCCAAAAGCTAATTTTTCTCTTTCTCTTGTTACCATTATGAATAAACTAGTGGTGGAAGTTCTTGGTGCCAGTGACCTCATGCCAAAAGATGGGCAAGGCTCAGCTAGCCCCTTTGTTGAAGTAGCCTTTGATGAGCAGCAGCAGAAAACTCAAACAAAACCCAAAGACCTCAATCCCTATTGGAATGAGAAGCTTGTGTTCAACCTTAATGACCCAAGAGATCTTGCCAATAAAACAATTGAAGTCACAGTGTACAACGATAGCAGAGGTGGTTATCATAAGAATTTCCTAGGCAGGGTCAGAATTTCTGGTGCCTCTGTCCCTCTCTCTGAGTCTGAGGCCAATGTTCAACGTTATCCACTTGACAAACGTGGTCTATTTTCACACATCAAAGGAGATATTGGTCTGAGAATTTTTTTGGCTCATGACCCTTCTGGGTTTGCTTCTCCTCCTCCTCCTTCTTCACAGCAACAACAAAATAATGTTCCTAATGATGATGGAGAACCTGTTGTTGAGACTCCTTTGCAAGAAATAAACACTAACAAGCTAGAGGAAACTATGTTTGGTGATGGTGAGATGATGAAGAAGAAGAAGAAGAAGGAAAAGGAAGTAAGAACTTTTCACTCTATTGGGACTGAGAAACCCCATCATGCTCCTCCTCCTGCGGCTGCTCCTCCTCGCCCGGGCCCGGCCATGGAAATGAGGGCTGATTTTGCTCGAGCAGGGCCACCAAATGTGATGTTGATGCAGGTGCCAAAGCAAAACCCCGAGTTTGCATTGGTGGAGACTACTCCACCACTTGCAGCCAGGTTGAGGTATAGAGGAGGGGACAAAACTTCAACCACTTATGATATGGTGGAACAGATGCATTTTTTGTATGTGAATGTGGTGAAGGCAAGAGATCTTCCAGTTATGGATGTCTCAGGAAGCCTTGACCCTTACGTGGAAGTGAAGCTTGGGAATTACAAAGGCATCACAAAGCACATAGAGAAGAATCAGAACCCAATTTGGAAGCAAATTTTCGCCTTTTCGAAGGAGAAGTTGCAATCAAATTTGCTTGAAGTGACTGTGAAGGATAAGGATTTTGTGAAGGATGATTTTGTGGGTAGAGTTATGTTTGATTTCTCAGAAGTGCCTCTTAGGTTACCCCCAGATAGCCCATTGGCTCCTCAATGGTACAAATTGGAGGATAAGAAAGGGGACAAAACCAGAGGGGAAGTTATGCTTGCTGTTTGGATGGGAACTCAGGCTGATGAATCATTTCCAGAAGCTTGGCACTCTGATGCTCACAATGTTAGTCACTCAAACCTTGCAAACACAAGATCAAAGGTATATTTCTCACCAAAGCTTTACTATCTTAGAGTTCAAGTAATTGAGGCTCAGGATCTTGTCCCTTCCGATAAAGGGCGAGCCCCGGATGCTTATGTGAGAGTTCAGCTTGGGAATCAGATAAGAATGACAAAGTCTTCTCAAATGAGAACTACTAACCCAATTTGGAATGATGAGCTTATGTTTGTGGCAGCAGAGCCTTTTGAGGATTTCATAATTGTGACAGTTGAGGACAGAGTAGGTCCTGGCAAAGACGAAATCTTAGGCAGGGATATCATATCAGTCAGAATGGTTCCACACAGAATAGTTCCACATAGAGCTGAGAACAGCAAGATGCCAGATGCTCGTTGGTACAATCTGCACAAACCTTCAGCAGGAGCTGAGGAAGAAACTGAGAAAATGAAGGAGAAGTTCTCTAGCAAGATTCACCTCCGGATGTGCCTCGAGGCGGGTTATCATGTTCTTGATGAGTCCACACATTTTAGCAGTGATCTTCAGCCATCTTCAAAGCATTTGAGGAAATCAAGCATTGGAATTCTTGAGCTTGGGATATTGAGTGCAAGGAATTTACTGCCATTGAAGGGAAAAGAAGGTAGACTTACTGATGCATACTGTGTAGCCAAGTATGGAAACAAATGGATTCGAACCAGAACTCTACTTGACACATTGTCTCCTCGCTGGAATGAGCAATATACTTGGGAAGTTCATGATCCATGTACTGTAATCACAATTGGGGTTTTTGACAATTGCCATATTAATGGAAGCCATGACACTAGAGATCAGAGAATTGGCAAGGTAAGGATAAGATTATCAACTCTAGAAACTGATAGGGTTTATGCCCATTATTATCCTTTGTTAGTTCTAACACATAATGGCTTGAAGAAACATGGGGAACTTCAACTGGCATTGAGGTTCACTTGCACAGCTTGGGTTAATATGGTAGCTCAGTATGGAAAGCCTTTGCTTCCCAAAATGCATTATGTTCAACCAATTCCTGTTAGGCACATAGATTGGCTCCGCCACCAGGCGATGCAGATTGTGGCGGCACGCCTATCAAGAGCTGAACCTCCACTTAGGCGTGAAGTAGTTGAGTATATGCTTGATGTGGATTACCATATGTGGAGTCTGAGGAGAAGCAAAGCAAATTTCCATAGGATAATGTCACTTCTTTCAGGGGTTACAGCTATATGTAAATGGTTAGATGACATTTGCACTTGGAGGAACCCAGTGACTACTTGTCTTGTGCATGTCTTGTTCTTGATACTGGTTTGCTACCCAGAATTGATCTTGCCCACCATTTTCCTCTACTTGTTTGTGATTGGAATATGGAACTATAGGTACAGGCCAAGGCACCCACCCCACATGGATGCTAGGCTTTCACAAGCAGAAGTTGCCCACCCAGATGAGTTGGATGAGGAATTTGACACATTTCCAACTTCAAGACCTGCAGATATTGTGAGAATGAGGTATGACAGATTGAGAAGTGTGGGAGGTAGAGTACAGACGGTGGTTGGAGATTTGGCTACTCAAGGAGAAAGGACTCAAGCATTACTAAGTTGGAGAGATCCAAGGGCTACTGCAATCTTCATCATCGTCTCACTGATCTCGGCTGTGTTTATATATGTTACCCCCTTCCAAGTAGTGGCAGTCCTGCTAGGGCTCTACATGCTACGGCATCCCCGGTTCCGGAAAAAGTTTCCATCAGTACCAGTTAATTTCTTCAAGAGATTGCCGTCTAAGTCAGAGATGATGCTATGAGGGGGAAGGCTTAAGAGAATTTTCTTTCCTCTTTTATTTTTCTTTCACCAGGTATTAATTCTTATGCTCAAATAGATAGCTATATTAATAACGGACAGACTATCACAACCAAATGAAAGAGAGGGAACAGTAAATGTGTCCATAGTCCCCTCTCCTGCTACTTTTTCAGTATATGTATATCCCACATTTCCTTAGTTTCAGCTATGAAACAACATTATTTCATGCTTGTAACAGCTTTATTGAATAATGAAAGGCTGTTTTTGTTTCTAACAACATTGTTGTTACCCATGTCAGCCAACTGAAGCAAAAAGATTTCCAGTCTCAAGTAGCTTTAACAGGGAAGCACTTGGATTAATCTCATATAATCAAGCTAATAAAAGAAAGCTAATATGAAGTTTCAACTTCTTTAATTGGCACCCATGAAAAAAAATCACGGCTACATATTCTTTAAATCATATCATACAACGACTATAAAATCGTGTTCAGACAAGTCTTCGCGAAAGAATACATTTGGAAACACTGAGGAAAATTTGACAGGAATTTGTATTAAGTCAAAATTTTGGATTAGCAATTCCAGGAAAAATCAAATATTAACAATCTTTTACTGTGACCAAACAGCTCTAAACATAAGAGCTACTGCTAGAACAATGATCGTCAAGGTACTGACAAATATTCCACCCAAAAGAGCCTTATCAACAAAGTTCCATTCACTAATTCTCATATGGGTCCCTTCTTGCTTTTTAATGGATCCTGAGGCAGGTTCGCTCTCTACCCTTTTGTACAGATGCTTTCGCTTCCTTAGTATCCATCCAATGAAATTTCTACTGTTTTGATTCTGTGGCAACACAGACTCTCTTGAAATATCACTTTCCTCAGTAGTACTCTGACCGCAGCAGCTATCATATACACAAGCACAAGATTCTGGCTCGTCTGAGCATCCACCCGACTTGGATGGGTTGCAACAGAGAGAAGACATGTCCTGATTAGGCACCTTCTTACTTGAAGCTCTGTTATTACTTGAAGGGTTGACCATCTCAATCACTTCCCCAAAAACTGACCACCTCCCCACTGATGCTATCTTAACCATAGCTGAAGTTCCCAGCATAGAATCTGGAGCAGCTACAAGAACCTGTATATATCCCTTGGTATGACCAACCTTGGGCATTGGAAAATAAATTAATTAGATGATAGATACATCAGAGATATGAAACACATAATGTACATGGTCGCAAGCAAAACACAACGGGTACTTCTGAAGAATTCAAATTTTATTTCAGCATATTGCAACAAGAAAGTTTACTTCTTTCTCCTAGGTCACCATTTTTTTTTATGGTTTAAGATGTCAATTGAGCCTATGGCTAAGCTCTAGACAACTGCCTGCTATCATGAAGACAGATACCATGCCCTTAGGACAACATCAAAAAATCTCTGCCACTAAAGCAATTAGAGTCGCAAAATTTGTCACATATCTTCTTCTGGTTATATGATGGCATGGAAGTTTGAATCCCTGACCTCCTGTAAATTACCCATAACCTCCAGACAGTAATTAATTGAAAAGAGTGCAGATTTAAAATGTTAATTCTCTAAGAAAGGAAATGGTAAAAACAAAAGAATGAGAAAGCCTTGTCATAGTCCTAGAGTCTTTTCCGTGGGGGATTTGAGGAGGAAAAAAAAACTACTCTTCAGTTCCAATATCATGCCAAGAAACATACCAAAGAGCTTCAGCCACGTTTATGTATTGACTGCAATAAATAACATTATTGAATGGAATAATTCTAAAAGCACCTAAAAGTAATCATGATTCAAGCACTACTGCCTTACCAAGTGAATTCCATCAGATGCAATATCAGTAATCCAAATTCTTTCCACTTTACCCTCCATTCCAGTATATGGTGTGAAGGCTTCAAAAACATTTGTCAGTTCACGGCTCCTTCTCTTTACCACATTACTTGGAACTTTTTTCATCCTTGCAGCAGGTGTCCCTGGTCATTATGCAGGGGAAGAGGAGTTCGATTTAAAAAGTAAAAGTTGGAGCAGGAATGGAGACAAATTACGCTTGATAGCCAACTGCAATGGATTTCTTTTTTTCTTTCTAGCTAGTAATATCTTGAAAAGCTCAACATCCCATGGGAGATTGTTGAGATAGCAAAAATACTGACAATATGCGGAAAAAATAAGTCCCAAAGAGGTGTGAATATGCCAGAAGCCCCATGAAGAAGAACCTCCATTACCATCCTTCAAAAGGATGGGGATATCGTGGGGGCCATTATCACAGCAGAGAAACATTGAATAAAAAAAAACGAAGAAATATGGAAAAAGAAAGAACTTTCCATAACTGCTTAGTGTATCTACTAGATTATCAGTGGCTTCACTAAAAGTTGGAGTTGGAGTTCATTTTGATAGCAGGAAACATCTCACATTTTAGGGTTTGTTTTAGCATAATCAATGCAATAAATTTATCAAAATGAATGGAGCATCAAATGTGAGGGTGAAAAAAAAGTAAAGAAAAACTTAGGGTGTGTTCAGTTCTGGAAATTTTTCCAAGAAAATTAGAAAACAAGAAACATGTTTAGTTGGCAATTTCTGTTTCCTAATTTCTTAGAAAACTAATTTCCCTGTATTTTCCACTATTTGTAATTTGAAAAACTGTTCTTTGGTGTTTTCCAAAATAAAAAAAAAAAAATATGGTGGCATTTTGGTAATTTTGTAGTTTGGTTCAAATGGTAATTTCTTCAATATTCAAAAGAACTTTAGAAAACAGTGGCACTTTCGTAAATATCTAAAAAATTGTGGGAAATGCTGTACCAATTTTGTAAATATCTCAATGTTGTCGAAAACACAATGGGAGTTCCGTAAATCTCAGTTTTTTGGAAAGGGCAGTGGCATTTTTGCACATATCTCAGTCTTGTGGGAAAGACGGTGGCACTTTCATAATTAGTAATTACATAGGATGGTAGTTTTGTAGATTTTTCAAAATTTATAGAACAGTTTTTGCTTCTTGTAGCTTAACATTATTTTTAAATTTTTCCATCGAAAATGGAAAATGTTTCCATACTAAACAGTGCCTAAGTTTTGGCTTTCAATGCTTGTATAACATACAAAATAGTGGCCAAAATGTAGCCAATCCATCTAAATAATAACTTGCATGCTAAAGCATGAAACAAAAGGGCTGGAGGCCTATCTTGGCAAAGTTTTATTTTATAAGAGTGTTTTAATTGCCATTATAATATGACAAACCACTCTGCTTGGTTTGGATGACCAAGGGTAAGATTTTTCATTTTTCTTAAACATAACTTTTGGATAGATATTGAATATGTGAATGTACCAATCATCATTTTGGGAACAAAATTCAGTTCTAAATCACTAGGATAGTTTGCAAACAGGGTTTAAGGTTTCTTAGCTGATCAAGAGTGCAATTTAGATGTCTGTGTGTGTGTATGATTTTTTTCTTGTTTGCCCAGGGGGAACACATGGTATCATAACTTATTTTTTATTCTGCTATCTGTAAATAGTATTTTTTTCCCCATAGGATAATGTTCAAACAGTCCTGAATCAACCTAAGTAGACTCAAATTTTACCACAAATGAAGTCGAGCTTTACAAATATCATTAGTGTACTACTAAATCACTTAATGGCAAACAAGTATCACTGACAACATACCTGGTCGAGGATAAAATTGTGAGATATGAACTTGGGGGAACTTGTACTCGTTAATAAGGTTGACAGTTTGTTTGAAATCTTCATCACTTTCACCTGAAAAAATTCAAGAAATAAATGTTACTTTATAATCCAAGCACTTAATAGTTTTTCTTGAAACTCTTCAGATTATCTATATATATTCCAAATCATTTCAACTATGTGCAATATAATTTTTTAGGGTCAAGAAAACATGGTTTCACATTTCCTGATGACAAATGATACCTCCCATTATAATGCTTCCTCAATTATATTGTCATTCACGACCAAATTATTATACAAGCATTGTAAGCTTAGGACTACTATGGAACATATTTTAATCTAAAATGAATAAGCTATCAAACATTTAGAGTGACCATTCACAACTTAACAAATTATTTACTTCAGCTGTTTATGTCATATAAAATTAAGCAGGTCAACAAAAGTGTAAGACAACAAAAACTTGGTATAAGTCAATTTGCTAACCAGGAAATCCACATATTATATCAGTGGCAATCTGCATCCCTGGCACAAGCTCCATCAAGGTATCTACAACAGTCCTGAACTCACTTACAGTATATTCCCGATTCATTGCCTGAGACATTCAGGTAGTCAATATATTTACAAATACATGCAAAGAAATATTTAGCATCTTATTCTACACAACATTAAGAACAATTATTGTGACTTACAGTCAAGATAGTGTCACTCCCAGACTGAACTGGTACATGCAGAAAAGAGTATACACATGGATGCCGCAAAATTTCTGCTATCTCCTTTAAGTGCTCAAGTATAAAAGGTGGATTGGTCATTCCAATGCGAAGCATTGTGCTTGCATCAGCTGTAAGTTCTGCTACCAAAGCATGCAATAAAGTTGGAAGATTGACACCAATGTCACGACCTGTAAAATATCAATGACATAAGCGAATTGCTATAACCAAACTTTATTAGATTCAGAAAACTAAACAGTTTGGATATGCATTTTTTTTTGGATAAAAGACAGTTTGGATATCTATGAATCTGATAAAAAGGGAGTTTCTCCTGCAAGTGAGCACTTTAAGATCAGCTCTCCATATTTCTTAAAGGCCAAATAGGTATTTTCATCCCTTAACTTCACCTCTGATTTCATTTCTTTCCTACAATTCTTTTTGGTTTCAATTTGGTCCCAAATGTTTCTAAAACACATCAATTTAGTCTCAACCTCTAACACCGTTAGAAATACTAACAGAAGTTGTAAATGTGGCACTAGACATGGACAAGAGTGCACAAATGGCACTCGAATGTGCCTGCTAGGATTAAACACTAGTGGCATTTGCAGTCAAACGGTGGTCTGAAGATGCAAGCCCAGAAATCTCGGCGAAGTCCCAAACATTTTTCAAAGACCAAAGTTTCACTATGAGAAGCTTTCTCAATGCAGAATAGATCCAACCCATTGCAGTTGGCAACACACCCGCTCTACCTCTCTGTATTGAGTCCATGAAACTCCAAAGAGCTTCCTTCAGGTAAACACCTATTAATAAGGGATTTCTCTTCATCTTCCTCAAAAGAACCTCATAATTCTTTTGCAATTCGCTTCTCCATCTTCAAACCCAGGATTACCCATAAAAGGAAGGTTGAAACCCGGATGACCCCATTTCCGAGCCCGTCAAATTGCATAAGAATATGGGTGGCTCTGGCTCCGCGAGAATCAAGAGGCTTGGGGCAGTGATGGTTGAAGCAACGCAAGCTTGATGTTGCAGCTCCAAAAACCAGGCTCATAACTGAGTAATTGAGTATCAACAAGATAAAGTGATTGAGCTCAACCTTCCAAGAAGTTTCTGCGGCTGAGAAGTGGGTATCCAACTGAAGCAAATGGAAGCTCTCTGGGAGACTCCTGATGAGTTTGATTCATTTGGGACCGTTTCATAGCAGCCATGAACAACTTGGACACAGGAGGCTCCACCTCAAGTCTCTTGGAGGTGGGTAATCGGTCAAGGGAAACACCCACTGAGAGCTCCAAAGTGCCATCATCAGGTAAGCCATTGGCAAGGGTGGAAATGAAGATTGGTAAAGTGGACAGCATCGTTTTCGGTGTTTGGGGGAAGTTTAACCCTAGCTGGCACATTCCAATGCCATTTGTGCACTCCACATGTGATGACACATATGCAACTTCCCTTAGTATTTCAAAAGGTGTTGAGGGTTGAGACAAAATTAATGCGTTTTAAAAAATATTTGGGACAAAATTGAATCCAAAAATAATTGTAGGGCGAAAATAAAATCAGAGGTAAAGTTAAGGGATGCAGAAACCTATTTGGACTATATTAAATTATTGACAGCAATTAAAGAAGAAAATGAATATTAGAAATTACCATATGCTCCAGTATCTTCACTGCTCAGCCATATCTCTTTAACTCCATCAGCTATGACAGATCTTACACGCCCTACCTGCAGAAATGACGTCCCAATATATAACTGAAAAAGAAAAAACAAATAAAGCGAAACAAAATGTAGGTCCAAGTCATAGTACTTACAAGACTATCAATTGTGTAACTCCCAAGGTGACCGCGAGCATGCTTTGTCTTGCAATAAGTGCAAGCACCTAAACAACCAACATTAATAGGAAGAATCTCAACAAACTTGTTCTTTCTCACCTGTTGCCAGAAGGCAAAAGTATAATAAATAATCTATCTCCAAGCGAGTTGGCAAAAATCAAGGTAATATATACAACATGAAAGCTAAAACCAATAACATACAACAATAAAAAGGAACGGCAGACACAAAACTTGGGTCTGGAAAGAAATTTTCAAAACGAAATGAACAGCAATTATGCAGTCAATTGAAACTCACACCTTTGGAAGATCAAGTGCTGGCAACGTCTTACGGGTCAAAAGCCGCACCTCGTGACCTTTCAAAGTCTCCTCCACAATTTCAACCACACGATCAATTTGTTGGACACCAACAATGCTGATCCCTTCTAGCTCTTTCAAGTCTCGGCTTCCTTGAGGGACACACCCTGCAACCACTAATGGTTTATTTGAATTTTTCCCTTTTGATATTATGGTATCCATGGCAGATTGGCTCGGGGATTTAACTGTGCACCTGCACCAGTTAGTATTCGACATGTTTTTAGTTCAGTGAAACATAGGCTAAGCCAGATTAATTTCCTTTCAGAAGGTTATTTATCTTTTGACAAGAGATATTAATGTTGTTGTTGGTATAGCTTTAGCTAATAAAACACTGGCACAACCTCTCTAATGCTCCAGCTTCCGTACACATGAATCAGACAACTAAACAAAACACAATTCAGACCACAACAAATGGCATTAAATAGTTTATGGAAAGGGGCTTATAAACACTTGAGGGAACAAAAACAGGAAAGATGAAACAACATTTGTCCTCTGAGAACTCTTTAACAATTGAAAATATACACATGCTGAAAGTAGAGCTTTCATTTTATTGATCCATATGCTCACTTTTTTCTATGTTAAAATGTGCCTATCCATAAATGGAACACAACGCTTAATATTACATATTAGTAACTATTTGCTATCAACTAATTGATTGCTACTTTTGATTCCTGAGTTGATAGTAAAGAAGAATTGTTGATAATTTGCAAGAGGAAGAGTATGGCCTCAGGTTCTAATACCAACTAAAATAGAAAACCAAAATTTGGTAGATGTGTAAAGTACCATGACCCTAAGAATAGTAAATTGGTATTCTAACTGGACACAAATTACCGATCTGCTGGACATTACCCTTGAGAATCAACTGAACTTGAGGTGAGTCAAGATATAGGAACATCATCAAGCTACATTATAGGTTCACGGAAGATCCTAGAGGTTGTTAAAAAGAATGGAGGAAAAGAAAACAAACTATCTATCTCCTTAACCATTTCCTTCAAGGTCTGGTTGGCCATAGCAATAATCAAGTTTTCTTCACATTAGATTACTTTTATAACCCAAAAGGATAACCAATTTTTGTTTTCTGAGCTTCTCTATGGACAAGAATACGGAACTTTTTTGCTTTTTCCGTATCTTGTACTTTAATTAAACAACAGTAATTGGCTACATAATAAGGTCAGTTATCGCTTTTGGCCCTTCTCCCAATGTATTTAACTTCCACTTAACTTAGAAAAGAGCTATCTTCAAGATGCCAAAGCTGCCTTATCAGCTAAAGCCCCTTGATTAATCAACCAATTACCTCCAAAATGTAGACAGCAATGAAACTTTAGACAAATCAATAGGAGAAGCATTGAATGAAAGCCATGAACTCCAATAAAATAAAGTTTCACAATTTACTGCCTCAATATAGAGTATGTTTAAGAACTAGAAGACAATTGAAAACATTAAAGAAGAAAGGTATAAGCCTCACGTATTTATCAGCCAAAGGTCTGCTTCATCAGGATTGTCACTAAGTGTATAACCAAAAGCTGAAAGCTGACCAGCCATGTATTCACTATCACTCTGTTCAAACATTAAAAGAACAGGAAATGATCAAGAACAATGAAACACAATATTCATCCTTGTGAATTCATAATTAACAAAAAGTTGCTGAAGCATAATCAGCCAAAAAGTTTTTAAGATCTCAACAAGCTCAAGGCAGCAAAGCCAGGAGGTTGATTAACTAAAGGAAAATTAACTATGGTGATGATATAGGGGGGTGTGGCTGCGTGCAAATGAACAGTTAATATTCAGTCTCAGATAACTTAAAATTAGGAGACAAGAAACTAATAAAAATAAAAAAGACCAAAAAGATAAAGAACTAAACAATGGCTTTTTCAAGCAATTCATACAGAAATGGGATATTTCCTTAAATACTAAGTCAAAGAAATAACAGACATGTTCATATGAAATGAAACTAAGATTCAGTGGATGGCCTGAAAAGTCCCTATTTTGCAAAGAATAAACAATTCAGTGACTTGCTGCTCTTCTTGTCTGCAATTGATCAAAATTCATACTTTCTTCCAACTATATACATGATCCTAACTACAAATTTGCAAATTTGCAATAAAGAGAGAAAAAGGGGGAAGAGGGGGGATTAAAAATGGCCAAAAATAGACAACAAAAAAAAAAAAAAAGAAGATTTAAGCTTTTTGAATTGTGTACTCTAGCAGTCCTTTGTATATTCACCATAATGACATAAAAATTGCAAGAATTTTCTTATCCTACCCTTGGAAATAGACATAAGAGAGCCCCCTACAAAGCAAATACGGAAAGATCATGGAGAATGGACAAAAGGAAAAAATGTGATCTGATGCAGGCCATCTAATGAAGACAACAGATACTGAAAATGCAGTTCAGGCTGTTCCTGATTCTTGATAGACTCCCAGTAATGGGACACAACATCCTTTCCTTTGGTTATGAAATAAGGTAAAGGAATAAATGAATCACACAATTTCCATTTCTCAATCTGCATTAGCCTATTCAATATTTTTTATGGGTACATTACATTGTCTATTCAATACATTATACTCTACACTTCCTCTCTATGCACTTGCTCATTAAAGACAACCTCTTGTCATGCATCATTCTCCCTTCTTATGTTGCAATTGACTATCAAAGAAAAGAAAACATCAACAAGGAATCAAAAGACACAAACCAAACTCTATGTCGTCTTCATCTTATTCTACGGTAGTTTCATGCATCATTCTCCCTTGTTTATACTACAATTGACTATCACAGAAAACAAAATATAAACAAAGAGAATCAGAAGATTAGTTTCATACATCATTCTCCCTTGTTTATACTGCAATTGACTATCACAGAAAACAAAATATAAACAAGGAAAATCAGAAGACAGAGATCAAACTCTATGTCATAATCTGAGTCTATGCCAGCTGAAAGTAGAAGCTTCTAAAAGAGTATTGCAAATTTTATGTTACAATGCATAACTACCTTTAACAGCTTCTGAAAATTCACTACTTTTCTTGTCTTCTACTTGATTCCGTTGCATAACTGTTGGTTTCTTTGGTTTTGTATTAGATAATTGTGTCGTCAATCACAGAACCTTCCTTTGTAATCTTAAGTCAGCCTTACTTGATCAGCAATTAAAGACTTGGGGCATAAGGCATACCAGTATAAAAGTGGAGGGGCAGTCTTTGAGCTTCTTGACCAACCACTTTCATCCATTAAAAGGCCAAGAACAAAGAATATACCCATCCCTTACAAGTCAATATCCTATTATGACAATGTTGAATATTGGTAGCATTCAGAGAAGAAGAGTAAAGATATCACGTCAGATCTTTTCATTTCCAAACCAACTCTCCACTAACCCTAAACTCTTCTCTTGCCATTCATGTCACTAGAATGATAATTTAGCACTTGGTCCTTGATAATAAACAAAAGTCAGAAACAGGTGACAGGAATATGACAATTCATTTTACATTCAAGGTTGAGCCTACCAGAAGGGTTGTATAGAAAGAGGTTTTAACATACTTAAGGTGGGAATGAAAATGATTATTAAACGTGACGGATGTATCTAATACAAAATGACATTGTCGAAAAAGTTGGGGCATATCATCCAAGAAATAAGTGGACCCATAGAGAATAACCAGAATTGTATGTCTCTATCTTCTGATGTTTTTCTTTTCTTTACCCACCTTCTTAACACTACTTTTCACTGTCATAACCTAATTTGATATGAGTGGAACCAAATTATAAACCTTGATAGCACAATTGCACACTTAATATTGGTTTCACAGGGGATGTTTGGACAATCTCTAATTTGATTTGGATCAGCTTTTTATTTCTGCTTTTACTTATAAAAGAATAAATAAATTAAGACAAGGAAGGAGGACGAGATATCCTCCTGAGCAGGAAAAACAACAAAAGTACAATAGCAGGGAAAAACAAGAACATTGTTGCACTGAGGTGATACAATCCCTCTGCATATCTGAATTCAGTCTATATAATTTCCTAAAGCCACATATAATTTGAAGCTAAGGTATATCAGTTTTAACTATAACAAGATTTTCCCAAATGAAGTTTAATGACAACTTAAACTTCTGCGCTGGTACTTAATGAACAAACATCCCCAGATATCTCTTTTTTCCTTTCTTTCTTTTTAATAAATAAGTTTATTTCTTAAATTTTTCAAATATTTGTCCTATGTAGGTTAGACGAATACCAATGCTCACAATCAGACTACTTCAGCTTGTAAAATTTCCCAACATCAGTACTGTAACTCAGTAAATAATGACACACATCAAGAGAAATACCCTTCAATGTTTGGGATGATCAATTCCAAAGTATCATGCTCCTTTCTTTCGTCAATGCAATGACTAGTATCTACCCATTTATCCCGTCAAAAGCTGCTTCCTAATTATCACACATGAAACTATATCATAGTCAATCATATTATTTCTCCCTTCAACTCATTTAGTTTAACTGGAAAACCCAGAGAACTATTCTTAACCTAATGACACCACATTCAAGTATTCTCAAAGTATGGAAGCATTTGAAAAAACCCAACAAATGTTTATTGAAAAAGGAGAAAGAAAAAAAAAACCAATTGAGGAAAATTTGGGTGCTTGCCTGATTATGCGAGCATCCAAAGGTCTTTATAAATATTGTCTGCAGCAATAACAACAAAGAACAAACTTAGAAAAGCAAGCAACAAAGAACACAATAAAAAAAAAAAAGGGAAATAAAAAAAGAGAGATGGAAAAGGAACCTGAGTGCCGGGAACTTTTGAAGCTGAGTCTTGGATTTGAGAAAGCTTGTGAGTGATACTAGCTTTATTACTATTTCTCCTTGTGTTCACTCCAACGGTCGTTAATGGCAACCGAAACCCAGGTGGGGATCCGCTTCCGCTCCCAATTAGCAAATCTTCTATGTCTTCCATGCTTGGAGTCGTAGCACTCGAACCAAAAGAGAACAGACGCAGAGAGCAGTAAGCCGAGAGGAGAGAGAGAAGAAAAACCCAGTGCGCACTGGTCACTAAATCTGTTTGCTTTGTTTTTGTTTTTTCATTTGGGCTAAGTTTGGTTACTGTTTATATAGTGGTAAAGCCCAATTTGAATACAAGGCCTACTTTGGTGGGCCTTCAAGTACAAGGAGACTATCCAGTCGTATCAACACTTGCTTGGGACTCCAAACTCAAAGATAATGTTTAAATGTAATTTTAGCGGGTTCATTAATTTTAATATTATATTTTGATAATTTATTTATATAATTATTATATTTTTTAATTTATTTATCTAAATATTGTAATTTTTAAAAATTAAATTTTTTTAAAAAAAATATTAAATCTGCACAATAGGCTCCACCAAACACATGACTGTTGGGATTGGCCTTGTAGGTGAAGTAAGGGTAAGCTTTGATGAGGAAAGGGGAACCGGTTTTTGAGTGAAAGTTGAGAATGGGTTTTAGACAAGGAGTGAGATTAGGACGAAATGCTCCTGCTGAGGGTGGATAAGAGGTTTCCAGAATAGCTAAGGAGTGGGTAGTGGTCACCACAACTTGGTGAAAGAAAGAGAAGAGTGAACATGCCGGTTATCAGCCGATGTGTTCGGTGAGGTTCATTGCGTATATTATTTTTTTTTTGAAGTTTTTAATTTTTTATAATATTTAAGTAAATAAATAAAAAAAAGTGTAATAATTATATAAATAAATTATCAACGCCTAAATATTGAGATCAATAAGAATGTTTCGGACTCCATTTTTTAAATAGTATTTTTTAGTCTCTTAATTTTTATGAAATGAACAATTTATTTCACACCATTAATACCCAGTTTAAAAACCAAGGGTGCTACTGATGCAGCAATCACAGACACATAGCAGTAACGTGAAAGATAAATTTTTTTTGTAACCCTTTCATTAATAGTAATTAGAAAGGAATTGAAAAAAAAAAAGATCAAAACAAAACAAAACCTCCCTTCTCTCGTGGATGCGGAGAGAGAGAGAGAGCAGTGTATAAAATTGAAAATGGAGGAGGGGCAATATCTCAGGGCAGAAGAACAAGAATCAGGTTTGGTGGTGGCTCTCATCCAAAAGTTGTTGCGGTGGTGCCTCACATCGGCAGTGGCAACACCACCCCTTACGGAATGATCTTCGCAATCCAGCAGTTCTTGCTAGCACAGAGAGGGTTGACGACGGCTTTGGTTATGCTCTTGGACTACAACGGTGGTTCGTGGTGGGTACAACAGTGGTGTTGAATTGGGTAGCTTACCGTCCGCAGTGGCAACAACATCCCTTACGCAATGCATTTCGCAATGCAGCAGTTCTTGCTAGCACAGGGAGGGTTGACGATGGCTTATTTATGATTATTATTAATTTGATATTTTTTCTGTATTATTTTTTTTATACATTTTATAATAAATTATTTATTCTGACTTATACTCGATAATTCATTTTTTTTTGAAAACTTTATAATAATAACAATTTTAAAATGTGTGTCTTACCAAAACTTCCTCAAATGACAAGTGATATAATGCTATACTTGTGTGCTTACTGAATATACACTTGAATGAATCCTAGGATGTTTATTGATTGGTAAAGAGGTTGCAATTCTGGTATTCGAAACTACCGCATGGCAAAAGTTGTTGAACCGAGTTCTTTACCTCCTAGCGCTCATCGAATTGGTGCAGGGCCTCTAAACAGTGGCAAAATGGTTAAAAGAAAGACACCATCAGAACTGGTAATTTTATCTCCAATTATATAGCACTCAAGACCTAGTAATTTTATCTCCAATTAGGTACGTAGTGGATGATCAGAAAGTTAAGGTGGTCGAGTGTCGAGAGCCTTAAGGCATATATTTTTTATCAAAAAATTAAAAATCTGGTGTCATGGTGTGTACATTACATGTATTTAATTTTCATAACCTTAGAAAAACTCGAAATAAATTGTTGTCCGGAATAGATGAATTGCAAGAAGGGACCCTCTTTTTGAATTGTTTATGATGAGATGGGTCATTTCATTAGAGCCTCTCCTAGCCCAAAGTATAGGACACTGGACTCTGGATGCATCTGTGGGCCAATTTTTTGATGATTTCTTTAATATGCTCCAGATTATCTCTTTAGATTCTCACTTATGAGGTTTTTTTTTCCGACTAAGATCAGATCCTCAGTGATAAGGCTAGAACCAAGAAGAGAATGCATATACCTTGTGGGCTTTATACAGAGAGAGAGCTTTTCCGCAAGTAGTCCACAGTGAAACCCATGAAAGCCCAAGGCCTATCCTTCTTGCTTATAAAATGGAATTTAAAAACTGGGCTTTTGACCTAACAAACTCCCTTTATATGAGCTTAAAAGTAAATGAATAATTGTAATTGCGAAGTTTCTAGATTCCTTACTTTTTTTTTTTTTATTGAATTCATTTCTGGTTTTGTTGTATTTAGTTTAGAGTTAGTGAACTTCATATTTGAGCGTATTCAATATTGAGACATAATATGCAATTATTAAAAAAGTTAGAGTTTTTATATTTCCGTGGAAGAAAAATGCTGATTAACATATTTATTTTGTGTCATGCTTCCTCACATTGGCAGAGGTGATATCATTTAAGCTATATCATACAAGCAAGTTTTGATGAATATGTGAAATTCGGCACTTTGACCTCAATAATGTAGTTCAGAAACTTATTTACGGATTTAGTGTAGTTTCAAACTTAATTACACCAAAAATATACTTTTTAAATATTCAAAAATAAAAAAAAAATTGCTGGCAGGTGCGGGACCCACCGTGAAAACCTAATATTGAAGATCTTCCACAAGCTCACCCTCATGATGGAGATCTTATCGTATGGGTAGACACTACTAACAAGGCAAGGGACTAATGCAACTTCTGATTGAGTTTTGACCGTTGGATTGGTTGCCCTTTTTTTTGAACTTAAGTAAGAGTGAGATTTCTTTGAGGGTGTTTTTGGTTGTGCACTTATTGCTCCAAGTTCTGAGGTATGTGGGATATGATATTTGAGTATTTGACCTCTGCCATACTCCACATTCCTTCCTTGTGAGGGAGTTGCGCAGAAAGATAGTGCCTGGGAGGGAAAGACCACCGGCGCGTCCCCCCCGGCATGTCCCTTGATGACACGCCACGCGGCCCTCGCACCTGCCAGCAATGTTTTTTTTTTTTTTTTTTTTTTTTTTTTTTTTTAAATATTTAAAAAATACATTATTTGTGTAATTAAGTTTGAAACTACACTAGATCCATAAATAAGTTTCTGAACTACATTATTAGGGTCAAAGAGCTGTCAAATTCAGATGAAAAGTCAATATATTGAGGAAAAGTTGCAAAAGTAGTGCACCCTTGTGAAGAATCAAGTAGCTGATGTTATAGGGGGGCTGTCTTTTCTGTCTTCAGCCTTCACCAAATCTACAAGCAACCTTCTGAAAGTACTCATAAATATATTTTATTAAATATAAATATAATGTATCTTATTTTGTCTAGTAAACTTAAAAATAATTGACTTGTAAACATGTCATTCATATATTAGCTATGCTCATATAATATGACATACTATATAAATATGAAAAGTATATAATTTTTTTTTTCTTACAAAGAAGGCCTTTTTACGTTGGGTTCTTTTATTACCGTCGAACATCCGCTGGGCATTTTATTGCTTCAACCCATAGAAAAGCCAGCTACATAGCCCAAAAGGTTAAATCATTGGTGGGTTTGGTTTCACATTATCTGCTTACTAATAATACCCAAACCTAGGTTTCGGGCCCATCATTCAAAACCGATTGAATGGAAAAAGGCCCAATATCAATTTTCCCATTCGGCCCTCCCAGTTTTTGGGAATCTTATATGGGATTAAGTCCTAAGTTTCATTACTATTTTGTTTTTAAGTACTTATTTTTTCCTAACAAATTTTTTATTTTATTTTAATTGTTGGTTGTAACTTGTACGATAGTACGGTTTTTGCTATATCTAGCCATAGCAAAAATATCGTAAGCTTAGAACTTATAGTTCACACATTTGTTCTAAAAATAAATATCCCAATGCCACAAATGGGGTTTAAAAATTGGCGTCAGCGTTATACCGATGACTTTGGTTCAACTGGAAACATGTAGTCGTAGAAAGGATTATTGAGTGACAGATGTGGACATCATCAATCCAATTGCTATAATATTATTATCTCTCAATTTCCCGCATAAGATGGACATAGCTCACACGCAATTTGTGTTGTGCTTCAGTTTAGCCATGTTGAGGTCAAGTTGTGCTTTTGTGAAATGTGAATGGAAACAGCTCCCAATTATAAATGAATTGGATAATTACTAAAAATAAATAAATAAACTTAAAATAATCTCATTTTAAAAAAAGAAAAAAGACCATTAAAAAAAAACGCTCATTCGTCTACTAAATTCTCTCATTTTTTCTTCTTTGTTTGCCCTTTTGGAGACAGAAGGGAGAAAGAAGAATACAATAATTACAACACACAGTCAACCCATTTAAACTAAATTTCAAACACATCCCAATCCTAATCTCCCTTTGTTAAGACCCCCAAGCTTGTGCTCATCCCAATTATTGCCCTTTAATGTGCTCAAGGGCCACTTTAACTCACTTTACCAATATTTTATTTTTCTAAGTCCTCCTAACAGCCAGATAATAATATAAACAATTGGGCCTTTGACTTGTAATGTCTGGCGTTACACTAACAGGCTTTGAGCATCATATAAAGGGAGTTTGTTAGGTCAAAAGCCCAGTTTTTAAATCCCATTTTATAAGCAAGAAGGATAGGCCTTGGGCTTTCATGGGTTTCACTATCGACTAATTGTGGCAAAGCTCTCTCTCTCTATAAAGCCCACAAGGTATATGCATTCTCTTCTTGGTTCTAGCCTTATCATTGAGGATCTGATCTTAGCTGAAAAAAGAAAGCCTCATTAATGAGAATCTAAAGAGATAATTTGGAGCATATTAAAGAAATCATCAGAAAATTGGCCCACAGATGCATCCAGAATCCAGTGTCCTATACTTTGGGCTAGGAGAGGCTCTAATGAAATGACCCATCTCATCATAAACAATTCAAAAAGAGGGTCCCTTCTTGCAATTCATCTATCCGAGAGCTAGGAAAATGGGCAGCTGGAGCTGGGCTTCAGCTGGGCAGCTATAAAAATTTAAAGGCTAACTTTGTAAATATGAAAGAGTTTTGTTCCCATTTTATAATTACAAAAAGTTATTAACAGCCGATTTTATAATTACGAAAACTTGTTTCCACCCGGTTCCATTTACATTTACATTAGACAAAAACCTGAAAAAGCTGCAAAAGTCGGTGAAAATAGATGAAAGTCACTATCAGGGGTGTAGCATAGCACCCCCTAAATCTTAATGGAATAGCATGTGTGGCACATTAAGTGCATACTTGGATTGTTATCCGTTTATGTGGCTAGTCTCATATGATGTGGAAGGAAGAATTAGCTGAACAAATCACTTGGGTTCACATCTGGACACCAAAATGCCGTCATTATGGTGGAACGAGAGAGCTGGTGAGCCTCATAACTCATAAAATACCATTCCTTCTCAAACCCATCTGTAAACCCATCTGGTGAAAACTTGTAAAAAGATAGGAATGGAGGCTTCAGTGCGAGAGAAATGAAAGAAAAGCACGAGTGTTTGAAATAAAGTGGAAGGGTCGCTTGCGGACATGATTGGAACTCATGAGAAGTGGGGTTTAAATTTGCGGCCGTGATTGGAACACGTGGAAAGTGGGTCGATGGTTTATAGAACTATAGTCATTGAGCGGTTTTGCTCAAATGATAAAACCGACACAGGAATTACGTAAATTATGCTCAGGCCTATAAAATAATTAAATAATGCACATAACAGAAAACTAAAATTAAATAGCTCATTCAAACTCTAGTTTGGATTAAAGTTAACACTAAAAAAGTTGTCCCTTTTTTCTTGTTAAATTGGGTCTTGAGGATAAAATACTTCCTTTCTTCTTTATAATTCCAATTAGATTTAAGGAGAGCTCTGTATATCAAAGAAAAATAAATAAAAATAACTCTTATTCTCTTTTTTTTTTTTTTTTTCAATTATATGGTGATGAAATAGAAGTTCAAATTGTTGACCTCTTATAAATTATCTAAACTTCTCACTACTAGACCACAGCTCATGACTGATAAATCTTATTCTTAAATCCTTGTCAAGCTTCTTAATTATTAGAGATCTAATAACACTATTAAGACATCATAAGTAGTTTATCTTCAATTTACAGCATTAATAGATTAACAACAATATCATATATTTAGCTTATTTTATCGCTGTCCATTAGGAGGGAAACGGTTGGGTTGCTTCTACTAGCAACTTGTTGGTGACAACAGAGCTTCATTCGTTTAAATATGAGTAAACCAATATTTGCATCTCTAAGGTTCTATTTGGGAGTTTAAAGTGAGGGGAGAGGAGAGGAAAGAGAGGGAAGGGAAGGGAAATTGGGTGGTTTTTCCTTTTCTTTGTTTGGATGATTAAAATGAGCAAAAGGAGAGGGAAGGAAAGAAAAGAAAAAATTTATAATTTTACAAATTTATTCTTTATAAATAAAGTAAATATATTTAATATAAGATTTAATAATATTATCTAAATAGTGTTTGAAAAAGAATTTGAAGAAATAAGTGGAGGTATAATAATAAATTACTCTTTTTTCTCTCCAAACCCCCCAAATTGGGGGAACACAAAAGTGAGGCAAATAAGGAATGCAAAGGTTTGAGATTACCCTTTAGTTTCATTTCCTTTTTTAATCTTGAACTCCCAAACAAGGGGATAGACACATTTACTCATTTTCTTTCCTCTCATTTCTCTCAAATTTTAACTCCCAAACAAACCCTAAAAGATTTAAGATTTAACAAAATAATTTTTAAAAAAACACTAACTACAAAATAGTCCTAAAAAAAACTAATATGCGTAACAAAATAGTCCAATATTTATTAAAATTTGAATCTTTCAAGGACTATTTTATTACGCATATTAGTTCTTTTAATAACTATTTTGTAATTAGTGTTCTTTCAATGACTATTTTATTAAATATTAAATCTTTCAAGGATGTAAATGTAAGTTTACTCTTTAAATATAAAGAGAAGTAATTTATAGATAAATGAGTGTAATGTCTAATTTGTATATAATTTGAATTTTAAAATGTTACATATGCTATAAAATTTATATATATATATATATATATATATATATATATATATATATATATATACTCTCTTAAATGTAAAAACAAATTAGTAGATAATGTCCGCTATTATTAGAATTTTTATTTTTTCCTTATATGGCAACATAAATGTTTAAATTCTTGATATCCTATTATAAATTACTAGTACTATTCACGTGCCGATGCACGGGCTGCTGGTCGGAGGGGCGTGGGACCTAAGCAACAGCATTTGGGATGAAATTTATGTGATTAGAGGAGCATAAATTATATAAATCTATGTGATCTAATATACCAATTATGGATTTCATATTTTGAATCATAGATTTAATACATTAAAAGTATCAATCATGAATCCATAGTACATTTGAAAGAGTATTAAACCAATGCAGAATGAGATAATACTATACTCAAAAAAGCTGTGGTGTATGATTTGTATTAGGAATGTCAGCATCTTTCTCTACGTCTACACGATTTTACACTGATCCTGAAATTGCAACATTGTTATACTTAATGACTTGAGATATACAAAGTCACTTTGAGTATGAAGAAAGTAGCAAATATACACTATATGTTATTTAGGATAAGCATCAATCATTATCGTATTCTTTAATAACATATTTATAACTTATGTGCACACTGCACTGTATCTTGTTGTGAGCTTCGTATTTTAGACCTCCACGTTACTAACGCGCCTATGATAAGTAAATGACTAAAGTACTAAACCAAACTTCTTTCAAATTTAGGTCATGTTACACTCAATTGTATTTATTTATACCCCCACCTTATCCATTTTTCTTTATCATTATATATCACAAGAGTATCCTATATTATATCATTTTTTATATCAAACATAAGAAAGAGAATTCCAAATTTCTTCATCGATAGAAAAGAGTTTCTTATATTAATTACCTAGATAAACATACTAACATTTTTATTGATAAAGTATTGACCTCGAATAGTTAGTAAAATAGTTTGATTCTCATTCCCAACTTATCACAAAAATCAATTGACCAAAATTAAAATGTCCCCTTGTTTATCTTTAAAATGGACATGTAATGGTTCATTTCCTGTTTATAATAAATATCATATCCCAATTATTTGATTATCATTGATATTTTTTTTTTTAAAAAAAAAGAATAATTAGTGTCATAAGCATGTAATTCATTGTTTCAGTAGTCTCAGTTTGTCTACTTTTAGTAAGTAGTGCTCTTGAGTGGTATGCCAATCTCATCTTTGTACCCTTGAAGGCCAAAAAATATAAAAAATCTTTATACCCTTAAGACCTACTGAGGTGATTGATAGCTCTTGCTACCAATGGGCCATATTCTTCAATAAAATTATCTAAGGCCATTAAAAAAAAAAAAAAAACTTCTCATAATATGACTTCATAGCAAATGATTGAAAATTATAATCAAATGTCATTGAAAAAGAAACTTGTGTCTAAAATAAAGAAATAATCAACAACTCATCTTTTTAATCAAATAACTTCATGCACTCATAGGAAATTTTAGAAAATTTCAATGAGAATCCTTAATCTTTAAATATAGATTGTTAATATACTTTTAAATTGTAGTCCTTACATTTGGTTTCTTGTTTTATAGATGACTTAGGTTTAAGTTTCTTGTTGTAAGAGTTAAGTTCAATAGATTCCTATAGTGTACATAGATTGTGCTTTTATAATTTCTCTGCAATTTCAAACAAATTTTGTTTTCAAAGTCATCAAAATATTAAGTACTCAAATTTTCTTTTACAATGTTCCTATAATTTCACAATTTAAGCAATGCAAAATATTTTTAAACTTGAACAAAACCATATGCTTGTAAATTGTAGTTAACACGTTAATCAACTATTTGGTACGACAGTATTAACACATGAATCACTTTCACCTCTCAACTCCTTTTAAGCAAATGTCTTATATCATTGATAATACACCCATAGAAATGGAAGGTCACATCAGCAAAGTCTATCAAGTGCATTCCCTCTTGAGAATGTGATTCACATATAGTTTTCTGATGTCTTTATCCCAACATAATATCATACTATGCCTTATTGTAGTAAATTCAGCTTTTAGATTGCTACCCATGCGTATAGAGCCACATAAACCACCAAGCCGCCCCTTTGATGATCTCAAATAACCCCTCCAAAACCTAATCTCCCTAGGTTCCCAAAACTACCCCATCAACATTTAGCTTAATGGTATCTATACTTGGAGCTTGTCAATGTATCCATTGCACATCTCTTACCTACTTTCTCGCTTTTCCAGAAAAACTTTACTGTAAGTTAAATCATCGCCTGGAACTTATTAACACTGACCATCAATAGAGTGCTACGGCTTTCAAAAACCTATTCATTGTGCGTTCTCCATATCCACCACAACGTGTAGTAGAAGAGAATGTGTGACTTCGTTATCCCCTTTCCTATATTCCCATTAGTATAAAACCAAGCATTCAAATCTTTTTTTTCCCAAAGCTACTCTCTACACCAAAACCTAGATAGATGTGATTTATAACAGTCCTAAGACAATACATTGTATTTTCTATATCAAACTTGCACTTGTTGCTCCATAAATTTTGACTTAGGTGTCTGCGAGCATGAAACCAATTTGTGGGTATGGCGTCATGCATGATTAGCCACATAAAACTTTAATTTGTTATGGAGCCGCAAGCCTCCACATCTAGTTCCACCTTTGGATATTCATCTTATTTTTTTTCTTAGATATTAACCAATCATACCTAGCTTTTGTTGTGTAAACCTTAGTTATGGTATTTCTCCAAACAATCATGTCTTGAATATCACCATACTGAGCAAGCGGCACCCTAAAGATCTTATCTAAATGCTAATAATGCTGATAATGTATTTTAGGAAATAATTGCTAATAATGCTGATGATAATGCATTTCAAGAAATGCATAGCCACAACATGTTGAATATCACTTGTATAAGAACTTATCTAACAAAAATAGATCAACCTTGGCCATAGTATCTATTTAAATATCAAAATGAAACATCTTAATTTTTGACATTCCTAGCCAATTCTCTGAGCAAGCAATTTTAAGAAGAAAATGAACCTAATCATGAGAATGAAAAGAAAATGAATGTTTCATTTTTATTGAAATTTCTTTCATTGAATTAATCTTAAAATTTCTATCCAATTCCATATTCATCTTATTCTTTCTATACCATGATGTATTTTTACTACCACTATTTTGTGTGGATAATCTTGGGCAATTTGACCGAAATAATGGATTTGGACAAACTATTTACACAAATGAGGCACATTTGAAATTATTTACGTAAAATAGATACTTTTGATTTTTTTGTTAATTTTTCGTTCAGATCTAAAAATGCTTTTGCTAGCTTAAAGTGTGTATTAAGAGATCACGCTTTTACGAAAACCAGTTACGCTTTTCCCCAAAACTAATCACGCTTTGGCCAAATAAATTAGTTTTGAAAAAAAAAAGGAGAACACACTTTATACAAAGGGGAACACACTTTGGTTTCTTTGGTGAACACGCTTTGGGTAAAAGCATGTTCCCAATGGAACACGCTTTTAATACCCTTTGGGTAAAAGCGTGTTCCCAATGGAAGACACTTTTACCCAAAGTGTGTTCACCAAAGAAGCCAAAGCGTGTTCCCTTAAATGGCAAAAGTGTGATCTCCTATATTGTTGAAGGGATATAGATGATGTTTTGAAGACTTGAAAACTAATTGGTATACGAAAGTTAAAGTTAAATTGGTTATCTTTTCTTTTGCTACACTGCTTTAATTATCTATGCTTGCCTGTTTGGTTGAAGTCTCAACTTTCTATCTATTATCACCTGGAAACCATTAACACCATATTGAATATCATATGTTACATATATTATAAGTCATATACATCATATACCAAATTACTAATGGTCTTGATCTCCATATCCACACAAAAAAGTATTATCAATATCATTTTTAGAATATAATTAGTTATCAGTTTATTTTATTTTGTGGTACACTACTTGCCAGTTGCCACTCAGTATTGTATTCCAACGGCAAAAACAAACCGACCTCGTCACTCTCAAGCTCAAGGGTAATTATTTAAAAGAATAAATTAAAACTCATTTTTTTATCTCAAAAAAATATATGTACAATCAATTTAAATAGTCTTTCACTAACTTTTACTTATCTAACTTATTTTATTAGCATTTAATGTGCATGCCACGTAAAAAGTTTAGTAAACTTTTATTAATGCAAACTAGACAAAAGATTATTTTAATGAACATAATTATTTTTAGAGATTTTATGATACCACATGAGTATATCATATTACACTGACAAGACAATCATACATAATTTTAATATTTTATTAGATATAAATATAATTTATTTTATTTTCTCAAATAAATTTAAAAATAGTTAATTTGTACACATATCATTCATATATTAACTATTATCATGTAATATAACATACTACATAAATACTAAAAATATCTAAGAAACCTTTAATCATTTTTTATAGACTAAAATAACAAAAAAAAAAATTCAAAAACTAAATTGATTGTACCTATATTTTTTAGGGACTAAAAAAATATTTTGCTCACATGTAGCGACTAAAGGACTACCTCAGTAGTTAGAGCACAGAAGTCAGAAGACATGGTGAGAAGAAAAAGGATTATAATCTCTTAATTTCTATCAATTAGCTAGGCGTATACTAAAAGTTTGCATTTTCACATAATAATGAATTTTATTTTATTACACGACTAGTCTAAATTACTATTTATACAACAAACCTAAGGAATGAACTCACCCTCCAAGAAGAAAAACTTGATGACCTTAATGACATACGGGGGAAAGAGTTTCATACTCAAACGAGAAGGAAACTTGTACGCTTGAACTTTTCATGATAATACTATTTCCAATTTAACTTTAACTTTCGTAAACCAATTAGTTTTCAAGTCTTCAAAACATCATCTATATCCCTTCAACAATACAGGAGATCACGCTTTTGCCATTTAAGGGAACAAGCTTTGGCTTTTTTGGTGAACACGCTTTGGGTAAAAGCGTGTTCCCAATGGAAGATGCTTTTACCCAAAGCGTGTTCACCGAAGAAGCCAAAGCGTATTCCCCTTTGTATAATGCGTGTTCTCATTTATTTTCAAAAACCGTAATTCATTTGGTCAAAGCGTGATTAGTTTTGGGGAAAAGCATAACTGATTTTGGTAAAAGCGTAATTGGTTTTGATAAAAGCGTGATTTCTTAATACACGTTTTAAGCCAGCAAAAGGTTTTTTAGGTCTGAACGAAAAATTAATAAAAAAAAAATCAAAAGTGTCTATTTTATGTAAATAATTTCTAATGTGTCCCATTTGTGTAAATAGTTTGTTCAAATGCATTATTTCAGTCAAATTGCCATAATCTTGTTTCTACTCTAATTCCCACCCCCATTTCTTTTTATACCATTATCTTCAGTAGGAAGACCTAATAGATTAATTGAATTTATAAATACATAAATTATACTAAAGTATAAGAGTTACAGGAGATATTACAACAATTTTTTTTTTTCATGTGTTATTCAATGATGGTTTAGTTTTTTCATTTTTTCCATCCAAAATTTCCTTCTTCCTTCATTTTAGTCTACACATTTCTCTTTATTATTTTTGTCTTCTGATTACACATGTTATCATTTTTGTTCACCATTTATTCTCTTCTCTTCCCATGCCATCTCTTATCTTTCACATGTATCATTTACTCTTATCTTCATCTCGATGCCATATTTCATTTTTCCTATATGCTTCTATCAACTGCTTTTCAACCTCCCCATACTTCAACAATTTTGTTTGATTCCTTTATTACTAATTTTTATTTTTCCTTTGCATCTCTTTGATTCATACTTCATTTGTCCTACACATTTCAAATGTATTCACAGCTTCTATATTCCCTATCGTCTCTTGATAGCAGTTCACAAAAAAGACTGAATTATCAGTGGGAAAAACCTTTGTGAAAAATAGAGATCATAAGATAAAAAGCCGCCCTTGGAGCCCAAGGCATCTTGGAAGCCATTTTTTCTCTACTCAAAGACAGTGCTTTTCCAGAATAGCTTTTTATTCTTTTTATACATTTATATATTGTGGGATTGGTGAATATTTTTCTCCTTGTTTTCTACATTTACTCTCTGGATTTTCTATTTTTCCTCTAAAAATATTGCACGGCCTCTTGCAAGTCGAACACCAAAATCAGTAAGCATAACATATTGGATCAGGGACTCAATGTGTCTTACATGGTGGAGCAGCTTTCACTAAAAGCCTTTGATTTTTGTCTTTCCTGCTACTTTGGTTGCTCCATTTACATTTGGGTGAATATATTTGATTTAAACTTGCAATTGGTTATGTATCTGGCTAATCATTTATACTCCCAGCAAAGGTTTTTCATACTTTGAACGTCAGTGAATGTTGAAGAATTGAATAGAGCTCATTCAGACTATGATAAGACAATTATTCTTTTAGGAAGCCCTTGAGCATAACTTAAGTTTCACAATAAAAATTTGTTACATATAGAATCATCTCGCTATATGCTATTTTGGTTTCAAATTTTATGTTATTTATACTTTAGGTTAACCCTTTAATTTTGGTAATTTTTTTCATTCTCTCAACTATATTGTGAATATGTTTTTGTGCTTTTAACAAACTACATTTGACAATGGAGCCATTGATGATCGTTGCTTCCCTTGAGGTACTTTTACTTCTATCTCAAACACACTTATTTGTTTTTTCTTATTTCTTATCCAGAATACCACCCTATCTTTCCCTTAAATGGCAAAAGCGTGTTCCCTTATGTAATTTTCTACCTTTAGAATTTTTAAAATTATATAAATTTGAAATCAATTTAAAATTACATAATTGACTGATTGAAAAATAATTAAGCACAAAAGTGTATTGATATATATCTTTAATGCTAATTGATTTTATTTATGACTTAAAATTATTATTTTTAATATTATATTTCAATCATCATTAAAGTAAGAATTCAAATTCAAAGAAGGCCAAAAAAGTAATTTCACCAGACATGTATATTTAAAATTAAATAAATATAAAAATAAAAATTAAATATTTAAATTTCATTACTTCCATAATTATACCATTATTTTAGCATTGACTAAGAACAAATCAGTAATATGGCATACCCAATTTAAAATTTAATAAATAATTACTATTTAATAATTAGCTAATTTGAAAACATATATATAGTAATTCCAATCACGTGCCAATTATAATTAATTGATTATCAATTAATTTGGCAAGTCAATAATTTTAGAATATTTTTTAAAATGTTACTTCAATGTTGATGGAACTTATTTATTAGCAAAATTAAAAATTTGAATATTTTTGAATTGAATAGGAATTCGAATTTTGAAAAAAAATATTTATGAAACTTATTTATTAGCAAAATCAATCATAGTGTCATTTGAGATTCAATAAAACAGAAAAATCAAGTCAAAATCATTGTTATCGTGAGTTCACACACTGAATAAATTATTGCAATTGGTTAGTTGAAGCATTTTCTTTACCTAATAATGTATAATTAAATATATACAACTTTACCTGTAAATTATATACTTTAACATGGTAAAACCAATGTTTTAAAAACCAGACCGGACTGGGCGGTTCAACCGGTCCGACTGGTGCCCGTTTGGAAAACCGATCTGGTTCATACCCTTAAATTGCTATAGCAGTTAAACCGCCTAAAACCGGAGAGAACCGCACGAACCAAATTGAACTGGTCTGGTTTTGAAAAACTGGACGACTTGCAAAATTCTTAACTTGAAATGGAAATTGCACATGGGGGGATTTGATCCCCTCACCTTTACTTCAAAGGTGGCATTCTTTGCCACCAAGACATAATAACTTTTGAATATATTATCACATATAAATATATTTATTAATAAACTAGTTAAGAAATTAATTTTTTTCCCATCCAAATCATTGGGACAACTCAAGACTTGTATTTATTATTGCACAAAAATTATTTATTAACTATTTAATATATTTATTTAATATTAAATATTTAAATATGTAAAAATTATAACACATAATCACACTATACACATGTTTTATATGTTCTGATTATCTAATTTTTTTATTTTAGAAATTGTGAACTTAATTATGTTAAGAGTATGTGAACTTGTAAGAAATGTTGGTTATTGAAACAATCTAATTTTGTTATAGATTACCATTTTAAATTAGATGTATATAGATTAGGTTTTTATATCTTTTGACTTTTAGTTATTTGAATCTTTAAATTTGAAGCTCACTTATGAGTTAAGTTCAATGATTTGTGATTTATTTTCTATGTTTTATTTTTTTGTTAATCTTTAAGTTTAGAAAAAGCTTCGATTCAACCGGTCCGACTGAGCGGTCCAACCGGTTCGACCAGTATTTTTGCCGAAACGGTTCATTCACCGGTTCGGTTTTTAAAACATTGGGTAAAACATGCAAGTTTTTCATAAAAATAAGCAATTTGCATGGACAGGAGAAGGAAACAATTGTGCAGGGTAGCGTTCTCCCTAAATGGAGTAATAAAACTCATGATGACATTGTTTCAGAGGGTCAAAGATATCGGATGCTTCTTATAAACAACTTGCAGAATTTCAGAGAAAGGAGATTAGTGGAATGTCACAAACTTGCAAGATTTCTTCCACAGACACTAGAGGGAGCGATCGTCTCAAGTTGATTTCACAGGTTTGAAGCCTGCATCCTGAACTGAGTTTGATCACAAGATCACTTTCAGGTGGGATCGTTCATGATACAACTTCAGTGGCAAAAGAGAAGAAAGGTTTTATCAGCAACAATGTGCCTACTTTCCTCGCTGAACCATAGGAGCTATATGGATCAAGTTCCTTCCTACTCCAAACAGACTATAGGGCGTGACTGATAATTGGTTCCCAAGGCCAAGTCCACAAATTAAGACGCTTCAGAGATGTTCTAGAAGATGCTCGGTCAGAGCTTTGTTTTCTCAATAAAACTTGTTTGCTTTGCTATCCTGATTAACAAAACTTGGAGTTCTCAGCATCAATGCATTCAAGCACTTTTCGTGCTTCCTCTTCTATCCCAGGAACAACATTCCGAATCCTCAATCCACTTTTGAAGGCCTCAGGGTTAACAGCGAATGTGAAATAGAATCTGTTGGATACCTGTTCCGAGAGCAACATGGAATGGAGTAAAATAATTAATTAATTGAATGCAAATTAGTGCAAAGGTATTGATCTCCATGAAAAAAGGGAAGATAGCAAAAGCAAGATGAAATAGATGACACGATTAAAACAAAATATTTATTTTTTTCACATTCCAAATATTCCTTTGGGTGAAGAAAGCAATTTAGTGCATACAGAGATTTTTAGTAACATATGATGCCAGTGCTCAGGCTTTGTAACATGTGCGACAACTTCAACATTCACCAGAGGTTCAGCTGGGTTGTCAAGTTCTGTGAAGAGAACACAAGACTTGAGACGAAGAAAATTGCCAACATCAAAATGGAGAAAGAAAATTGCCAACATATGATCCTCAAGCGAAATAGCAAAAAAAATCATATAAACTGAACATATTAGATGAAGATAAAAAAAACTTATTTGAAAGCTTCTTAAGATAGAGAAAGACGATTGACAGATTTGTGACCCCATAGAGATGAGAATCATATGTTGTACTCTATATATAAATATTTTTTGTGGGCATAAGCTCCAAATCCTAATTTTTGAATTTCAATTGACAAATCAATATTTATGATTAATTGATAAAAACTGAAAATTAATAATTTCCTAATTGTGATTATTTTTTTTATAGTCAATTTCGGTTATTATTTTAGGAGTAATAAATGTGAATATTAATGGCTCACAATAATAATTGAATTGCCACATGGCAGCATGTGGTGCATTGAGATTTTTCTTTTATAATTATATAGATTTAGACCTATCAGGACTCAACCTCACTTAACAAAATCATACCAACTACACAATAATTATATCTCAAATAGTAATTTGGAAGGAGATCTACATTATAACAAATTTTACAAACACAACTAACAAGTAGCAATTCATTTGACGGTAAAATCATCTTGATGATAAATCTAAAAGGGATGTGTCTTCTTAATGAAGTTTCCCAAGAATGAAAATCATAATTTTTCTTAATAGATAGCTACTCACAACAACAAGATCTTGCAATTTCGTATCTTTATCTAACTCAATCTACTTGATCTAGTGGCCCTGATCTACAGGAGCTATTACTGTTTCTCATCTTCTACCAAAATAAAAACACATCAGAAACATATATCATAAATTCATTAAAAAGAATTACATATTTCAAATATGCAAAATTAACTGCGTATATTACTTTATTTTGTTTCAAAATGTACTTGCAGAATAGACCAAAGAAAATATTGCAGAGCCAAAGGGCAGATTTATAAGGATAGAGCAGAGCAATAGCACCACATAAAATGATACATGTAAAAAAAAAGCTATAGATAGCAGTCGAGAAATGAGGGCAGCAGAAGGGACAGGGTGATCATTAGAATACTGCAAGGCTGCAACTGATAGCTTGAATCAACTGGATCTAAGCAGCATTACCATGTGTTAGTTAAGTCTTCGAGAAGACAAAGCCATATGTTAGTGAAATCCTTCAAGGAGTCAAAAGTCCCATTTATGCAACCTCATTTTCTCAAGCATGTCTCCAGCAAGCTATTAACTTTCCAACATTACATCCTGTCCTTTTGGATCACTCTTTTCAACTTGGGGTCGTCTGATTGCTGAAAAATCAATTGGAAACATAAGAAAAAAACCTTAAGAAACTTTAAAAACTGGCAAGCGCTCATACTATTATAACAAACAAAATCTCCTTGTTGTCAGCATATAATGTAATTAACCACCGAAGGAATGGTTGCTCTTCACCAAAACCTATACTTCAGATAAACAACAGTTACGGAAATTTAATTAGTTATCTACAGATCCATTTCTACATAACCTATCATATTGGCCTCCTAACCAGGTAATCTGAAACAGGTTATCTATTTCAAATTCTCTTCAGTGTGTTTCCTCTCTTTTCTTTCCTCTAATAAGTTCCTCTACTTTCATCTTGTCCTTATGTTACAGGTTGAATATAAAAGGCTACAAGATAAATGGTTAATAGTCAAATTCCATCCGACCACACCAGACCTCTCCATGCCCTCTGGGTCAGAAAATTCAGAGGTACTCACAAAAGTGAAAATGAAAGCAAAGCTCAAAGCCAGGGCTTATGAAAGTGGTACAAGTCGGGTGCAAGCAAGAGACATGCATCTGTACACGTGAAGATATGAGTAATTTTTATTTCATATCAATAATACCAAAAACTATTCTGAGTTCGTTCCAAATTGGTCAGACAGTACAAAAGCACATGATGCTATATAGTCATAACAATAAAGCAGCAGAGAAATTACAAGCTCAAGAATGACAGACAAAAATGGCAAAAAGAATATCTCAAGAACAAGGAATACTCATGTTGGGTCTTAAGGAAACACACCATGAGACCAGTAAATAAAAAGAATAATTAAAGGAAAATAAAAACAGAGGATTAAGATGTACAAGATGGGAAATGGGGGATAAAGAAGAAAAAGGACAGGAAGAATATTTTCCCTATATAAACAGCATATCCAGGGATTCAGCATTACAACTCACATTTCACAGATGATCAAGAAAGACATGTCAGCCTTGATTTTGTCTTAGCCTCAGTAAGACATGTCACATTCCCACTAGTAACCTTGTGAACATCCCAGATGCGTACAATCCCTTCAGATGATGCAGATGCTACTAGACATGGATCATCCCCACCAGTTGCACCATCACTTTTTGAGAGCACAACAATACCTTTTACACGGGTAGGATGTGCATCTTTCAAGCAATATCCAACCTTCCCAATGTTTGTGTCCCATGCTGTGATATTGCAGTTCTCACCACCAGTATATAGGAGTCCATTCTGCTAACATAGAATCAAATTATTTTTACTAGTCAGAAACAAAGAATAAACTTAGGTCCCAATTTAAGTTAAGGAAAGAAAAATCAAAAGAATAGGGAAGCAGCCGAGGCATGAATTCAATTAGGGTGTTCATTGACAGTTAGCCCTTAATGCACAAATTATGCTCCTCTATTTAATTCCTGTATCCACTTACAATCCTGCCCCAATCCCCTAAAATTAATACTATTCTAGTACATAATGTTCTTTTGATGCAGTATTGCACTTAAATGAACTTGTCCATGCCACAGACACTTCACCTCCTAAAGTGGCCATAGCCTAGCAAACAGACAAACTTTACTCCAGTTGTGCATGGTTGTATGCTCAAAACCATGCTTATTCCTGTCATCATTGGACAACCAACATCTAATACAGATGGAATATGGAGATTACAATAACTTTTCCTATTACAAATAAGCCATTAGAAGTGGTGTAACAGTGACAGGTTCGGATAGTTTGTTGGAGGTCTTGGGTTTGAATCATGCCATCATGTAACTAAAAATATAAGAAATAGCACAAAATTGTTTTTTCTCATTTTTCAATGAATAAAATAAAAAACTACACAAGCTTCGTATGAAGCATAAGAAATCAAGGATAACCAATAATAAATACGTGGATAAGAGAAAGTATGATAGCACAAGGAAAGACCTATTTAATGCTTCATGTTTTGACAACCAATGAGTCAACGTAGCATACCTGCCATTTCCAATGAGTCAACCAAGTCAAGTACTTCCATTTCTCTCATGAAATTTAGTCAGTATTCAGTAAGAGCCAACTGGTAGTAGTGCTTCACTCTGCCAACAAATGTTCTTGCTGTTTACTATGATTGCAAGCATTAAAGCAGATAACTCCTCAGTGGCAACTTATTGAAGATTTAATCTATAACATAAAAGTAAAATTCATTAACTGAATTTTCAATAAAAAATCCATTTATCAGTAGTCTTCATGACCAAAGTTTAATTTAAAAAGCATCTTTCCTTAGAAGTCTTCAAAACGTAATCAGCAAATAGCATTAGTTGCAGTCATATTTGTGATTTTTCCCATAAAACCATATCAGTTACCATTTCCCTCTAAAAGAGATAGACACTGGTCCCTACAGGATTGATAAAGTTAAAATGGTAATTGACATGGTCTTATAGTATTGGCTTTATAAACCATGTTTGTCCTAGTAGATCTATCTGTAAGGAATAGAAGGCTCTATTGTATTCAAGTTTTCTTCTTTCTCTTATTGTCACATTTGGAGGGGATACCTTGTCATCCTAATTGTACATTTGTACTCTTGATTTCTCATTGAAGCAGAAAGTTACAGCCACATGAAGTGGAAAATTGCGGAAAAGCTAAGACAATGTGTATCTCCAACTCATCATTGGGTCCAAAATACTATAACCATCATTTTCACTTAACACAATAAGCAATTCTGCAACTAAACTAGAAAACAGTATGATTATTTTTATTGCAGCTATGATCATACAGTCTTAAAACCATAAAATTTTTTTTTTTTAAAAAAAAGGAAAGAAAATCACATACCATATTGAAGTGCACAGAGATGTAATACCAAAGAGGGAAAATGATGGAATGGAGGAAACAGAATCCTCTTTATCATCATTTGAGTTCAGAAAAGCGGCTCACTTCACAAATTCATCTTTTTGGGGGTGTTATACATCCACGCTCAACAAATCGTAACATAAGATTATCAGCCTCCACCAACTTTCCATCTAACACTAGTCTTTGGCTCACTTTCTCACACAACTTCAAGTCAGGAATCAAATTACGGCTAAACATTCGACAAGCCACCTTATATGCTGACAAAGCAATTTCTTTACTCATGTAACTCTGCATAAGAACATGGCATGTATTTGCATCAATTTTGGATGCTGTTCTCAAAACCTTCCCCAAGAGTTTATCAGCCTCCTGAAAGTTTCCAAAATGACAAAGCTTCTCAATAACCTGATTGTATGTTGTCCTAAATGTCTGCCTAGCAAGCATTTTTTCCAATAATTTCAACAAATCCTCCACTCTACCCCATTGACAATACCAGTGGATGACTGTCCTATATGTTACAGGAGTAGGAACCAAACCCTTACTAAGCATCTTCATCATTAGTTTAGTAGCCTCATCCATTCTACCTTTCCTCCCCAGTGCATCAATCAATGTTGTATATGTGACCGCATCAGGATGTTTATTGCTCAAATACATGTCATCAAGCACAGACAAAGCAGCTTCCAAGTTGCCAATCTGACAAAACCCATGAATGACAGTAGTAAAGTTTACAGCATTAATAGCACAGCCCTTATTTAGGCACTCCTCCATAAACTTTTTAGCCTCAATTATATTCCGGTCTTGACAAAGAGACTGAATGAGCAAGTTAATTTCAACTGGAGTTGGAAAAAATCCTTTTCTAACCATTTGCCTGACCAAATCACAGGCTTCAGACAATTTTCCCTCCCTATGCAGACCATGCATCACAACGCTAAAAGTGATGGCATTTGGGGTCCACCAATGCTCCTCACTAGCATTCATCATCTCTCTTGCCTCTAATGATTTTCCAGTGTGACAGAGGCCATTCAACAAAGCTGTATGTGATACAGTGTTTGGTTTGCATCCATGTTTGTACATCTGCAGCAGCATCTTTTTAGCTTCATCCACCTTTCCTGTCCGACAAAATCCATCAATAATGGCAGTATATGTCACTACATCTGGTATACAACCCTGCAAGTACATATTGTTCACTAAACTCTTTGTCTCACCTACTCTGCCCTCCTTACAGAAAGAATGAATTATTGCACTATACCCAACTTTATCTACATGGAAACCTTTCCCTTCAGCTTCCCTTAAAAAACCAAGCGCATCATCTGCATGACCATGCTTTGAAAGTATATGGATAAGAGTATTATATGTAACCTGATCCGGTATTAGTTTACTATCCTTTACCATACTCTCCATTAACTGGTTTACCTCTTCAATTCTTTTCTCCTTACATAGGAAAGCCATCACAGTATAGTAACTAACTTTATCCGGGGGACATCCCTTAGATGGCATTTCAGTAATAAGCTTCATTGCATCTTCAATCCGACGTAAATCACAGTACCCCTTGATCAAGCAGTTATAAGTGACAACATTGGGTATGATTCCTATCAGTTGCATGCTTTTCAAGAATCTAAGTGCCTTTACTAGTTTGTTACCCTTCACCAAAACATAGATAGCAGTGTTACATATAGATAAATTAGGTTCAACTCCAGCTTTCTGCATCAAGGTCAAAACTCGCATAGCATTCCTCAACTTGCCTGCGCGACTATAAGATACCATCACATAACCAAAAGCTTCAGGTGAACATTCAATTCCCCTACGCCTCATAAGCCGAAGAACTCTCTTGGCACCTTGACACAATTTAGTCTTGCTAAGGACATCTAGCATTGTGTAGTACACAATAGTATCATGACGGTAGCGCCACTGGCAATCAGCCCAATAGAAAAAATTCAATGCAATACGTTCATCAGTTTGAGAGCGTAACACAGCACAAACTTGTGGGGGCTTGAGGTTTCGTAATAAGTGCCTCAATTCTCCTTCAAGTTTTGGGTTCCAAGCCGACCTAAGTGTAATTAACCTACAAACCTCTCTAACCAATGGGTGTCTAAATTCATTTTCATCAATTTCAATTTGAGAAATACCACCATCATCACTGGAACTTCCTGTAAAACGCAATTCCCGAGGAAACCCAGAACCCATTTTCCCCAAACTGCCACACCCATCATTCAAATTATTGATATTACCTTTCCCCTCATGTTGAACAGAAATTCTTGAAGACAATGATGATAAATACACACATGCTCCAATATAAGATAAAGGGTTTGCAAAGAATCTATAAGCAAAATCCTTTCCCAGTAGATTATTCAACTTCAGTGCCATTAGTACAAAGCGATCAACACAGTTAAAAAGGGCTAACCAATAATAGCTGATGTCAACAAGAGAAATTCAGAAATTCAAAATTTCATTTTCTTACTTGCTTGAATAGAAAAAAGAACCACATCCAGCTTTGGGACTCTCTTTGGGGTTCCCAGGTTATTCTGTAGCCCGTGTCGCCATCTCTGAACCACCAACGGCGACAAAGACAAAGCAATGAACTTTCCTTCGTGGCTCACTAACTCTCAGCAGGTCTGCTACCGCCGCTGGGAAGTGGCAAAAATCTAAATAATTGGTAACTCAATTCTGATGTTCATTAACTTGCATAACAATACAGTTACATTACTTGATGAAGAATGACTTTATAAATGATCATGTTATCTACAAGTACAACACTGTTCTTGTAAGAGAAACTCGTATCTGCAGCTTTTAATTTGTGGTTTTAAATGAACTTTAAACACAGCACTGTCCAGAAAGAGAAATCACAAAAGTTTGTCTTGCTCTAACAATTCTCTAAGCAAAACTATAAATCATCACTATTTAACCAAGTAACATATGCTGAAAGTTGACAAGAGCATCCCATGGGCAAAAAAGGAAGTGGCTGAGATTGGAAAGGGATAGCAGTAAAAAGGAAAATAAAAAAAAAAGTGACATAATCAAAATTTAGAGTGCTCATAACATTAAGCATTAGTGGAACAAGAATTGCAGGCTGGTGCTAACTTTGATTATAATTTTCAAATATCTAAACTATAAACTAGGATCTACAGCATGTTCAGGCTGTGTAATCTCTCCATATAGCAGCAGCTATAGAATCTATAACAAATCATGGCACAACTTGCATATCTATCTTTTTTTTTTTTTTTGCCCCTTTAAATTCCTGAAACCTTTCAGGGAAAACCGAAAAGATCATTTCAATTTAAACTCACAATTAAGGAGTGAAAGAACTGAGTAATTGATTCCAACTACAGGTATATAACATGAGTATTCTATGTGTAAGTCTAATATTTGTTTTCTTTAATACCCTTCTGTCTGAGTAGAGCTCATTTTGGCACATTGGGATGAGCAAAAACTAGATTCCTCAGATTACCTTCTTACACTAACTCTGTTCCCTACTAACTGTGGCCTGAAATTTTCTATTCTGAGAACTACAGTTTGAAATTTGAGCAAATCCCAGAAATCCCTTGCAGATATCCTCAGACCCATCATTGGGTTCTAAACATGCCATAGCTACCAAGATATAATCAAAAAGAAAATCACAATCAATGAATCAGTTCATCCACTCAAATGTACCCGATTTCATCTCCTCTCTCTCAACACGTAAGTCTTTGCTTTCTCCCTCAATCAAATATGTTTACTTCATTCACTGCATTGGTCATTTTATCCATATATCTTGAAATCGGGTACTCAAAATCCTAATTAGGTTGTAAAGAGAATGCGAAAACAAATTAACTATTTCTGATAAAAAAAAATTACAGCCATAACCAGCTAATTCAGTGAACAAAGGATGAAATAAGACTTGTCGTCTTGGCTATTTTTTCAAAACTAAAGCTCAGAGCTCAAGTGGAACCTAAACCTTGATGAGGGTTTCTAGAAGATATATATGGGGAGAAGGGTTCGAGGGTAGAAGAAAGATTACCTGGAAGTGGACTGCGAAGGCAATCGGTGACAGTGATTGGTGACGGCAATCGGCGGCGTCGAGGTTGGGTTTGTTTTTGGAGTGAAGGTAGGTGTAGCCGAGAGAGAGGTGGAGAGAAGAGAGGAATGTACCGGGGATTCAGTGGTTTGCGTGGGATATGGGTGAGGAATTTCTAAAAAAAAAAAATGGGTATAATAGTCATTGAAACAGTTTTCCTCTACAAATTCCCCAATTTAGAGGGTCACGGAAAGTGAACAAAAAGGACTCGAGGGGTTACAACCAATATTTTAAAAACCGGATTGGTAAGTGAACCGGTGTGAAAAAAAAAAAATGACCGGTTCAACGGGTTGGACCGGTCAGACCGGCAGTCGACTTGGTTGAATCAAAACTTTTTCCAAACTTAAGATTCACAAAAAAGAAAACATGTAAGATGAAGCACAAATCATCTTTTCTAAAGCTATCAAGTTTCACAGCTCTTTTGTTGAATGAATATCTTTTCTAATAAAAACCAAAACGAAAAGGAATAGTAATGATCTTGACCTATGAGCTTTAATGGTTGGCACGTACCATTAGTTAATTCAGACAGAGGTCTGGTCCAGTTGATATCTCTGTCAACATGAGGACAATTAACCACTTCCATGGTGGTTTCCAATTTCCATTAGTCCTATTAATTCAAATCCAGTCGAAATTTCTTCAACAAACTCTATATTCTCTTTATAGTTGAGTATCTAACATCCACACTGAGTTTTTAATTGAATGCCATGGTGATCAGCTCTACCCATTTATGATAATGTCTCTGATATATATTTTGAGAGACATAGAATACCAGAAAGATAAAAAAGAAAAAGAAAAGGAGAGAAAGAACACAGAGCTAAAGTGGCAATATCACTTTAATGTGGAGACAGAAGTTAACAGACTCTCAAAATAGAAGTCCATATAACTTGGCCTAGTTCACATTTTTGACTTGCTATATTGACTTTGAAAGCTGAAATCTCTCCCAATTTCGTTGATCAATGTTTGAATTGTGTCTAATCAGATTCAAGCCTCATATTTCAGTAATTTCAACCAATTCTTGTGCTTTTCTATTGCTTTTCCAAATTTTCTTTTACTATAGCTTCCTCGTAGCAAAGTCAAAGCAACCATTAATCAGTCCAAACAGCGAAGATTATAAAAAGAATAGCTCTAATTATAAGTCAAAAATCAATGCATGATCGAACCTAAAATAGCCACCAAATAAAAGTAAAAATAAACAATGAACATTCTCTTTAAGAAACAGAACAGCGTGCAATTAATCCAAGATAACTGCCATTTAGAAAAGAAAAAAAAAAAAAACCCAAGATCAGTATACAAAAACCTCAAAACAAACTTGATTTAAATACCCAAATTTTGATCCAAACTACAAACAAATTTACACCATAAAACAGCCATGAGATAGATGGTGTAACACCACATTTAACACCCTCTTCAATTACAAGAACCTCTAAAAGAAAGCATAGCAGAGCTTCTGCTGCTCTTCTCTTGCCTATTGCTATTACTGAAGCTAGTCTTAGATGTTACTAGTTCTTAAACAATCAAGACACATCTATCTTGGTTAAGAAAGGGGGAAATGGAAAAAGAGGTAATTAAAACAACTGCTAGACTTGTTACAAAACTACAACTAGAAACAAGATGCATTATAGAAATTTCAAAAACTAGGAGAGCCCTAAACACATGGAAGGGAATATCATTTCTTAATCAACTCTCTTCTTTTTTTCCCATTTCTTGATATTGCATGGAGCAGTCTTGGTTACAAGACACATCATGCACATACAAGTTTCGTTTCCATAGAATTATATCCTACAGAATTAATCAAAGTTGTGCAATAGAAGCATTAGAATATATCTTATTCTTATCTTAAAGATACCCCCCTAGGATGTCATCCTACATATTTAATCAAAGTTGTGCAATGAAAACAATACTATGTTTCACATTCTTGAGATAACACACGAACAAAGTAAAACAGAGCAGTAAAGTTATCAGAGCACAATGCAACCAACGGGACAAGGTACAAATACTCCCTTCCAACTCTCCAACTCTATATAACTATATAAGTATATATGGCGCAAGAATTAGTCTTAAATTAAATCAACTAAAAATTTTAATTAAAGCTAATAGCAAATAAGGAACATCAAGACTGTTGTTTTAGCCATCTACCACATTACTATGCTAACATATCTAGACATGAGAAAAGATGAAACAGGGCTACTGAACAGTCTGAACTTCCAATATCAAGCATTGTTTCAAAAATGTTTGTGGCAAGATAGACAAAGGGAAATGTTTAATCAATTAAGAGTTGGTTCCATTAAAACCAAACACTAATAAAAGTTGAGAAAAAGAAAAAAAGGGTAAAAGCTTCGATAATCAAATTTGCTATCACTCTAGCTGTCCTCAGGTAAAAGTAAGCACTTTACTCTTTCACTCCAATGCCACAGTTATAGAAAGAGAAGCACAAATAGACATACAAATAGAAACACAAGCATAGAAACAGAAGCCAAAAAACAAAGGAAAACAGAGAGGAAATCAGCAGCAGAAACAGAAACACAGCCATTAATGGAGAAAACTCACCAGCGAGGCAGCGACGGAGAAGGAAGGATGAGCCACCGAGACCGGGAGTTAAGGGACTGAGGGAGAGTGATGGGGAGAACTATTTCTGCAAGGAGAGTTAGACCGAGAGAATCAAAGAGAGATTTAAGCCCTTAGGATTTCAGAGAAAACGACGTCGTATTACTTCCTCGGTTTGGTTGGGTTTAACTTTGGTTTTCCTTTATTAAAATTGAGAACCGAACCAAACCACCTCCTTAGTTTTCCTCTAGTTTGAAAGGGTCGCTTGCGGACATGATTAGAAATTTAGAACTTATGAGTAGTGGGGTTTAAATTTGCGGACATGAATGGAACACATGAAAATTAGGTCAATGGTTTATAGAATTATAGTCATCAAGTAGTTTTGCTCAAATAATAAAACCAATAAAGGAATTATGTAAATTACACTCAGGCCAAAAAAAAAATTTAATAATGCACATAACAGAAAAATGAAATTAAATAACTCATTCAAACTCCAGTTTGGATTAAAGTTAACACACAAAAAATGGTCCCTTTTTTCTTGTTAAATTGGGTCTTGAGGATAAAATACTTCCTTTCTTCTTTATAATTCCAATTAAATTTAAAGAGAGTTATGTATATCAAAGAAAAATAAATAAAAATAACTCTTATTCCTTTTTTTTTTTTTAGTTACATGGTGATGATATGGAAGCTCAAATTCTTGATCTCTTACAAATTATTTAAATCCCTCATTACTAGACCACAACTAATGACTGATAAATCTTATTCCTAAATCCTTGTCAAGCGTCTTAATTATTAGAGATCTAATAACACTATTAAGACATCATAAGTAGTCTATCTTCAATTTACAGCATTAATAGATTAACAACAATATCATATATTTAGCTTATTTTATCGCTGCTCATCAGGAGGAAAACGGTTGTGTTGCTTCTACTAGCAACTTGTTGGTGACAACAAAGCTTCATACGTTTAAATATAAAGAGAAATAATTTATAGATAAATGAGTGTAACGTCTAATCTGGATATAATTTGAATTTTAAAATATTACATATGCTATAAAATTTATATGTATATCCTATTAAACTTTCTCTCCTAGGGTTTCCCTGGTGTGGAGCCGCCGGTAGTACTTGTCACTCTGTTGCTGGTGCGTCTTGCACACGTTCGTCTCCAGACTTTGGTCGATTGGAGGGCTGTTACTCTATTATCTGGGTGGGTTTTGATTGTGGGTGGTGTTGGCAATGTGGGAGATTAAAACTAACGATGGAAAGTCGACAGGTTGAGGAGGAAGATGTTCTTGTGATTGACGAAACTGATGTGGAGGCAGGGGTGCACCTTTGCTCTCTAAGTCTCGTTGGGCGGGTGATTACTGAGAAACCAGTGGTCAGCGGTGTGCTACAGTCTGTGCTGAATGGAATTTGGGGAAACCCCAAAGGCTTTAGGGTTGTTGAACTTGCACCAAAGACTTTTTAGTTCTTTTTTGATGAAGAGTGAAGCTTGCGACGAGTGCTAAAGGGTAATCCGTGGATATACAAGAATTTCTTTCTACTGGTGCAACGATGGCAGAGGGAGGTGGATATCAGCTCATTGGTTTTGAATGAGGTTACACTGTAGGTGCAAGTATGGGGCCTACCTATCCATTATCAAACTACTGCCATGGGTCATAAGATTGGTAGCATATTGGGTAAGGTTCTCGACATGGGACAGTTTCGGGTAACAGAATCAGTGGGGTTAATATTGAAGGCTTTGATCACGGTGGAGGTGTCGTCTCCTCTCAAACATGGCATGCAGTTAGCTAGCTCGAGAGATAACTCGGTATAGGTGGATTTTAAGTATGAACGCATTCCACAATTCTGCTACTACTGTGGGCTGCTCGGGCATGACAATAAAATGTGTTCAAGTTTGTTAGATGATGAAGAGCATAGGGCGGTTAAGGATAAGAAGAGAGGACCTTGGCTTCGAGTTGATCAAACAGGTCATAGAGTGGCGAGTAATCCTGATATGGGTGAGAACTCCAACCTAAGGCAAGGCACATATGGTAATCAGCAAGACCACACACGTGGTGATTCTCATGCACAAGCGACAAAGTTATCTTCAGTATTGGCCAACCTTTTGATGGGTGGCACGTTGAAGGGAGGCCAAGGGGACGACATCGATAAAGGGAATGATGGTGGGGAAGTCACTGGATCCATCTCTCCAAACAATGATGGGCAACTGTTGAGCCCACAGGTGGACTTACCTATTGGTTTAGTTGACACAGAGCCAGTTGTGGAGGAGGTATATGGTGGGGTCTCCTCTGGTCAAGGCAGCGAGAATGGCAATCGAATGGTTGAGTCTTCAACTCATTTTGCTGAGGTTGTACAGACGAAGGATGCTGAAGATGTACTTGCGCCAGTTTCATGCGATTTACCTAAGAAGTTGCACTCAAATATAGCTAATGCGCCGGTGGAAAAAAGATGGAAGAGAATGGCTAGGGAGGGAAAGGGACCCAACGTGGTAGTTAGTCGGGAAGGAAGTAAAAGAAAGTGACTGATTGGGCATGGTGACTCTGTGATAATAATTGGTGACGAAAGGAACAATGGAGAAAAAGGGTAGAGTGTCAGCTCAGTGTAATATTTCTTATGATGAGGCGGTGACTGCTAGGCAGTCCCGTCAAGAGCCATGAAAATCCTTAGTTGGAATTGTCGTGGGCTTGGGAACCCACGTTCAATTCGTGCCCTTAGCCTTTTAATAAGGCAACAAGGTCCCAAGGTGGTGTTTATGTGTGAAACAAAGTTGACTGGTGGTGAGTGGGATAACTTTAAACGTCGAATGGGCTATTCCAATGGGATTGGGGTTGCTTGTCAAGGGAGGTGTGGAGGTTTGGGTATGTTATGGAGTAATGATGTTGTGGTGACACTTTTATCGTATTCTCAATACCATATTGATGTTATGGTGTGAGATGAGGAGAAAGGGGAGTGGAGATTGACTGGATTTTATGGGGACTCTGTTACTCACTTAAGGCACCGGGGTTGGCACACTCTTATGTCTTTAAAGAGATTTGATTAACTGAAGTGGTTGGTTCTTGGGGATTTTAATGAGGTCCTTCACAGTGGTGAGCAGTGTAGCAGGGTGGAGAGTCAGATGCGTCAGTTTAGGGATGCGGTAGATTTTTGTGAGCTACAGGACCTAGGCTACCAAGGAAATTAGTTTACATGGTGCAATGGCAGAGATAATGATGTTACTATGCGTGTTAGGCTTGACAGGGCTTTTGCATCCTTGGGGTGGGTGAATTTGTTCAGTTTAAACCAAGTGTATCACTTAGATGCTAGTGTCTCAGATCATTGTCCTATTATGGTGCATGCGCTTGATGCGAGTAGTATTGTGCAGCGTCCTTCCAAGCATTTTCGATTTGAACAAATGTGGACTAGGCATGAGGATTGAGAGTGATGCCCCTAATGGACTAGTAGGGTCTTGTGTTCAACAAAAATTGAAAAGCACCAATGAGTGCCTGCAGGCTTGGAATGATAGCACGTTCGGGCATGTGGGTAAGCAGATAAGCAAGTTGCAAAGGGAATTAAAGTTGGCAAAATCCCAGAAATCGAGCACAAATAATTTACAGAAGGTGAAAATTCTCCAGAATGCACTAAATGAAATTATTGAGAGGGAAGAGCTGATGTGGAAACAACGTTCTAGGGTTCAGTGGCTTAAGGAGGGGGATAGAAACACAAGATACTTTCATAGAAGAGCGTCCAATAGGCAAAAAAAGAACCATGTGAGACGATTGCAAGATAGTGACGGGGTCTGGCATACTAAGCAAGAAGAAATGGGTGAGATTGCTATTAATTATTTTGAAAGTATTTTCTCATCTGTTAATCCTTCTGACTTTTCTTCAATTACCAACATTGTTACTGCTAGGGTTACAGATGATATGAATGAAAGTTTACTAATGCCTTTTTCTGAGAAAGAAGTAAAGGAAGCAGTATTCCAGATGACTGCCACAAAGGCCCCGGGACCTGACGGTTTTCCGGCTTTATTTTATCAGAGATATTAGAGTGTTGTAGGTTTTGATGTTGTGTCTGTAGTGCTGGGTTTCTTGAATAATGGGATTCTGATTGATGATATTAACTACACACACATTGTTCTTATTCCAAAAACAAATAAGCCATCGAATATGACCCAATTTCGCCCTATCAATTTATGTAATGTACTCTACAAGATTGTCTCCAAAGTGTTAGCTAACAGGCTTAAGCTGGTTCTCCCAGATGTGGTTTCTTTGAACCAAAGCGCGTTCGTACCAAATCGCCAAATTACGGATAATGTGATGGTTGCATACGAGCTCTTACATGCTCTAAAAAATAAGCGCTCTGGGAAGGAAGGTTATATGGCCCTAAAGCTTGACATGAGTAAGGCTTATGATTGGGTAGAGTGGGGTTTTTTGGAGGCTATGATGTGGAAGTTAGGTTTTGCGGAAAGGTGGTCGTGTATATCTACAGTCTCATACTCTGTAATTCTAAATGGTATACAACATGGGTTATTTTTGCCTAATCGGGGCCTTCGTCAAGGTGATCCTTTGTCCCCCTATCTGTTTGTGCTATGTGCAGAGGGATTGAGTGCTTTATTTCATGATGCGGAGGCTAACGAAGCACTTGTCGGGGTCAAGGTTTGCAGGTTAGCACCTTCGGTATGCCACTTATTTTTTGCAGATGATAGTTTAATTTTTGTTCGGGCTTCTGTGGCGGAAAGCATTGAAATTCAGGGTATTTTGGTTGATTATGAACAGTGCTCAGGTCAAAAAATTAATGTGGATAAATTTGCTATTTTCTTTAGTCCTAACTGTCGGAACTTGGATAGAAATTGTATTATGCAGATTCTGGGAATAAATTCGGTGGCCTTTAATGAGAAATACCTTGGGTTACCTACCATGGTGGGTAGAAATAAAAATTTCTTCTTTCAACCGTTGAAAGAGAGTGTGTGGAAGAGACTACAAGGGTGGAGAGAAAAGCTTCTCTCTAAGGCGGGTAAGGAGATTTTGATCAATGCTATTGCTCTTTCTATTCCTACATACACCATGAGCTATTTTCAGTTATCTAAGACTCTTTGCTATGAGTTAAACCAACTTATGGCAAAATTCTGGTGGGGTAGTACCTCAGAGGCTTCCAAAATGCACTGGGTGAGTTGGGAAAAGATGGCTATTCCTAAAAAATATGGGGGTTTGGGTTTTTGGAATTTGGAGGATTTCAATCTTGTCATGGTTGCTAAACAGGGTTGGCGAATTCTTCAATATCCGGAATCATTACTAGCTCGTATTTTAAAAGCACGTTATTTCCTGGGGTCAAGCCTCTTGGATGCGTCATTAGGCAATAACCCATCTTATACGTGGCGGAGTGTTAGAGCTGGCTTTCCTGTGCTTAAACAAGGACTGTTGTTTTGTATAGGGAATGGTGAGACTGTGGTGATGGGCAGTGATCCTTGGATCCCAAGAGATGGAGACTGTTGTGTGCAATCTTTGTTGCCAGAAGAGTTTTCAGTGCTCCCAGTAAGTGTGCTGTTTCAACAGGATACCAGGGCATGGGATGTGAATTTTGTGTACTCAGTTTTTAATGCAGAGGAAGCTAGACTAGTGTGTGGTATACCACTGAGTGACAGGAATTTTTGTGACTCTGTCTATTGGAAGTTCACAAGGGACGGAGTCTTCTTGGTAAAATCTGCATATGGCTTGTTAGTTAAAGAAAAGTGTCGTACGTCCAATAGTCACATGCATGCTGTATGGAGTAAGGTGTGGAAATTAAATTTGCCAAATAAATACCGGCATTTTCTGTGGCGTTGTTGCAAAAATATTTTACCCACCACACATGCTTTGACAAACCGAGGTCTTGATATACCCAATCTTTGTGGACTTGTTTAGAGCAACAAGAAACATTGTTACATGCCCTCTTCCTTTGCCCTGAAGTGCGTGAGGTGTAGGAGTCCTTGGAGGTGGATTTTGGGATGAATGCTATAGGAATGGAAGGCTTTATTGACTGGTTTATGAGAGAGGTACAGAACTGGGATGAATGCTAACTGGTACTGATGGTGCTGGGTAGTTACTCTTTATGGCAACGCCGTAATGCAATTAGAGTGGGCAAATCTGTTTTGCCTATTCATCTAGTTTGGCATAGCATTTGTTCACTCTGGGAGGAAATAAAGGGAGGAAAGGTGGTGCAACCTGTGGGTCCGCAAAGGCAACCATCACGTGGGGTGCCTTCAGCTGCTCCATCTATTGTTGATGCTGATGCTGGTGCTGCTGTGCTAAAAATTAGTGTTGATGCTGCCTTGTTACCTTCGAGAATGGGTGGACTGGGGGGCATTATAAGGAATGGCGAGGGTAGGTTTGTTGCTGCATGGTGCTGCCCTATTCCATATGCTCCACCTATTGAGGAGTTGGAGGCAATGGCCTGTAGAGAGGGACTAAAATTAGCTTTGGCTTGGGGTATGTCCATGGCTTGCATGGAAAGTGACACTAAGGGAGTGGTGATGGCTCTTCATAGTGGGAATAAATTCCTCTCTCCATTGGGGTTTCTTTTGGAGGATACTCATGCTCTAGAAAGAGAGTTTTTATGTATTTCCTTTTGCTGGGTTCCTAGACAAGATAATTCTGTTGCTGATAGGCTAGCAAAGCATGGAGTTTCTGCTCCTCGGCTTTTGGTTTGGCATGATATGCCTCCTAGTTTTCTTTTAGATGTATTTTCATCAGATTTTTAATGGAAATGTCCTTTTTAGATAAAAAAAAAAATTATATGTATATCAAATAAATCATATCATATCCAAAAGAGTTTGTACATGAAAGAAAAATAATTATAAAAGATAACCTTTCCTTTTAGCAATACTTTCAATTTCAATACTCTCTCTTGAATGTAAAAACAAATTTGTAGATAGTGTCCTGTATTATTAGAAATTTTCTTTTTTTCTTATATGACAAGATAAAATTTTAAACCCTAGATATCCTATTATAAATTATTTAGACCTATCACTGCTCAACCTCACTTAACAAAATCATACCAATTACACAATAATTATATCTCAAATAGTAATTTGGAAGGAGATCAATAATAGATCACATAATGCGGGTGTGGATGTGACAAAACATCAATTTGTCTTTTCTTGGATTTTATTCAGCGCACATAAATGGACCTGAATTTTCTTCCCATTTCTCAAAATATCCTTTACCAATTCAATTCATAAAAGAATGAGAATTAAATAATAAACATAAAAAAACAAAAACAAAAAGACAAAGAAAAAGGAGGGTGGAAGAGGAAGAGAACGGTACAGAGAAAGAATGGAGGGAGAAAGAAAGAAAGGGAAGACCCATTGAGAAGGAGGCAAAAAGGAAGATTCCTCAACAATCACTTACATCAAAATCCCATGATGGACTTGTAAAAAGAAGGAATGGTTGAATAAAATATATTTTCTGTGTTTTACAAAGAGTAACAGTACAGAAGCTATATACACTAGCTATGAACCTAATCTGGTATAAAAGTTGAAATCATGCCTATAGAAATCAGTGTAAACTAAAGTTTAGACAAAAAACACGAGACACACACGGCCGTGTGTATACTCGTGTCTAGCCTCCAGAGGTTCCTGCTCGAGTTGATTGAAGGACACGACCAGGATAGTGAAGAACACGGTCTTGTTGGACACCGTGTTAGCCAGTCAGAGACACACTAATGAGGAACACATCATGAAGCAAAAGAGCACAGGCCATGTCAAAAGCAAACACGGCTTAGAGCAAATAAGACACAGCCGTGTGTGAAAATCAGATAAACCATTCAAGAACATGCCCTAGTCCCATAAGTGAACACAGCTCGTGTTTAGGCCGTGTTCAGGCGAGCAGAATAATGAAGCCCTAAATGCTAGAATTGTATAAAAGGGAAAGTCAGAAAAGCAATAGGGGGAGGAGCCGTCAAGGAGAAGAAGGGAGTAACGGAAGCAAGATCGGGGACGATTACTATTCAAACTTCATCTAGTTTTCATTCTTTTACCTGACAATGAACTTGAATTATATGTTTTCTTCTAATTTAATTATGAGTAGCTAAACTGTTATTGTTAGGGGATTGATGTAGCTTATTTTTTTATAAAGTTTCAGTGTTGAATGAATTTATTCTAATACAAATCTCATTGTTGGAATAAAATTTACCTATCTTATTGCATTTGAATGATTGGCTGCCATTTGAATAATTTGTTGACTCATGTTGATGCTAGGAATAATAATATATGAGTGTGCTCTTGTAATTTCTATCATAAATCAGGTTAATCTAGGAATAGATAACTTAATTTGTGTGGCTTTGGATAAATTTCCTTAGAACTTAATCACCTAGACAAATTAATTGAACCAAGGAATTGGACAATTAACTAGCATAGGGAGGATTGCTTCTCCAAGGGATTGGGATTAATCATATTCGGAAAATTGGCTAACAACAAAGGATTTGCATCTAGAGAAGATTATTCTTCAGTGAATCAAAGATTATTTTATCTATGAAATAGTCGAAGTCAAAAGCGAGTGAAATCAACCCCTAACTTCTTTTGCTCATCATTTATCTCGTAGTTATTTACCATTTAAGTTGTTTGCTTTATTGTTCAATCTTATTTACTTAATCAATTGCCTTTACTATTTTAAGGCTGCCTTCGATCCAAAATCGTTATTCTTTCAAATAGAATCATTATTAGTGAATTCAGTAATTGCTCACGTTAATCCATAAGGACGATACTCATTCATCTCTTTACTACTTGTGTGACTCGGTACACTTACCAAAAAATCACATCAAGTTTTTGGCGCTGTTGCCGGGGATTAACGGTGTTTCAGCAATAACAAAAGTAACCAATAAGGTCCTAGTTTGAACTTTTATTTTCTGTTAGTTACCCTAATTCAAATAGGTTGCTGTTTGATTGATTTTCTGTCTCTCTAAACTGCTGATCTTATTCTGAATGTTGGTGTATGTGAGGTACTCTTGATTCTAATTCATTGATTTTTTATCCTGAGATTGAAAAGACAGCTTAAAGACTTCGTAAGCAGGCTAGAGCAACACGACAAGCACAACCAATAATCATGGCAGACCCAAATCAGAATCCTCCACCTCAGAACAATCACAATGGGGTGGCACAAAACCCTCTTCCTAGAACGCTTATGGACTATTCCATCCCAACAACTGCAGGATGTGGGGAGAGTATCATTAGACCACCAGTTCAGGGCAATACCTTTGAACTAAAACTAGTTTTGCTTCATCTGGTACAGCAAAATTAGTTTGGCAGTTCTGCACTAGAAGACCCTAATGCTCATATTGCAAATATTCTACAAATATGTGATACTATGAAGCTAAATAGGGTCAGTGATGATGATACTTACAACCTAGGGTGGCATAATCACCCAAATTTCTCTTGGGATAATCAGGGAAATCAAAGGGTTTCTAACAAACCCAATTACTCATATCAGTCACCACAACAGTCTCCTCAAGGTTCTGCTTCACAATCCCAACCTCTTGAGAAGAATCTTTCCTTGGAAAGTGCATTAGAGAAATTGACAACCCAAACCTCAGCTTTCATTCAAAAAACTGCAACTTTTATGAAGGAAACAAGGAGTGGGTTTAGAAATCAATATGTATCCATTCGAAAGTTAAAAACTCAGGTGGGACTAGGGATGGCAATTTGCCCCAGACCCGATGGGGCCCCGTTTTTTTACCCATTCGGGTATGGGTATGGGGCAGAAAAATGGGTATGGGGATGGTGATGGGTAATTTTATGGGTAATTTGATAGGGGCGGGTCTGGGGATGGGGAAGCCATGCCCCTCCCCGCCCCGCCCCGCATTGTATATAAATAAATAATATATATATATATACATCACATAAATTTTTTTTAAAAAAAATTCTTCACAAAACGGTGTCGCCTAAGGTTTTCCTAACCCTTTCTCCCTCAATCCCTCGACCTTGACCTTGAGTTCCATTTTCCCCAAACCTAAAATCCCTAAGCGTGACTACTCTCTCTCCCTTACTCCCTCTGTGGTGGCTCTGCTGGTGGCATCGTCCCTAAGCTCCATTTCTGATTCTTGCAGCTCTTGGCTTTCTACTGGTTTCCTTATTTGAAGCTTGAGATTTTTGGTTGGAGGCTCTAGAAAATCTCATTTCAAGTCAGCGATTCTCTTGGTAAAAGAACCTCTTCCCAATCTCATTCATTTTTTTGGTTTATGTTGTGTTTGATTTTCATTCTCCAATTGTTTTCAATGAGATCCCTTTGATTTTCCATCTGGGTCCCCTGTTTGTATGGTTTCCCGCTGTCTCGCACCTCCTGCTGACTTGAGTCATGAGTGATCTCTTTCCTCGCAGGCTCATACTCACACTAGAATAGATTCTTGGTTATATTTCATATCAAGATTTGTTACTTCTTCTTACAAGAAAACTGCTATATATATATATAGTCTATGATTGCTTCTTCCTTGAGAACTTATTGTATTGTCAGCAGCATAGAATAGAAAGTAGAGAGGTTTTAGTGGGGAATTGATAAAGGCCATCCACCTGTATGAGTATGAGAGCCTGTGTTAGGCAACACAAATAAAAAACATTAATAGCTTTTTTACACGTACCAATGTACAAAGACAGTATAAACGAATATGACTATGATTCTGGTAGTATTTATTAATCAATCTATGATTAGGTCTTTTAATTAAGGTTAACTAATTGCTGAAACATGAATGTAGTGAGAAATATGATGAGGGAACATATTCTTGGTTAGTTGGTTATCTGATATATATGGAACGTATATAGTACCCGTGTCATTAGTTGACAGAACAAAAAAAGGCCCTCTTTGGAATTCCTCCGCAACGCAAGTTTGTGTTAGTGTTTGAGTAGTAGTACTAGTAATAGAGCCAGCTAATGGGATTCTCATCTGAAATTGACACCATTCTTATATTTTACACGTCATGCTCTTCTCTCCTATACACGTATGTTGTTGGTAGCCATTATAGCAGAAATCCACTTTTCTCATTTTACACAATCTCTTTTAATCACCATTCTATTCTATTGCACAACTTTGTTGATGATTTTATCACAGCTTCACATAAAAAAAATTCAGTACTGCAGTTTGCTGCTTTTCTTCTGCTCTGAGTGCTTCCACTGAAGAACTCTGCCTCACGTGGGAATTGCTTTTATTCTCCTTTTTGATAGATAAACTGTGATTGATTAATGAGTAGCACCAAAAAGGAGGTGAGGTGGGGGAAAATAGAAGCACAATGGTACAAATTTCAATCCAAAGAGTGGGGTTAGGTGCAAAACTTTTGAAGCTGGATAGTGCGTTACCTCACAATATAAGATTAAAATAGCATAGAATTTATTGTTTTGAATAACTTCCCTTCCAAACTATCAACTTTTTCATCTACTTGTGTTTTGTGAGGAAAGTTTGGAATTGTTCAACTTTTTCATCTACTGTCAAGCGCATGAATGATAGATTTAATTGCTAGCATGCTTATAGTTATATTGTGTTGTGTATTGTTGTACCATGCAAGTGCTACATGCTTATGAAGTTCTTATATGCATGGTTTTAACTTTTCAACTTGTATTAAATTTCTTATGTTACCTATTTATCTAGTGTTTGGACATTATATTTTAGTGTCACATCATATTTAATGATTTTCATCTGTTGTTGTAGTTATTTTAGCCTTTTCACGATATGGAAGAACAACAAGATAACTCCTTATCAAGAGAGGGCAGCAGTGGTCATTCTCCAATTGTGGACTCTTCTGCCAATTCTCAAAATCAAACTTTTCAAGAGAATTCTCCTTTAATTGAAATAGGAGAAGATTTTCAACCTTCCAATGATGGAGATGGTGGTGGCACTAACAATTCAAAGAAAAGGAAACAAGTTTCAGTTGTTTGGAACCACTTCCAAAAAAAAGTAATTAATGGAGAAGACAAGGCCATATGTAACTATTGTGGAGCAAAACTAGTGGGCAAGCCTACAGATGGGACAAATCATCTTCGTAAGCATTATGATAGATGTCCAAGGAGGCCTTATAAAGATATAAGGCAACATATTTTGGTACAAGAGCAGAAAAAGTCTGATGGAAAATATTTCTTGAGTAATTATCATTTTGATTCTGAGAAATCAAGGAAGGATCTTGCTAACATGATTGTTGTTCATGAGTATCCACTTTCAATAGTGGAACATTGGGGGTTCAGAAAATACTCTGAAGGTCTTCAAGCATTGTTCAAGGTTCATTCAAGAAATACAGTGAAGAGTGATATTTTAAAAATATATGAAAGTGAAAAGTTGAAGAACATGGAGGTGTTAGAGAAAAATAAAAGCAGGATTGCAATAACTTCAGACTTGTGGACAGCTAGCAACCAAAAGAAAGGATTCATGGCCATAACAGCACACTTTATTGATGATAACTGGAATATGCAAAGCCGAATTTTAAGGTATTTAAATTCTTAAATTCTTTGGTGCTTTTCTTTATTTTTTTTAAGTAGATCGTTCATGTGTTAATATGATTAATATTTGTTTTTTAGGTTTGCTTATGTACCTTGTCCACACACTTTTGAAGCACTTTCTAAAATTTTAATGGATTGCATGATGGATTGAAACATTGATGGAAAATTGTCTACCTTCACTTTGGATAATTGTAGCACTAATGATTCTCTTATTAGTATGCTATTGGATAAGTTAGATTTACATTCCCTAATATTGGATGGTCAATTGTTTCATATGAGATGCTGTGCACATATCCTTAATTTGATTGTTCAAGATGGGTTAAATGTCATTGGGGAAGGAATAGAGAGAGTTAGAAATAGTGTCTCATTTTGGACAGCAACACCTGAAAGAGAACAATCATTTAGGGAAGCAACACGCCATTGTAAAATATCAAGTTCCAAAAAGTTAGCTCTTGATGTTAAGACTAGATGGAATTCTACATATCTTATGTTGTCTGTGACATTGATTTATAAGGATGCTTTTGCTCGTTTGAAAAAAAAAGAGCCTTTATATAAATCTTTGCCTACTGATGAAGATTGGGAGTTAGCCCAAGAAATATGTGGGAGGTTAGAAATTTTTCATCGTGTGACAGAGGTGTTTTCTGGGACATAATATCCTACAGCTAATCTTTTTTTTCCACTGATTTGTGAGATAAGGCTCTCTTTGCAAGCATGGGAGTCTTCTTTAATTCCAACAATCCAACAAATGTCTTCAAAAATGATAGCTAAATTTGAGAAATATTGGTCTGTGATACATGGGATAATGGGAGTGGCAATTGTTTTAGATCCACAATACAAGTTGAAGTTATTGGAATATTTCTTTCCCAAACTTTATGGCATGTCTGCTCCTATTGAGATTAAACGGATTCAATCTCTTTGTTACTCTTTATTTGAAGACTATAAGTGTAAGTTTATGATGACAAATGAATCTCCAAAACAACACTTCAATGAGAGTGGATCAAAGTTTGTTGATCTTATGAAGACCAATTTACTTGATGGTTATGATTCATTTGTGATGGATACAAGTGATTTGACAAGCAAATATGAGTTGGATCACTATTTGGAAGAGAAGGTTTTGCCAAGGACTCTAAATTTTGATATCCTAAATTGGTGGAAAACTAATGGAGTCAAATATCCAGTTTTATAGAGTCTTGCTAGGGATATTTTGGCTATCCCTATTTCTACAGTTGCCTCAGAATCTGCCTTCAGTATTAGCGGTAGATTAGTAAGTCCTCATCGCTCTAGACTTCATGAGGATACATTAGAGGCCCTTATGTGTGCTCAAAATTGGTTATTGCAAGAGAAACAAGGTAAATGCCAATTATTTTAATGTATTAGTCAATTTATTTCATTATTCAAATTTGTATATGTTCTAATTATAATTGTATGCTATTTCTTTTTTATGTGTTCTAGCTGAATTTAGAATTGGAGAAAAGAAGGGAAAACACTTTAAGTCTTATGATTCTGATTCTGATGTTGATGATGAGGTAAGTTCAAGCTTTTCTACATGTCTGTAATTGCTAATAAGTTTACTAACAAAAAGAATTTTACTTAATGTTAATTTTTTTTCTCTTTTTTTTGTTGGTTTTGTAGAATATGGAGAGTGGTTCAACTTCAACCAACATTGGAACTTCATAAATTGTACTAATTTTAATTGCTTGGAGCCTTTTGTACTTATTATGATTTCTTATTGGCTTTTATAATTGTTTAAGAACAATTTTTATAATTTTGTTTGAATATTATTTATGTTATTGTTGTTGCTTGAGGATATTTTGAATTCTTGATGATGTTATTTGAACATTATTTATATTATCTTGTTCGATTAAACTTGAATTTTAATTAGAAATCGTGATTGATATATTATACTCGTAAATTGTGTATATTTAGAAAAATATGGTTGTATGGGTAAATGGGGCGGGGCATGGGGTAGATGGGGATTTAGTGGGGTGGGGATGGGAATGCTGAAAAATCCCCGCCGGGGATGGGTCCGGGGATGGGGCATCCCCATGCCCTTCAGGGATGGGGACGGGGACTGCTTGCCCTGCCCCATCCCCGCCCCATTGCCATCCCTAGGTGGGACAGATAGCAAGACAATTGGCAAATAGGACTCAAGGATTTTTACCCAGTGACACCATTCTAAATCCTAAGGAGCATGTGAAGGTTATAACTACAAAGAATGGAAGGTGATTGAGCCAATTCCAAGAAAAGAAATATCGACCGAGGAGAGTGGTAAGATAACAAGACTCGATGGAAACTCAGCACCCAACAGTTCCAAAGAGTCAAGAAATAAAGAAGAATGCGAGAAAATGACCAGACCATGTGTTTCAATACCTTCTATCAAGGTGCATTTTCCTCACAAGCTTAATAAGCAACAAGATGAGAAGCAATTCAGCAAGTTCTTAGAGGTTTCTAAGAAACTTCAGATTAATATACATTTTGCTGAAGCACTTGAACAGATGTCATCCTATGTGAAGTTTATGAAGGATCTTTTGTCCAAGAAAAGAAAAATTGGGGATGATAAAACAATAATGTTAATCGAAGAATGTAATGTTATTCTACAAAGGAAACTGCCTTCAAAGCTCAAGGATCCCGGGAGTTTCTCCATTCCATGCACCATTGGAGATATAACTTTTGGGAAGGCACTATGTGACCTTGGAGCAAGTGTAAGTCTTATGCCTCTTTCCATATTCAAGAAGCTGGGGATTGGCCAAGCAATACTTACCATGATTACTCTTCAACTTGTGACTGGTCAATCAAATATCCCTATGGTTTAGTATAGGATGTTTTGGTTAAGGTTGACAAGTTCATTTTTTCGGTGGATTTTTTTGTTTTGGATATGGATGAAGACAGAGAGATTTCACTTATTTTGGGTTGACCATTTCTGGCTACTAGAAGAGCATTGATTGATGTGGCTGATGGGACCTTGACTCTAAAAGTCTAGGATGAGAAGGTTATTTTCAATGTGTTTGATGCTATGAAACACCCTATGGAGAAAGAATAGTGTTTTCGCCTGGATATTCTTGAATCCATCATCACTAACAGATTCAGGAAGAATTTGTCATCTTGCCCTCTTGAGAGAGTCCCAGTAGATGCGACAATCATATCTGATTTTGAAGAGGATTCAACAGTGGTAGAACATGTAGTATTGTTGGATGCTTTGCCATCATATTCTATCTCCTCATCATAAAAAATAAAAGACTTGAAAAAGGAAGTACACAAGGAACAATCTCCAAGACTTGAGCTTAAGCCTCTACCTGTGACCTTGAAGTATGCTTTTCTTGGTGAGAACAACTCTTTTCCCGTAATTATCAATTTTGAGTTAACTAAGATTGATGAGCAGAAATTGTTGAGGGTGTTGAGAGAGCATAATAGTGTTATTGGATGGTCAATTGCTGATTTAAAATGAATAAGTCCTTCTTTTTGCATGCATAAGATCCTCATGGAAGACAACTATAAAGCAGTCGTAAACCCTAAAGGAGATTGAATCTAGTTATGAAGGAGGTGGTAAGGAAGGAAGTAATAAAACTGTTAGATGTCAATGTTATTTACCCCATCTCAAATAGTTCATGGGTAAGTCCAGTTCAGGTAGTGCCCAAGAAAGGTGGAACAACAATGGTTATGAATAAAAATAATAAATTGATTCCCACCAGAACGGTCACGGGATGACGCATGTGCATTGACTACAGAAAACTCAATGATGCCACAAGAAAAGATCATTTTCCTCTCCCATTTATAGATCAAATGCTGGAACTCCTAGCCGGTCATGAGCATTACTATTTTTTGGATGGTTATTCGGGTTACAACCAGATTGCCATAACTCCAGAAGATCAAGAAAAGACAGTCTTTACTTGCTCCTATGAAGTTTATGCATACAGGAGGATGCCATTCAGATTATGCAATATGCCGGCTACTTTTCAAAGGTGTATGCTATCCATATTCTCTAATATGAATGAAAAATTTATTAAGATTTTTATAGATGACTTTTCTATTTTTGGCTCTACTTTTAATGTATGTTTGCATAATTTATCTTTAGTGTTAAAAAAATGTCAAGAAACGAATTTAGTTTTGAATTGGGAGAAGTGCCACTTTATGGTGAGAGAAGGAATTGTTTTAGGCCATAGAATTTTTGCTAAAGGAATAGAGATAGATAGGGCTAAAGTAGAGGTAATTGAAAAACTTCCCCCTCCTACTAATGTTAAAGGGGTGCATAGCTTTTTGGGGCATGCTGGTTTTTATAGGAGGTTCATACAAGATTTTTACAAAATTGCTAAACTATTGTGTAACCTTCTTGTGAAAGATGAAACTTTTGTTTTCAATAATGAATGCTTGCTAGCTTTTAATACATTGAAGTAAAAGTTGACCACTGCTCCTGTTTTTGTTACACTTGATTGGGACTTGCCTTTTGAACTTATGTGTGATGCTAGTGATATAGTTGTGGGTGCTGTGTTAGGGCAGAGAAAGAATAAGTTATTGCATGTAATTTATTATGCTAGCCATGTGCTTGATTCTGCTCAACTTAACTATGCTACTACTAAAAAAGAGTTGTTGGCTATTGTTTTCGCTTTTGATAAATTTCACTCTTATTTAGTAGGTGCCAAAGTTATTGTATATACTGATCATGCAGCTATTAGGTATATCTTTGCCAAACAAAAGTCAAAACCAAGGCTTATCCATTGGATCTTATTGCTGCAAGAATTTGATCTTAAGATCAAAGACAAGAAAGGCATGGAAAATGTGGTAGCTGACCATTTGTCAAGGATTGAGTAGCAAGAAAAGAACCACGATCAACCACTTCCCATCAATGAAGACTTTCCAAACGAATAACTCTTTGTAGTGCACAACCTACCATGGTATGCTGACTTTGCCAACTTCAAAGTTGCTAAGGTTCTACCTGTGGATCTTAATTCCCAACAATTGAAGTGGTTTCTTCATGAGGCCAAATTCTATGTCTGGGATGAACCTTACTTGATGCAAATAGGTGTTAATGGACTCTTGAGAAGATGTGTGCCACAAGAGGAGGTTGAAGATATATTATGGCACTGCCATGCCTCAGGTTATGGAGGTCATTTTAGTGGAGAAGAAGATACTTGAGAAGACTGTCAACACCTCAAGAAAAGATTGGGCAATAAAGCTTGATGATGCTCTGTGGGCATACCGAACTACTTTGAAGACACCACTTGGCATGTCACTTTACCAATTGGTGTATGGGAAAACCTGTCATTTACTTGTTAAATTGGAACATAGAGCACTGTGGGCAACTAAGATTCTTAATTTTGACTTGACAGTAACAGGAGAGAAAATGATGCTTCAGCTTCACAAATTAGATGAGTTTCAACATCAAGCTTATGAGAATTCAAAGTTTTACAAAGAAAAAACAAAGCAATGACATGATAAGAGAATTGTCCTAAGAAATTTTGAATTAGGACAACAAATGCTGCTATACAATTCAAGGTTAAAGCTTTTTCCTGGGAAGCTAAAATCGAGATCGTCAGGTTCGTTTGTGATTAAAAAGGTTTTTCCCTATAGAGCTATTGAGGTGGTCGATATGAGTTCGGGAAGAAGCTTCAAAGTCAACGGACAGAGACTTAAGCATTATTGGGGAGATGGGGTCCAACACCAAATCTCTTTAATGGTTATTTCTGCACCAGCATAACACTAGAAAGAGTCCGACTTAGGACTATAAATTAAGCGCTTCTTGGGAGGCAACCCAAGCTTTTATCATTTTATCTTAGTTTTCCTCTAGAACTATAAATTTTGTGTGATTTTTCTTTTGATTTTTGCCTAAGTTCAGTTGTTGATTGTCAGGAGCAGAACACGACAATAATATGGCTGTGCCCTTACCCATGTAGATCATACAAAGAGACTCCAATTAGGGACACGATCCTTAACACGGCCGTGTCTATAATCGTGTCAACTAACCAGAGGCTCATAAATACCCAAGAGCATCCAGGGAGAGAACACGGTCATGGACATGGACGTGGCAGCAAGCGCGTGGATCACATAGAGAACTTATGGAAGGAGCACGATCAATAACACGACCGTGTTGATTGACCAGAATCCACCCATCATAAGGCACGATCATGTCCATACTAAGGTAAGTATCCATGTATGTTATGTTACCAACATGGTCACACACATGCCCGTGTTGACCCCGTGTCACTTAAAGTAATTTCTACACACTTAACACGGCCCGATACACGGGCATGTCACCTTGTGTCAAACTAAAACACACATATCAAGTCCCCGTGTTTTCTTACTGATACTTGTCTTTTAGGACTGTAAAAACTATGTTGTAATATTGAATTCCTGCTTGTATTATGAATAAATTCTCACTAAACATGGTATTTAACCCATGGATTGATATTGTCAGGTACTAATATGTATGCTCATGCATTAGGGAGAAATTGGAAGCAATCCAAGAAGCAAAGTGCAAGGAAACCAGTCTCATATGGAGTTTTGATAAGGACACAGGCATGCACACAACCGTGTTGCCTCTGTGTCCACCCGCCAAAAGCTGTTGCTCAAGCTTATTGACAAACACGGCCAAGACAAAATCAGATACAGCCGTGTGTGAAGCCGTGTCAAGTAGGCAGAATGTACAAATGCAGAACACGCCCAGAGCAAGGAGACACACGAACCATGTCTGAGGAACACGGGCAGAGACAAGAGAAGAACACAGCCGTGTCTGGTCTCGTGTTCGATGACCAGGAAAGCACCTTAAGTGACACGCCCAAGTTCTGAAATAAGACAAGGTCGTGTCAAAGCCGTGTTTGAGCTATTTCTGATCAGAAGACCTAATTCTACATAAATATAAATAGGAATCTGATGTAGGAAATTGAGTAGGCCATACTTGGGAAGAAAAGGAGGAGAGGAGCTAGAGCACGAGGAGGAACAATTAGGACTTGATCTACATCTAGTTTTTCTTCTTTTCATCTTATGTTGAATTTTATCTGTTTAATGTTATTGAATTCAGTCATGAGTAGTTAAACTCTTAGTGTTAGGGGTTTGATGTATTCGTTTGTAATGAGGTTTCAAGACTGAATGAACTTATTTTAGTACAATTCTATTGTTGAATGAAATTTACTATTATTAATGCGTTTGAATGACTGGCCTTCATTTGAATAGGTTAAATATTCATTTTGATGCTAGGAATAGTAAGATATGAATATGCTTTTGTGAATTCTGTCATGAATTGAGTTAATCTATGAATAGATAACTTAGTTTATGTGGTCTTGAATTAATTTCCTAGAGCTCAATCACCTAGAGAAGTTAATTGTGTCAAGGAATTGGGCAATTAATTGGGATATGGAGGATTGTTTCACCACGATATTGGGTTCAATCACATTAGGGAAAGTAGCCAACAACAAAGAAATTGTAACTGGAATGATTAGTTCAGTATTGATCCAAAGGTTACTTTGTCTATGAAGTAACCGAATTTGCAAGCGAATGAAATCAACCCCTAACCTTCTCATTCTTATCATCAATCTCATAGTTAAATTGCTATTTAAGTTGTTTACGTAATCATTTGAGTTTTGTTACTTAGTTAATTACAGTAGTCATTTTTAGGCTACCTTCAATCCAAAGTGTTTATTCTTTCAAATAGAACTAGTATTGGAGAAATTGGTAATTGTTTGCGTTAATCCCTGAGGACGATACTCTATTCATCTATTACTACTTGTGTGACTCAGTACACTTGCCGAAAAAAGTCTATCAAATTTTTGGCGCCATTGCCAGGGATTAACGGTGTTTAAGCAATATTAAAAGTAACCAATAAGATCCTAATTTGGATCTTAAATTTCGTGTTAGTAAATCTGGTTCAAATATTTTATTGGCTGTTGACTTGTTTCTCTCAACTGCTGATCTTATTTTAACCTTGGTGTATGCAAAGTACTCTTGATTCCAGTGCATTAGCTTTTGATCTTGAGATTGAGAGAACAACTCGAAGACTTTGCAAGCAAGCTAGAGGAGCAAGACAAGCACAACCGATAATTATGATAGAACAAAACCAGAATCCTCCAGTGCAGAATAATAACAACGGAGCGGCACAAAACCCTTCACCTCGAACACTCATGGAGTATTCCATCCCAACAGCTGTAGGATGTGGAACAAGTATAACAAGACCACCTATCCAAGCTACTAATTTCGAACTGAAACCAACTTTGCTTCAACTAGTACAGCACAATCAGTTCAGTGAAAGTGCACTAGAAGATCCCAATGGACATATAGCAAACTTTATGCAGATTTGTGACACGGTGAAGTTGAATGGGGTCAGTGATGATGCGATTCGACTCAGACTCTTCCCATTTTCTGTGTGAGATAAGATAAAAAGTTGGTTGGATTTTCAACCAAGGGGCAGCATTACTACTTGGTCAGACTTGGTGAATAAATTTCTCGCTCGGTATTTTCCTCCTTCCAAATTAGCTAGGTTGAGGACTGAGATTACTTCTTTCGGTCAACAAGATGGAGAATCTTTGAGTGAAGCTTGGGAGCGGTATAATGATATACTAAGGAGATGCCCACATCATTCTTTTGATTTCTGGATCCAAGTTTAGAGTTTTTACAATGGGATGCTTCCTCACACGAAGGCAAATGTGGATGCTGTAGCAGGTGGAGTTGTGAATTATAAAAATCCGGAATAAGCTTGGGATTTCTTTGAGAAGATGGCTTATAATGACTACCGAAGTCAAGGAGAGAGATCCATAATCAAGAGAGACGTGATGGAAGTAAGGGCACTAGATGCATTGTTAACTCAGAACAAGTTATTAACACAACAGGTGGCTGAGTTGTCCAAGAAGTTTAAGACCGTCAATGTGAATGTAGTCAACTTTTCTCCACCAGTGTGTGATTTCTGTGCTGGGAACCATGTTAATGGAGAGTGTCTGGGCAACATGTTTGGTCTGTCAGTTTCTTAAGAACAGGTGAACTATATAGGTAACCCTTAAAGACCTCAGAACAATCCTTACGCTCCTACTTATAATCCAGGGTGGCAGAATCACCCAAATTTTTCATGGAGTAATGAAGGAAATCAAGGGGCTTCTCACAGACCTAGTTATTCATATCAGTCACCACAACATCTAACTCAAGGTCTTGCTTCACAACCCCAACCCAATGAGAAGAATCCTTCCTTAGAGAGTGCGCTAGAGAAATTGACAACCCAAACCTCAGCTTTCATTCAGAAAACTGCAACGTTTATGGAGGAAACCAGGAGCGGGTTCATAAATCAAGATGCATCAATTCAGAAGTTAGAAACTCAGGTGGGATAGATAGCAAGACAATTGGCAGACAAGCCTCAAGGCTCTTTACCCAGTGATACTATTCTAAATCCTAAGGAGCATGTGAAGACCATAACTACAAGGAGTGAAAAAGTGATTGAGCCCATCCTAAGAAAAGAAATACCAGATGAGGAAGATGGTAAGACAACAAAGATCAATGGGGACCCAGCATCCAGCCGTCCCACGAAAGTAAGAAATAGAGAAGAAGACGAGAAATTGACCAGGCTATGTGTTTCAATACCTCCTGTCAATGTGTCTTTTCCTCAAAGGCTTAAGAAGTAACAAGATGAGAAACAATTCATTATGTTCTTAGAGGTGTTTAAGAAATTATAAATTAACATACCTTTTGCTGAAGCACTTGAACATATGCCATCTTATGTAAAGTTTATGAAGGATTTTCTAACCAAGAAAAGAAAAATTAGAGATGATGAGACAGTAATGTTGACTGAAGAATGCAGTGCTATTCTACAAAGGAAATTGCCTCCAAAGCTCAAAGATCCTGGAAGCTTCTCTATTCCATGCATCATTGGAGACATTACCTTTGGGAAGGCGTTATGTGATCTGGGAGCAAGTGTAAGTCTCATGCCTCTGTTCATCTTCAAGAAGCTAGGAATTGGTTAAGTAAAACACATCATGATTACTCTTTAACTTGCCGACCGGTCAATCAAACATCCCTATAGTCTAGTAGAAGATGTATTGGTTAAGGTTGACAAGTTTATCTTTCCGGTAGATTTTGTTGTTCTAGATATGGAGGAAGATGAAGAGATTCCACTTATCTTGGGGCAGTAATTTCTAGCTACTGGAAGAGCATTGATTGATATAGCTGACGGGACCTTAACTCTGAAAGTTCAAGATGAGAACGTGATTTTCAATATGTTCAATGCAATGCAACACCCTATGGAGAAAGAAGAGTGTTTTCGCCTGGACATTCTTGAATCTATCATTACTAGCACGTTCAGGGAGAATCTATCCTCTTGTCCTTTTGAGAGAGTCTTGGTGGATGCGGTAACCATGTCTGATTTTGCAAGAGATTCAGCATTAGCAGAACATGTAGCATTATTGGATGCTCTGCCATCATATTATATTTTCTCACCACCAAAAATAGAAGACTTGCAAAAGGATGTGCACAAAGAGCAGTCTCCAAAACTTGAGCTCAAGCCTCTACTTGTGACTTTGAAATATGCTTTTCTTGGTGAGAATAATTCATCTCCCGTGATTATTAATTCTGAATTAACTAAGGTTGAGGAGGAGAAACTATTGCGAGTGTTGAGGGAGCATAAGAATGTCATTGGATGGTCGATTGCTAATTTAAAAGGTATCGGTCCTTCTTTTTGTATGCACAAGATCCTCATGGAAGAGAACCATAAAGCAGTCGTACAACCCTAAAGGAGATTGAATCCGATCATGAAGGAATTAGTACGAAAGGAAGTGGTAAAACTCCTAGATGTCGATGTTATTTACCCCATCTCGGATAGTTCATGGGTGAGCCCAGTTTAGGTAGTGCCAAAGAAAGGGGGAACAACAGTGGTGATGAATGAAAAAAATGAATTAATGCCCACTAGAACTGTCACGGGATGGCGCGTGTGCATTAACTACAAAAAACTCAATGATGCCACGAGAAATGACCACTTCCCTCTCCCATTTATAGATCAAATGCTGGAACGCCTAGCTGGTCATGAGCATTACTGTTTTATGGATGGTTATTTTGGTTACAACCAGATTGCCATAGCTCCGGAGGATCAAGAAAAAACTGCATTTACTTGCCCCTATGAAGTTTATGCATATAGAAGGATGTCATTCGGATTGTGCAATGCGTCGACTTCTTTCCAAAGGTGTATGTTATCCATATTCTCTGACATGAATAAAAAATTTATTAAGATTTTTATGGATGACTTTTCTGTTTTTGGCTCTTCATTTGATGTATGCTTACATAATCTATCCTTAATGTTAAAGAGATGCCAAGAAACTAATTTGGTTTTAAATTTGGAAAAGTGCCACTTTATGGTGAGAGAGGGGATTGTTTTAAGGCATAAAATTTCTTCTAAGGGGATAAAGGTAGATAAGGCTAAAGTAGAGGTGATTGAAAAACTACCCCCTCCTACTAATGTAAAAGGGGTGTGTAGCTTTTTAGGACACGTTGGTTTTTATAGGAGATTCATCTAAGATTTTTCAAAAATTGCTAAACCCCTGTATAACCTCCTTGTTAAAGATGAAAGTTTTGTTTTCAATAATGAATGTTTGCTAGCCTTTAATACATTGAAGCAAAAGTTTATCATTGCTCCTGTTGTGATCCCACCTGATTGGGACTTATCTTTTGAACTGATGTACGATGCTAGTGACATAGCTATAGGTGCTGTGTTGGGGCAGAGAAAAAATAAGTTATTGCATACGATTTATTATGCAAGCCATGTACTTGATTCTGCTCAACTTAACTATGCTACTACTGAAAAAGAGTTGTTAGCTATTGTTTTCGCTTTTGATAAATTTTGCTCTTATTTAGTAGGTGCCAAGATTATTGTATATACTGATTATGCAGCTCTTAGGTATCTTTTTGCCAAACAGGACTCCAAGCCCAAGCTCATCCGTTAGATCTTGTTGTTGCAAGAATTTAATCTTGAGATCAAGGACAAGAAAGGCATGGACAATGTGGTAGCTGACCACCTATCCAGGATTGAGCAACAAGAGAAGAACCAAGCTCCACCCTCCCCATTAATGAAGAGTTCCCAGACAAACAACTCTTTGCAATACACAACCTGCCCTGGTATGCTGATTTTGCCAACTTCAAAGCTGCTAAGGTCCTACCTGTGGATCTAAATTCCCAATAGTTAAAGAAGTTCCTTCATGAGGAAAAATTCTATGTCTAGGACGAGCCTTATTTGCTGCGAAGATGTGTTGACGGACTCTTGAGGAGATGTGTATCGCAATAGGAGGTGAAAGATATATTATGGCATTGTCATGCTTCAGACTATGACGGTCATTTCAGTGGCGATCGGACAGCTGCAAAAGTCCTCCAATCAAGGTTCTAATGGCCAACTGTGTTCAAAGACGCCTATGATTATGTGAAGACGTGTGATCATTGCCAAAGAACTTGCAACATCTCTAAAAGGCATGAAATGCCTCTAAATTCAATACTCGAAGTCGAGTTATTTGATGTTTGGGGAATATATTTTATGGGTCATTTCCCATCATCATACTCTAATGAATATATCCTGGTCACAAGCAACTATGTGTCTAAATTGGTTGAAGCAACTGCAACCAGAACCGATGATGCTCAGGTACTTATGAGTTTCCTCAAGAAGAACATATTCTCAAGATTTGGAGTTCCAAGAGCATTGATCAGTGATGAGGGCACTCATTTCTGTAACAAGCGAATAGATGCTTTATTAAGTAAGTATGGTGTGAGGCAGCGCATAGCAACCCCATATCATCCACAAACTAGTAGACAAGTTAAAGTGTCAAATAGAGAGTTGAAGAGGATTCTTGAGAAGACTATCAACGCCTCTAGAAAAGATTAGGCCATGAAGCTTGATGATGCTCTTTGGGCATACCGCACTGCATTGAAGACACCTCTCGGCATATCCCCCTACCAATTAGTGTATGACAAGGCTTGTCATTTTCCTGTGGAATTGGAGCACAAAGCACGGTGGGCCACTAAGATCCTTAATTTTGACCTGGTGGCAGCAGGGGAGAAAAGAGTCCTTAAGCTTCACAAATTGGATGAATTCTGACATAAAGCTTATGAGAGTTCCAAGCTATACAAAGAGAAAACAAAGCGATGGCATGATAAGAGAATTGTCCAAAGGAATTTTGAATCAGGACAACAAGTGTTGCTATATAATTCATGGTTGAAACTCTTCCCTGGGAAACTAAAATTGAGGTGGTTAGGCCCATTTGTAATTAAGATAGTTTATCCCTATGGAGCTATTGAGGTGGCTGGCATGGAATCGGGAAGAAGTTTCAAGGTTAATGGACACCAACTTAAGCATTATTGGGAAAATGAGGTTAAACACCAAATCTTTTCAATGGTCTTCTCTGCACCAGCATAATCCCAGAGGTAGTCCGGCTTAGGACTTTAAATTAAGCGCTTCTTAGGAGGCAACCCAAGTTTTTAACCCTCTGTCTTTACTTAATTTTAGTTGATTTCCCTATGTTTTTTGTTTTCATTTTCTTTCATGTCATTATTGTTCACTAAGTTTTGTTTTTGGCATGACAGGAGAGAACATGGCCAGTGACATGGCCATGTCCTGACCCGTGTAAAGAAGGCAGAGAGTTCAAGAAGATTACATGGCCTGGAACATAGCCGTGTCTTCACCCGTGTGCACCATACATAGAGCTAGGGGGAGATACACGGGCACACACATGGCAGTAGCAGTGAACGTGCAGATCTGACAGCAATCCAACATGAAGACACAGTGAGTAACATAGCCATGTTTATCCCCGTGTCACTAACTCAGAGTTAATCATCAAGAGACACACCTATGTGTTGTCTCAGGTAAGTCTTTAAATTTGCCAAGTCACAAACACGGTCACTAACACGGACGTGTTGGTACCGTGTCACTTATAGAAGTATCTCCACCTCGAACACGGCCTAAGACACGGGGCAGTCACCCCCGTGTCACTTAAACACTCCACGTGTCTCTCCCGCAAGCCCAACACGCCCACAGCACACGGCCGTGTTATTTAGACCCTTTAAAAATTCCAGTTCGCGGATCATTTCACCACTTCAGAAAATCCCTATTTCTTCTCTTCTTCTTCCAATCCCTAGCTATTCCGCCACTCTTACACCCATTTCCGGCCAATCCCACTCCATTAAACCCCCAAATTCCTTGCTTAGTCGCATTGCCCCATTTCACCACATCAGCACACACAGTTCAGTCGTTCTCTGTTACAATTTCAGACTACTCCTGCTGCCTACAGGTATAGGGCTCTTTAATTTTTTTCGTTCTTTCTGCTCTGTTTTGATTGTGAGTGTGTGCTACATGTTGCCTAGTTTATTTCATATGGTAATGTGGGAGAATGTTAACTAGGCTATACAAGAATAGGAAGAAAAACACATTTGAAATTGTTGCTGCAGAATATGCTTACATTGAGGGAATTTGTGACATCCTGCTATTTATAATTGTTTTTGTGGGAATGGTTTATTGTGGGAATGAATGCTGTTGAGTTAGTGTTCCTGTATTATTATGGTTTATCATAAGGCCATCAAAGGATATAGTACTGTGGGACTTGTTCATTTACTAGAAAATCGATGTTTGTTTTTGTTCTTATCAAGCATTGTGGTAACAAATCTCTTAGGATACATTCTGATTTCTTATCTATGCTGTAAGGACTATGTTTTTGTCTTAAGAAATGACCTTTGCTGTGGGAAAAACTGAATAGAAGAATTGTTGTAGGGAAGTTAATCTTGATTTTGTTCCTTTATTCATGTGGGACTTGGCAACGAAGCATAACTAGTTGAATGTGGATCACAGGCAATGACCGGATACCATATCCTAGAACCCCAAATTATGCATGAAAAGAAAAAAAGTTTTTCTCTTAGAAAGTACAGTAATAAAAAGCACAGGGTAATTTTCTCTAGATACTGAGAGTGTAGCTAAGGCAAACTGTGATGCAATGACTGGGTTCATAAACTGAAATAGAAATTGAATAATGCAGCTGCTCAGTGTAGGGTAGCTTGCATAAATTTTTGTAGAAACTGAATTGTCTGTCCAAGGAGAGCACTTGAGGAATATGTTCTAGTTTAAATTGCTTGAGGGCAAGCAAATGTTCAAGTGTGGGAGAATTTGATACTTGTCTTTTAGGACTGTAAAAATCATGCTGTAATATTGAATTCCTGCTTGCATTATGAATAAATTCTCACTAAACATAGTATTTAACCCATGGATTGATATTGTTAGGTACTAATATGTCTGATCATGCATTAGGGAGAAATTGGAAGCAATCCAAGAAGCAAAGTGCAAGGAAACCAGTCTCATATGGAGTTTTGATAAGGACACAGGCATGCACACAGCCATGTTGCCCCCGTGTCCACCCCCCGAAGCTGTTGTTCAAGCTTATTGACAAACACGGCCAAGATAAAATCAAACATGGTCGTGTGTGAAGCTGTGTCAAGTAGGTAGAATGTACAAATGGAGAACACGCCCAGAGTAAGGAGATATACGGACCATGTCTGAGGAACACGGGCAGAGACAAGAGAAGAGCACGGTCGTGTCTGGTCCTGTGTTCGATGACCAGGAAAGCACCTTAAGTGACACACCCAAGTTCTGAAATAAGACACGGCTGTGTCAAAGCCGTGTTCAAGCTATTTCTGATGAGAAGACTTAATTCCACATAAGTATAAATAGGAATCTAATGTAGGGGATTGAGTAGGCCGTACTTGGGAAGAAAAGGAGGAGAGGGGCTACAGCACGAGGAGGAATAGTACAATTCTATTGTTAAATGGAATTTACTATTATTAATACGTTTGAATGACTGGTCTCCATTTGAATAGGTTAAATATTTGTTTTGATGCTAGGAATAGTAAGATACGAATATGCTTATGTGAATTCTGTCATGAATTGAGTTAATCTAGGAATAGAGAACTTAGTTTATGTGGTCTTGAATTAATTTCCTAGAGCTCGATCACCTACACAAGTTAATTGTGTCAAGGAATTGGGCAATTAATTGGGATAAGGAGGATTGTTTCACCAAGGGATGGGGTTCAATCACATTAGGGAAAGTAGCCAACAACAAATGAATTGTAACTGGAATGATTAGTTCAGTATTGATCCAAAGGTTACTTTGTCTATGAAGTAACCAAATTTGCAAGCGAATGAAATCAACCCCTAACCTTCTCATTCTTATCATCAATCTCACAGTTAAATTGCTATTTAAGTTGTTTACGTAATCATTTGAGTTTTGTTACTTAGTTAATTACAGTAGTCATTTTTAGGCTACCTTCAATCCAAAGTGTTTATTTTCCAAATAGAACTAGTATTGGAGAAATTGGTAATTGCTTGCGTTAATCCCTGAGGACGATACTCTATTCATCTATTACTACTTGTGTGACTTAGTACACTTGACGGATAAAGTCCATCACTTATCTAAGCCCAACACGCCCATACCACACGGCTGTGTTGTGGCTGTGTCAGTTAGACCTTCTAAAAATTCCATTTCGCAGGCCATTTCCTCACTTCAGAAAATCTCCATTTCTCTCATTCTTCTCCAAATCCCTAACTATTCTGGCACTTCCCCACCTATTTCCGCCCAAACCCCCTTCACAAATTCATCAATTTCTCACTTCATCAAACCCCCACTGCATCACACTAGAGTACCATATCACAATTGGTCTGTTCGCACAAGCTTGGGTTCACTTCTCTACCTATAGGTATGTGCTCTTTCTTCACTCTAAGTTGTATCTCTGACTGATGGATTGTGTGTTTATTTATGAGGGAATGCTACCTCTTATATAGTGAGAACATGCTCTATTTAGAATTGTTGTTGCCAATTCTGTGTGATGTCAGGGAGTCTCCACTTGTCTTAGACTTACCAGTACTGTGAGCATGCCCTTGATCAATATTGCTATTTTCTGGTGGGAATTAAAATTCAGATTGTTCACTGTTGATATCAAATTGCTTATGCATCAATTCTTGTTGTGGGACTTGATACTGTTACATTGTGCTATGAGCAACATTATTAGTTTACTGGGAAATTTCTATTGTGCTATAACCAATAAATAAATTATTGTAGAGAGGATTTGATATTGATCACTGTCCTTCAGAAATTTGATGGTTATGAGAAAATTTGCTAATATTGAAGACTCAATTTATTCTTCTTGCAAGTATTGTTAATATAACATGGTCATTGATAACTCTCTTGTTGTGGGACTTGCTGTTTTATTGGGATGTTTGTGATAAAATGCCATTAAAGAATTGGTTTTATTGAAATTCTCATTACTATGATGCTGCTATTACCTTATTTATGTGAAAATTAATTTTCTGATGTTGAAGGATTGAGTTACAGTTGCAATTTTGCATAAACTCTTGCTGTCATACTTGTTAATAATACCTTTGGCAAATTGTGTTGTTTTTGTTATTGTTAGTGTTGTAAAGCAGTGTCATTGTTGACATATTTCTATCATGATAATTTGCAGGTAGTAATTGGTATTTAGATTGCTTAATTTTTAGTAAGGGACATTTGATATTGTTGAGGAATCTATTCCTTCTTCAAGCATTTTGGGAACTAATTTCTTATTATCTTTGCTGAGGGACTGGACTTGTTATAACTAAAAGTGTGGGGATTTATTGAAATATGGTTGTTTACTATTCTGGGGATAGTAATCTTGTGAAATGGCATTCAGTTTGATTGACTGTTAGTGGGAAATGGATATTCTTGCATTGTTATTGTGGGATTACTGCTGCTTAACTATTAAAATACAGGAATTGGAATTGATTTTTGATAAATGCTAGTTGATGTAGTAGGTGTGTACTTGCAGAATTTGTTAACATTGGGGAGTTTGTTTCTTTCCTTTGCAATTTCCATTACTGTGGGCACAACCATTTATATAATTGTTGTAGGAATTTAATTATGATACTGTCACATTATTACTGTGGGTCACATTGCTGATTTACTGTGGGATTTGCTGGGGGTAATCTAATTAATTGCATGATTTTAGGACTTCAAAGTGTGATAATGATATAGGTTAGGAGACCAATTGTGGGGCACTTAAATTGCTAGTTTTCATCATTGGTGTGGGGGAGTATTGAAATAATATTGCATACTATCCAGCCGGTAGGATTTTATTCTTTTTGCTTCTGATTTATACTGATTTCTTGTCACCACTGTAGGATTTGCTGAATTTCAATTTGTTAACACTGCACCACGTATAACATTACTGTAGAGTCATGAGAGAATTACCACTGATGGTGTTCTTATTGATTTTGGTTTCTTATGATTTCTTGTTAAAGCTATGGAAAATGATTTATTATTTTATTCCAAAGTTCTTGCCCATACTAAGGGAGTCGATGTACACTGATTTGTTAATTTATTCCAAATTATGGATGCATGTTACTCTTTATAGGGTCACTGATTAGAATTGAATGGTGCTCCTCATTGAAGCATTGTATACATGCATTTATAAGTGGTGTAAGTCCTATTTTCTAGGATTTTCCATGCTTTGAGATTCACTTGGTTAATTTGCTTTTGCAGGAAACGACATGACGAAGCGCACTGATGAATCACAACAATGCCGTGAGAAGTTGCAACCATGGAAGAATCGCCTAAATCCTCCAGAGTCACCTTCTCCACCATCTAAGAAGAGAAGATCAGGGGCCACTGACATATCAGTCCACACATTCCTCAGATTTCAAGGTGCAGAGCATAAGGAGAGATTGGCCAAACTCTCTGCAAAACTGTTTGAACTTAGCCGATACCTAGTATGGCTAGTGTTGCAAGAGCTCGGGCTTGAAGAGGAGGTGCAGCAGCTCTTGAGTAGCAATCTATGGAGCAACATCTTCAAGCTGCAAGAACTAGTTTACAGAGAACTCACCTTGAAATTTCTCGCCACGATGGAAATCAACACAACCTTCACAGACTCCAGCACCACTTGGAATGAGCCAAACACTATCAAATTCTGTCTTAGCTCCTTCATGCACAACATGAGCCTACAGGAGTTCACTACAGCAGCTAGGCTTGTGGGGCAGGGACCTACTGGACTAAGGACACATGACATCCACCAACTGGATTAGACCTTCATCAGAACCACACCTGGAGACTACTGGAAGGAGGTGAGCACAGAGGCCATTTATGAAGCCAAGCGGTTTAAGGCTTCCACCCTTCGTTCATCGGCTCTTCAATGCATCCACAAACTTTTAGTACACTCATTGAATGCACGAAGGGAGAGCACCGAAGTGGTAAGCAAGAGGGACCTGTTCTACCTCCGGTGCGTAAGTGAGAAGAAGCATTGCCACCTCGGTTATGCCTTCATTCAATTAATCAGGGGCAACCTACAGAGGGGAAACTTCGGGGCTATTGGTGGCGGTTCAGTCACCACGAGACTCGCCCGACACTTGAACGTCTTGGGTGAAGAGTCCACCCTCACGATCGCCTGTTGACCTTTACCGCTGGTGATGGATACCCTAAAAGCAATGGGGATGGTTGAGCGCCACACCGACATGCAGGGCACCTACTTCGTTCTAGCCGGTGCTCTACCATGAGCTACCTTCGAGAGTCCACCTGCGGAAGAGCCCTGCATGGATGCACCTGAGCCCCCCGACACCGAGACACCCCAGGTGGAGGAACAATCGACGGCAGGGCCCAGCACGTCTGCACCTCCTACTTCATAGCCCTTTTTCAGTTTTCCTTCCACATCTGTTGAAGAGAAAAATTGGAAACCAACCCCCATTGAGCAGCAGCTAAGTCGCATCGAAGTTGAGGTAGATGGCACCAGGACCCGAGTCAACCGCCTCATTTTAGACAACCACAGGGAGCGACACCATAGACATCAGTGGATGTCCTATGAGCTGGCACATCACTAGTGGGTTCAATCCACTCTACAGATGATGTGTGAGTTCTTGGGACTTTAGCCTCCACCACTGCCACGACCGCTTATCTTCCAGGAGCCAGCAGACGATGTCGACATAACCCCTGCGGTTGAGCAAATTCGCCTACCACGCATCTCGTCCGAGCACCACCGTTTGACTATCCACATGCACAGCCAACCGACCAACCTTTTGCATCGCATCTTGCACATTTTGGAGAGTCACCTAGGGAGTAGTTATTCTTTATGTATTTCTTTTTCCCCTTCATTTGGCACAATTTCTCAGTTTAAGTTCTTCATTTTAGAACTAATCCTTCTTTGTCTATGTCTAGCTGTTTATTTGTTTTGCAGCTTCACAATCTGTTTCACCGGGATGCCCAACTTCACCAAGCTAGGATGTCAGGAACCTCATCAACATAGGAGTATTCTTCCTTTTAATTTACCTTTCCAAACATTTAGGACAATGTTGTGTTTAAGTGTGGGGGGGGGGGGGTCATATATGTGCTTTAGGTATGTTAGGTGATGTTTAAACTGGAAATCGTAATGCCTGAAGTAATTCAAAACAAGATTAGTGTCCTCTGGAGGTGATATTCCTGGGTAATTTGTATTTTCAGGTTTTACTGTCTATGCTACAGAAACCATACCCTGTGAGATAGCTGCAATATGAGGAATCCACTTAGGTTCAGTGAACCTAGGCCATGAGAACACAACTATGTACTAGCAAGCTTGATGTATCTGAGTTGAATATCCTGTGCTTTCAATTTCAATTTCTTAATGCATAGAAAAAAAAATTATGTAAAGTTGAGTAGTGAATTGAGCATAGGGGACACTGCTCCTCTACATTCTGTGCCTGAAACTGGAGAAGGATATGAGCATGCCAATGAAGCATAACTAGTTGAATGTGGGTCACAGGCAATGATCGGACACCACATCCTAGGACCCCAGACTATGCAAGAAAAGAAAGAAAAGCAAACAAGTAAAATAACTATGTTATGTTTAGCACTTAGTAGCAAGCATAAGGAAATTCTGTCTAGATATTGAAAGGTGAGCTAAGGAAAACCTGTGGTCCAATGACTAGGTTCATAAGCTGAGCATAGGAACTGAACAATGCAGCTGGTCATGGTAGGGTACCTAGCATAAAATTCTTTGAATTGAATTAATTTCCCAAGGGATAAAGCTTAATAGGGGACTTTGTCTGATTTGAATTGCTTGAGGACAAGCAATTGCTTAAGTGTGGGGGAATTTGATAGGTGTCTATTATGACTCTAAATTCCATGCTTTTGTCATTGAATTCCTACTTACATGTGAGTAAATTTGCCTTAAACTCGATACTTAATCCATAAATTGATGTTGTCAGGTGTTTCTCTTGCTAGTCAAGCAAAAAGGAAGAATTCTAAAGCAATTTCTAAAGCGAAGTGCAAAAAAATCAGTGGAAACTGAAGTTCAGACAAAAGATACAGGACACACATGGCCGTGTGTTTACTCGTGTCTAGCTCTAGAGGTCCCTGCTTCAGCTGATTGAGGACACGGCCAGGATAATGAAGAACACGACCGTGTTGGACACTGTGTTGGCCAGTCAGAGACACACTAATGAGGAACACGACATGAAGCAGAAGAGCATAGGCCATGTCAAAAGCAAACATGGCTTGGAGCAGATAAGACACGGTTGTGTCCGAGGCTGTGTATGAAGATCAGATAAATCATTCTAGAACACGCCCTATTCCCATAAGTGAACACGACCTGTGTCTAGGCCGTGTTCAGGCAAGCTGAATAATGAAGACCTAAATGCTAGAATAATATAAAAGGGAAAGTCAGAAAATCAATTAGGGGGTGAGCCGTCAAGGAGAAGAAGGGAGGAATGGAAGCAAGATCGGGGACGATTGCTACTCAGACTTCATCTAGTTTTCATTCTTTTATCTGGAAATGAACTTGAATTATATGTTTTCTTCTGACTTAATTATGAGTAGCTAAACTATTATTGTTAGGGGATTGATGTAGCTTGTTTTTGATAAAGTTTTAGTGTTGAATGGATTTATTCTAATACAAATCTCATTGTTGGAATAGAATTTACCTATCTTATTGCATTTGAATGATTGGCCGCCATTTGAATAATTTGTTGACTCGTGTTGATGATAGGAATAGTAAGATATGAGTGTGCTCCTGTAATTTCTATCATAAATCAGGTTAATCTAGGAATAGATAACTTAATTTGTGTGGCTTTGGATAAATTTCCTTAGGACTTAATCACTTAGACAAATAAATTGAACCAAGGAATTGGACAATTAACTAGCATAGGGAGGATTGCTTCTCCAAGGGATTGAGATCAATCATATTTGAAAAATTGGCTAACAACATAGGATTTGCTAGAGTATATTATTCTTCAGTGAATCAAAGATTATTTTGTCTATGAAATAGTCGAAGTCAAAAGTGAGTGAAATCAACCCCTAACTTCTTTTGCTCATCATTTATCTCGTAGTTATTTGCCATTTAAGTTGTTTACTTTATTGTTCAGTTTTATTTACTTAATCAATTGCATTTACTATTTTAAGGCTGCCTTCGATCCAAAATCGTTATTCTTTCAAATAGAACCATTATTTGTGAATTCAGTAATTGCTCACATTAATCCCCGATAACGATACTCATTCATCTCTTTACTACTTGTGTAACTCGATACACTTGCCGAAAAAATCACATCACCTATGTTACAGTAATTACAGATATTTTCCTATAATAACTCTGATTGCTATGATATAGCAATTGATTGATTTGTTTCCTTTAATACTCCCCCTTAAGTTGGAGTGTGGATATCTATCACACCTAACTTGCTAGCATGAGAGTGGAATGTTGCCTATCCCAATGGCTTTGTAAAAATGTCTGTAATTTGGTTTCCAGTGTAGACATGTCTGGTGCTAATTTCTCCTATCGGTATCCTTTCCCGAATAGTATGGCAATCCAGCTCTATATGCTTTGTGCATTCATGAAATACTAGATTTGCAACAATGTGAAGTGCTGCCTGATTATCACATAATAACTTGGCTGGCTCAGGGTGTTCAACATGCAAGTCATGTAAAAGATACCTTAACCAAGTAAGCTCGCAAGTGACGACTGCCATTGCTCGATATTTTGCTTCAGCAGATGATCGTGACACAATGAGTTGCTTCTTACTCTTCCAAGAAACAAAGGAACGACCCAAGAACACGCAATAACCAGTTACTGACCTTTGTGTGGATTGACAACCAGCCCAATCAGCATCACAATAACCTATGAGTTTTAATGGCCCATGAGAAGGGAAAATGAGTCCTTGACCTGGTGCATTCTTCAGATAACGAAGAAGGCAGAAAATAGCAGTAAGATGGGGTTTTCTTGGAAGTTGCATGAATTGGCTAAGGGTGTTAATTGCATACGTGATTTCTGGTCGTGTGATTGTGAGGTAAATCAGCTTCCCAACAAGCCGTCGATATCATGTTGGGTCATGGAGGATTTCACCATCCACTGGGTTAAGTTTCAGAGTCTGTTCCATTGGAAATTTCGTGGGTTTGGCACCAAGTACACCAGCTTCTTCCAGTAAGTCTAGAGTGTATTTTCTCTGACATATGGTGATACCTAATTTGGCTTGTGCAACTTCAACACCAAGAAGTATTTTAATGGTTTGAGATCTTTGATTTTGAAGCATGTGTTGAGGAATTGTTTGAGGTCACAAATGGCTATCTTATCATTTCATGTAATGATCATGTCATCAACATAAAGCAAGATGACAGTGTAAAATGTGTTATCGACTTTGACAAACAAGGAATAGTCAGCTTTCGACTGCTGGAAGCCGATATTGGCAACAGACGAAGAGAATTTGTGAAACCAACTTCGAGATTCCTGCTTTAGTCCGTATAAGTACTTGTTAAGTCAACACACAAGCTTTTCCCCCTGTCGACGAAAACCAGGTAGGGGCTGCATATAAACCTCTTCAAGTAGATCACCAAGGAGGAAGGCATTTTGGACATCCATTTGGTGGATGCCAATGTCGAACCGCAGCTACAACCAAAAGGCAACGAACAGTGATGAGCTTGGCAACTGGAGCAAAGGTTTCCTTGTAATCTATGCCCTCTCGTTGTGTGAAGCCCTTAGCAACAAGCCGAGCTTTGTAACGTTCAATGGAACCATCTGAGTGATATTTGATTTTGTATACCCACTTACAGCCAATGGGAAGATGTCCAGTAAGTAGAGGCATCATGGTCCATGTGTGGTTGTGTTCAAGAGCTTTGATTTCAGAGTGCATAGCAACAACCAATTTAGGATATGTACATAGGATGCAGGTTCAACCAAATGAGAGATATTATGAACAAACTTCTGATGAGAGGCTGAAAGTTGTGAATAGGAAACATATCTTTGCAACCAGTGTCGTGTGCGGAGCATGGCTAAGGAGGAGACTAACCTAAGAGCAAGAGGAGCAGAATGGTAATTGTGGTAGTCTTGGAGCTTGGATAGACTCTTGGTGGGGTGGTCGAAATAACACAAGGGTGGTGGCGGAGATAGAGGTTCGTTTGTAAGTAGGCTTGGAAGTGTTGGTTGGTCGGAAGGGATGCTGGGAAGAGAGATGGGTTCTGGATTGTTATTAGGAAAAGAGTCTTGTGTTGGTGTAGGTAGGGTCGATGAGGGAGGCGTGAGTGATTAGGGATTTGTGTGAGAGGCCGAAGTGGGTGGGCTTGGTTCTGTGTTTGGATTGGCAATGGATGGGTTGGGTAACGCATGTTGGTCATCTTGTGTTTCTGATGGTGCAAGAGAGAATGAGAATATGGTTTCAAGGAAAGAACATCACGTGAAGAGAAAATCCTATGAGTTTCAAGGTCAAGTACCTTATAACCTTTTTGTCCTTGAGGGTAGCCAAAGAAAATACATTGTTTCGCTCGAGCATCAAATTTGTATTTGGGAGTAAGGGTGGTAGCATAACATAGACATCCAAATGTGCGAATGTGTGAATATGAGGGTGGTGTACCATGGAAGAGTTCATAAGGTGTTTTGAGGGACAACAATGGTGTAGGTAGTCAGTTAATAAGATAGCAAGTTGTTTGTATGCTTTTTCCCCAATATTTTAAAGGTAAATTTGCTTGGAAACGAAGGGCTCGTTCAACATTCAAAAGATGCCAGTGTTTTCTTTCAACAACTCCATTTTGTTGAGGAGTGTATGGACAAGTATGATGCAAAATTGTGCCATGGTCATTGAAATATGGTTCTATGGACAGGAATTCAGCCCCATTGTCTGAACGAAAAACCTTAATCCCACAGTTAAATTGAGTTTTGACCCATGTGGAAAAAGGATCGCAATAAAGATTGGGCTTTAAATTTAAAAGTCATAAGGTGAACCCATGTAAAGTGGGAAAAATCATCGACAATAGTGAGAAAATATTTTGCTCCAGTATGAGAATTTATTTTATGAGGTCCCCAAATGTCATAATGGACTAAATCAAATGGTGCATTTGATGAAATTGAACTAGAAGAAAAAGGTAAACGAGTTTGTTTTGCTAATTGACAAACTTCACAAGCATGTGTAGTATCGAAATTTATTTCTGGTGTAGATTTGGATAAAGCTTGATGGGGTGTGGTGGAGGGGTGTCCAAGTCTTTTGTGCTAAAGGCAGGACGCATTGTTGACACGATGTGCAAGTTGAGAATTCTGACTTGGTGAGAGGTAGTAAAGGCCATTATACTGCTTGTCCAGACCAATCATCCTCTTCATATCCACATCTTGTATGACACAAAAATTTGGAAAGAATGTTACTATGCATTTTAAAAGTTGAGTAAGCTTGCTCACAAAGAGTAAATTAACCCTAAATTTGGGAACATGTAAAACTCCATCAAGTTTTAAATCTTCAAATAATGTGAATGATCCAATAGAATTGATTTTTGCTTTTCCACCATCAGGCAAATTTACTAAATCACAAGACTTAATCAAGTTTGTGGGTTCTAAATGGCATATGTGATATGTGGCTTTACTATCTATTATCCAATATAGAGTAGCGGAAGAATTTTGTTTAGCTGCAACATTTACAAAAGCATTACCATTCTTTTAATTAAGCATAGCCATTATTTGGTTGTATTCTACAGTTGTGAAGGTTGGACCCTCTTGTTTGATTGGTTGTGCTTTGAGCGTATCTGATGCAATAGAGTTGTTGGTTGCAGCTTGCCCATTTCTGGGCTGGATATTTTTCCTATGGAATTTGTGACCTATTGGAAAACCATTCAGATAATAGCAGTGTTCCACTGTATGGCCTTCTTGTTCATAATATGTGCATTTGAGCAATTTATTTCTAACTCCTCCAGTATGGAAAGAAGGGGTCTCATGTGCACTGCTGCTCTTTTTACTTGCTTGACTCACAGCCATGGCTTGAAAATGGCTCCTGGTTCCTTCATGGTGTGTGGCGACATCGAGTTGCCATTCATGTTCAATGGCCAAGGAAAACACTTGTCAGGTGTTCGGCAATGGACTTATCATCAGTATATTGCCTCTGACAGTAGCATAGGTTTCATTCAATCCCATAAGGAATTGCATAAGCTTCTCCTTCTCCATTCTTTCATGAACTGTCTTCAGTCCTCCACATGTGCAAGTGAGCGGCTTTTGATAGAAGGCCAGTTCATCCCACAAGGCCTTCTTCTTATTGAAGTAGACTGAGATAAAATATGGGCTTTGTCTATGTTCAACAATCTCTTGTTGAATTTGATAAATTCTTGATTCATTTCCTTGTGAAAAATGACCATGAAGGTCTTTCCATACAGTTATTGCTGTGTCCATGTAGATCACGCTAGCAACGATGTCTAGGCTCACAGAATTCAGAATCCATGCCATCACCATGTCATTGTAGTGTCACCAGGAATGAAAGTATGTTTGAGGTGGCATCTCGATAGATTCATATATGAACCTAAGCTTATTCTTTGCACTAAGGCTGGTGTGCATGGCTCAACTCCATTGCCTATAGTTGTGTGGCTCTAGAAGTTTGGAGACCAGAACAAGGTTTGGATTGTCGGAGCTATGTAAGGAAAATGGATTCTCATCCATGGTTCTTTTGCCTTCAGCCATTTGGCTTGATGTGGTTTATGGAAGGATGGTTTAAGGTTGAATGGAGTCACCAAGATCGGTGCTCTGATACCAAGTAAAAAGAAGGAATGGTTGAATAAAATATATTTTCTGTGTTTTACAAAGAGTAACAGTACATAAGCTATATACACTAGCTATGAACCTAATATGGTATAAAAGCTGAAATCATGCTTATAGTTATTCTAATCCTTACGTTACAGCAATTATATATATTTTCCTATAATCACTCTGATTGCTATGATACAGCAACTAATTGATTTGTTTCCTTTAATAGGACTTTCCTCCCTTTAAATTATTTCTTCAACATTTTCTATGTCTAGAATAGCTGGCAAAGGTCTAGGGCCGATCCCCATGATCTCCTCTGTGTTTCCATTTGAGATAATTTAGTAAATGAAAATCCAAATAGTATAAGTGCATTAAGCATAGTAAATAACTCATACCTTGTCCAAGGGGCAAGTTTGTTTTCTCATCAAACAAACAAATACTAACAAATCTTGAAACCCTAATTAGGAAAAATTATCAAATACATTACATGAAGCCAAAAGCTAGCTCACCTGCAATCCCATAGTTTTGCCAGCACATTTCAACTCTACAAATTACATCATCTCACAATCCTTTTGTAGGAGAATATGTTGAACATTTCTCTTTATGAGATCTACTTGGTGAAATTTAAGGAGAAAAGGGTTAAGCATAAACCTTATAGAGTATGAGTTTACTATCAAATTACAGTTTACTTAAGTCATTTTTGTAAACTTAATTAACACATCCATATAATAAAAAAAGGTAAAAATGTAGTAGGATTCAATAGGTCACCAAGTTCACCAGTTCATAAATATTTATGATATGAACTCAAATGATCAATTTTGCAAAAATCTGGACCATTTTATCATTACAAGGATAATAGCCGTATGAAGAGTAGCAATTATTGAAATATTATCTTATTGAAAGCTAATTACTTATATATTGTTCCTTAAAGAGTGTGCCAATGGGAAAAAAAAAAACAAATAATTTACCAGGAAGCTAATTAGTGATAAATGCACCCAACTCTCTTTAAGCCACAATATATAAGTAATGACTAATAAATAAGTGCCATATAATTTTTTGTGAGTAAATGAGAAGCTAAACACAACCTTGATCAAGCAAGAAAGAAACAAGGTCTACCAACCATGTGATACAGCTAAAACTGGTGAATTCTTAAAGTTATAAGTCAATATATTCCCCTCCCACTCCCATTAAAGTACTCTTTGACATGGTTTGAGAAAAATTTTCCATAGGGAATGTTTCTAGTAGCATCTAATTTAGCTACTACAAGCTACTAACTTCTAAAATAGCTACTTCACATGTGATGTAGTCTAGGATATATTGATGAATTGAGTACATATAAGATAGTACTTTAATCACTTCAAAGAGAGTAGGACAAAAGGATTTATGTTTTGGTGATAAATTCTCTCCTCAGAACTCGTATTGGATAGCCCTTCAAACAACTTACTTGGAGTGGCTTGTTGTCCTTTTCGAACTTTTGGTCAAAAGAGTGTTTCTCATTCATTCACCTATTGCCTCTCAAATCCTTGCCACCATTGCAGCAAGTGACAAGTTAAAAAGTTGAATAACTGTGCAAATCCTAATAGAAAATAGTCAAATATGAATCAAAAGTTAGAAATAAGAGCCAAACTTAAGTAACCAACAATGGAACATCTGGGAAAGGTGTAAGGTAAGGAAACAGAACTATGCAAGACTAGACTAAGATTCTTATTGTCGTTAACTTTTGACTATGGTAAATGAGGAGAAAGCAATTGTAGCCATGCATTAGCAAGCTAAGAGCAATACTGCACCATCATCAACCAAGGCCAATGGAGACATAGTAAACTAGAAAAAGTTAAAGGCAAATAGATCAAATACAAACAGTAAAACCTGGCTGAAAATACTATTAAAAATTCAAGAATCTTTTACAAACCTTCCTGTATAGACTATAGAGGAACCATTCTCCATGATCCTCGTCATCGACATAACCTCCAGAAAGCACAACTGATTGTGCACCTTGTTTTGATTTACCCGTAATCCCACTAACATGTGGAAAATGTACACCCGACTGCCTACATTCTAATCTGTCCTCCCAGAATTCATTAACAAGCACACCCTGATTCCGCACTAGATCATTCTCAGGTGGAATTGGACAAAAATGATCCCCTGGCACGGTGACAAATATTTTTCTACTTCCAGCATTCACTTCCCTTTCTTTTTTGCCCTCTTTGTGGCAAAGGCCATCCAACATCCAAAATATTATGAGAAGAATAAAATCAATGATATATGAACACTTTATCTGTCATATTCTATTGGTTTATATGTTATAAAATTACTTTTTAAGTAATCTATCAGTGATCACAGGCAAAAAAAAAAAATAAAAAGATTATTTCATGAGGAAAGATTGAATTACCCTTCAAAAATAGGAAAAACAATGGCTTTCAACTAGAACTCCCTCTTCTAAGGCTAAAAACTTATTTAGTTTGAAGGAAAATGGGACAAGAATGAGTGCTTAAATTATAGGTAGATGGATTTATAAGATCAAATGGGTAAATAATCTAGGATTTTGAATGGAAGAACTAGTTTTACTTCACGAGGAAAGAGGGGACCAACAGACGAGGAAAGGTGTGAGAAATGATTAACTAAATGAACAATGAATTATTTCTAGGTCTTTCTAGGTCAATTGCAGCCTGCATTAACTGACTAGGACTATCTACAAACTCAAATAGTAAGTGATTTCAAGGTACTAGTCCCCAAACAAGCACCAAACAAATCCAACATCCCAAAAGAGGTTACAAAGGATATAATGAAAGGTTTGAAACAATTTTGTTTAATTTCCAGAAGATCTAAGGACTAAAGAACACTCAAGCTCAACTTAAGGACAGTTAAACCTTAAATCATACCATAGGTATTACATAGCTTAATCTAATAGGATTAATTAGAGTTAACCTTCAAGAATCTTAATTTCAGTTCTCCATTAGGAAACTATGTAGGCCCCACAACTCTTTAGTCCAATTTTGATGATAACAAATGACCCTGCTTTGACTAACCTTGTGCTTTGTCTTTAAGTTTTTATTCTGATAAATTGTGTGGAATTTTAAATTATTGGAATGTTCAATTTTTAGGGAAGACTCTACCTAATTTTTGGTTAATTTTTTATAGATTTATGAAAATTTTAGGGGTTTAGGGATAGGGATAGGAATTAAGATTTAGGGTTTAGGTTTAGGTTAGGGGTTTCAAGAAAAAAAGGGTTTTAGGATTTAAGATTTAAGGTTTAGGGGTTTTAATTTTAGGGTTTAGAGTTTAGGATTTAGGGATAGAGATTAGGATTTAGGGTTTGAGATTGGGTTTAGGATTTAGGGTTCTTTAATTTTGGGGTTTGAGGTTTAGGGGTTTTAGGATTTAGGGTTTAAGAGTTAGGGATTAAGGGTTTTAGGTTTAGGGCTTAATTAGGGTTTTAGGGTTTATGTTTGACTTTAAGAATTACTGGTTTTATTGTTCTAACATTTTCATTGGTTTTATTTAAATTGTATGATAGATATCAGACCACCTGAGACGGTCATCTCCCATAATTGGGCTGCCATCTAGGAGGGACAAAGGCGTGGCTCCTACTCGGTATTCTCAGACCGAGCCGGCCTTGTCTATGTTTATGCCCACCCTGGGGTTCACATGCACCCCATCGCCCATTGCGACAGGTGATGGGTGCTTAGGAGTTGCAACCCCAAGCTCGGCATCATTAGCCGTAGCGGGGTTGTCTAATGCGAGTCCTTCCATTTCAGACTCTCCACGACCAGGCTCTCGACTGTCAGATGGTTGGCTGGTTATTATGCCACACGGGAGGCAGGAATAAGTTTTTGTCTAATATTTGTTATTTGAATTTTTTTATTACTTTATTTCTATTACTTAAGAATTAACTATGCTTTTTTTTTTTTTTTTTAGCTTTTACCCTTCCAAGGAGTTGTGAACGTTTTCGGCTATCTATAAGTCGAAGCACAAGCAACATTGGCCGAACTTTACCTCAGTTTCTGATGAGGTGAAAGAACTCTGGTGGACAGAGTTTAAGGTAAGAAATAATTTATTTAATTTTATTTACTTTAATTTTGATATACATGTTTACTAAATTTGATATTCTATTTTCTATTGCAGAGGATATGTGTCTGGGAGCCCAATACGAGAGCCAGATTCATAAGGTCTGGCTCTCTAAGTGCTCAGACAACATTCATGCCTCTTTTCGAGACATCAAGATCAGGAAGAGCAATGGCGATTGGTTATCTGAGCAAGTACTTGAGGCCCTTAGAGCATTATGGGCCTCTTAGGAGTATATAGCCATCTCTAAGAGGAATAAGAAGAACCGTTCCTTAGATCAAGGATAGACATTCCACAGAGGTGGCTCTATCACCGTCTTCGAGCACAAATGGAGGCTGGTAAGTTTTCTATTTAATAACATAATATTTTTACTAATAGAGTCAATTTATGTTTACTAACACTTTTTTTTTTTTTGTAGACGAAGGAGTTGGGCAGAGAGCCCAATGCTCCGGAGGTTTTTCGTCACCTCCAGCATAGCTCAACTATGGGTTCGGTACATCAAAAGGCGGAGTCTACCTATGTAAGTATTAAATTGTTCTTAACACCTTATGTAAGTAATTACATGTATTAATTCTAATATTGTTATCTATGCAAACTAAATTTGAGAGACGTCAATCCGAGAGCTAGGTCGAGTCCTCTTATTTTTCTGTTGATGACACCAGGATATGGCTCGATGTTGTTGGTGGAAAGAATAAGAAGGGCCGGGTTTATAGTTTGGGCTCCAAGGCTGGCTTTTTGAACTCCGCCTTTGCACAGCCTACCTAACCCTCTTAGTAGCCGGATGCGGCCTTGTCTGAGGTCCTATCCCAGATGGCGAGCTTGCAACACGAGATGGCTCACCTCTGCCCAATGGCCAACGTATTGGATCCGAGTGAATTTAACCTTAGGCGCTCGCCTCTATACTAGGATAGTTACACTAGCAGCATCTAGGATCTGGTTCGGCCCCGCAGCCTATCGCTGAGGATGACACTTAAGAGGAGGACTAGTGCTACTGATTGTGATCCTACTATATTTTTTTAATAATAAAATTTAGTTATATTTTATTTATTTTTGTTTATTAATTTAATTACATGTTTAGAAAAAAAATATTGTTATTTTAGGAAAAAAATCCATAAATAAAAAAATAAAAAAATTATTTAGAAAGGTTTTTCTCACGAAAATCTATCAGTGAGAAATTTCTCACCGCCTTTGTCCGTGAGAAAATCCACGACTTTTGCGTGAGATTTTCTCATGCGTAACAAATATTTGTTTGTGAGGAATTTATCAAGGACCAAATTGTCTGTGAGAAAATACTTTTGTCACGCCAGTTTTTCTCTCACCCGTAAGTCCATGAGAAAGTCCGTGAGAACACTGTTTCTCACAGACTTTTCCACCATTTCTCACGGATTTGTTCTGTGAGAAAACTGCAATTTTCTTGTAGTGAGCTTTGTGAGGAAGTTTCCTATGCAAACTGAGGAAATTTCCTAATAGAGGTACCATTGAGGAGATTCACATTGTAAGGAATAAAGTAAGAATTTTTTATCTCTAAAAATTAAAAGTGATAATACAAGTGGGATTTCCTTCCATGTTGCAGTTGACAATTGTCCTGGCAAGGGGTGGTTACTCAAGATCTTCACGTGGGAGTTTTTGCCTTTTAAGAGTAAAAAGAAAAAAAGTTTTAGTACAGTAAGACAAAAGGGAGAGAGAATCCAAAAGAGAAAGAAAAATGCTTCTTCTTTGAATATTTTATACTTCATTTTCTCTCCTTCTTCCTCAAGTATGATAACGGTAAATTTCTTATTTGTTGAGAGAGTGCTTTTCATGGGGATTGATTTATGATAAAAAGGGTCTTGTATTTAGATTTCTAGGGAGAAATATTGGTGAGTGACTTCTTGTATTGTGTTGGAAGGGATAAGTTCTTGGTAAGCTTAGAAAAAACCATGGATATAATAAAGCTTGGAGAAGCTTGGACAACTAAACTTGGATTTTAGTGGAACCTCAAGAAATTGAGAGAAATGGATGTAGATAATATTGCGGAACCATTATAAAATCTTGTGTCAAATTTCTTCTCCCTATCCTATTTAATTCTAAGCTTATTTGCTTCTATGAGATCTTCATATGTTTATGTTGCTAAATCATGATATTCTGAAGTGTTCATGTTTTGGTTTTCTAAGTGTTAATCAGTTCTCATATTATGTTTCTTTTATATTTTTATCAGAGAACTAGTTCTTATATTGAACTGACTTAAAAGTTTTTAAACTTCTATTCACACCCCCTACCCCCCCCTGCGGAGTATTTCCTGTAACCTTTAGACTAGAGATTAAAGAGAGCTCAAGGTAAATTGTTGACTCCATTGATCCATTTCTATGTATATATTGAATTTCCCTTCTTTCACTATTTTTTTTTCCTGAAAGAATCATCTTGTATATAACATATAGAAAAATTGTCCTCTTTTTGTTTCAAATCCCTCTTCAAAACTTCTCTACCAGATATTGGTGCTTCATCATCACAATGACCATCTAGGCTAGATATTTTTATTCTTTTAGCCCATCTTTTCTTAAATGGTAGTACTTTTGCTTTTGTATATAACATATATTCATTTTGTTTGTCTTGGCTGTCGGAAGTGTAATACTTCCTTTTCTTGTTTGTCAATGTTTGTAAACCCCGAAAATTGTAGTAGTAACTCTATTAGCAAATGTTAAATATTTATGATAAAACAACAGAATTCTTAAAAAAAATTTTCTGAAGTATATAAAGTCACTTCTTTAGTTCTTTAGGACTTTCGATTTTCCACCATAGTTTGGATAAATACATATTTCTCATTTTTAGGAATTTCTACTAGTGATGGAGACATAAAATTATAATCTTTGTGATAATAGTACAACAGTCAAATAATATATCACTGTATATAGAGATGTTGGCTAAATTGTGAAAACTAAAAAATTACGAAAAAGAATTAGTAATGTTATAGTGTACATTACATATAGACTAAAAAAAAATGTAAGGATCAATATTAAGTTTTATCTTTGTTCACCTAGTGCTTTCAACCGATTTGGTATTTTCCAAAAGCACTGCCCTTTTGCAGAAGCCTCTGTTTCTAAGAAGCAATTCAATAGGAAAACTTTTATTGCTTTTAGATGGGTCTTTGGTTTTGATAGATTATGCTCTCTCCCAATCAACAACAAAGTTGAGCTTTTTAAAGGGGATTTTTGTAGTTACATGGGGATTTAATCATGTCTATTTTCTTTTGTCTTTTGCTCTTGAGGGTAGGTTAAGTGTGGGATTAAGTTTGAATTCAAATTAAAAGCACTACAAGAAAATTGCCGTTATCTCACGGAACAAATCCGTGAGAAGTGGTGGAAAAGTTTGTGAGAAACAGTGTTCTCACGGACTTATGGGTAAGAGAAAAATAAGTGTGATAAAATTATTTTCTCATGGACAAATTGATCTGTGAGAAATTTTTCACGGAGTTTCTCATGGATAAATATTTGTTACACATGAGAATATCTCACGTGAAAGTCGTAAATTTTCTCACGGATGGTTCTTTGTGAGAAAATCCGTGAGAAAAACCTTTCTAAATAATTTTTTTTATTTTTTATTTGTGGATTTCTTTTCTAAAATAACAATTTATTTTTTCTAAACATTTAATCAAATTAATAAACAAAATTAAATGAAATATAACTAAATTTTATTAATACAAAAATGTTAAACAATAATAAAAAAAAATACAACAAAAGTAAGTTGAACACTAGTCTTCCTCATCTGTCCTGAAGTTGTCAACTGTGTCATCCTTAGCGACGGGCTGCGGGGCCGAACTTGATCCTGGATGCTACTACTGATGGTGTAACTGTCTTAGTATATAGGCGAGCGCCTTGGGTGAAATGTCGTTCACATCCAGTGCGTCAACCACTGGGCAAAGGTGAGCTATCTCTTGTTGCAAGCTCGCCATCTAGGATAGGACCTTAAACAAGGCCGGATTCGACTGCTGGAAGAGCTGGGTAGGCTACGCGGAGGTGGAGTCCAAAATGCCAGCCTCGGAACCCAAGCCGTAAACCTGGCCCTTCTTATTCTTTTTGCCTATGACATCGAGCCATAGCCCGGTGTCGTGGATAGAAGAAGAAAAGGACCCGGCCTGGCTTTAAAACCAACGTCTCTCAAACTCAATTTGCATAGATAACACCATTAGGTTAGTATTATAATTAATACATGTAATTACTCACATAAAGAGTTAAGAATAATTTAATACTTACATAAGTAGATTTGGCCTTTTGATGTACCCAGCCCTTAGTAGAGCTGTGTTGAAGGTGACGGAAAACCTCAAGAGCGTTGGGCTCTCCAACTCCTTCATCTACAAAAAAAAAAAAAAACTAATAGTAAATATAAATTGACATATAGCAAAAAAAAAAAATGTTATTAAATAAAAAACTTACTAGCCTCCGTTTGTGCTCGGAGACGGTGATAGAGTCTCCTCTGTGGAATGCATGCCCTTGATCTAATGAACAATTCTCTTGTTCCTCTTAGAGATGACCCTATACTCCTAAGAGGCCTATATTATTCTGAGGGCCTCAAGTACCGCATCACACAACTAGTCGCCATTGTTCTTCCCGATCTTGATGTCTCGGAAAGAGGCGCAAATGTTGTCTGAGCACTTAAAGAGCCAGACCTTATGAATTTGGCTCTTGTACTGGGGCTCCCAAACACATCTCCTCTGCAATAGAAAATAGAATGTCAAATTTAATAAACATGTATACCAAATATGTTAGTAAATAAAATTAAATCAATTATTTCTTATCTTAAACTCTATCCACCAAAGTTCTTTCACCTCATCAGAAACTGAGGTAAAGTCTGGCCAAGGTTGCTCGTACTTTGACTTGTAGACAGCCGAAAGTATGTTCACGAGCTCCTTGGAAGGGTAAAAACTAGAAGAAAAAACATAATTAATTGTTAAGTAATACAAATAAAGTAATAAAAAAATTCAAATTCAAATATTATAATTAACTTACTCCTTCATCTTGTGTGACATAATAATAGGCTGACCATCAGCTAGTGAGGAGCCCGGTCGTGGTCATAGAGAGTCTAAAATAGACAGACTAGCGTGAGCCGACCTTGCAGCCGCCAACAATGTGGAGCCTGGGGTCGCAGCTCCTGAGCACCCCCTCTGTCGCAGTGGGCGACGGGGTGCGTGCCAACCCCGGGGTCGTCATGAACATAGACAAGGCAAGCTCAGTCTGAGAAGGCCAAACAATAACCTTGCCTTTGCGCCTTCTGGATGGCAGCCCAACTGTGGGAGATGACTGTTTTGGGTGGTCTGACATCTGTCATACAATTTAAATAAAACCAATGAAAATGTTAGAACAATAAAAATAGTCAGACCTAAATTAAAATCCTAAACCCCAACCCTAACCCCTAAACACCAAACCTAAACCCCCAACTCCTAAACCCTATATCCTTAATCCCAAACCACTAAACCCTTAAAATACTAAGCCCTAAATTCTAAAAAACCAAGCTCTAAAACCCAAAACCTTAAAATCCTAAACCTAAACCCTTAAACCTCAAATCCTAACCCTAAATGTAACTGCTAAACCCTAACACTTAAACCTTAATCCCCTAATTGTCACCGTTAAACCCTAACCCTAAACCATAAATAAAAAATTGGGCAGAGTCTCTCCTAAAACTTGAACAGTATAGAAATTAAAAATTTTCACACAAATACATAGAATCATAGTCATAAAAACAAAAACAAAAACAAAAAGCTATAGAATGTCACTTCTCTTTCCCTGTTTAATGTACTAAAAAATTACAAGCATTTTTTTTTCTATTAATTAAATTTCCATAGTAAAACCAAATTTAAGCTATAAGTTCAACCATTAATTAGGCTAGTGTACTACACATTTTATCTTAGACAATTTAAATCCCTACATCCTAGGATTTGTGCACTTGAATGTATGCTACACTAAAGCATAACCTTGGAAGTAGGATATAAGGTCAGTGATTCACACCATAAATCTGAGCTCAGATCACATGAATTAAAGAATATTAAAGTAAATAAATTATGTAAAAAATAAGCTCAGTTATAATATTCATCCATAAATTACACATAATTTTCATTCAAGGCAAACATATCAATATGTTGCCCTACATATTTGATGCACTCCTAACACTAAATATTTTAAGATCAACCACAATTAATTTAAAGCTTATATCCCATGTTGTCATTTGATAAAGTACATTTAAATATGTACCTCAATGTGCTACAAATGGAGAAATTGAACCGATAGGGAAGTTATGGAGGTGAATCACCGACCAATCACCACAGATAATGGTACAAAAATGCTTCAGGCCTAGATGAAAGAGAGAAGAGAGAGAAAAAGCTTGAAACCTTTGAAAATGGAGAATGGCAATGGCGGGCTCGCGAGGAAGAAGAAAAATAGATTTTCTCACGAATTTTCTCACAAATATTTTCCGTGAGAAAAACCTTAAAAAATTTAAATTTTAAGTGAAACGGTGAATTGAATTTTCTCAAGAACTTTGTCATGAATTTTCTCATAGACTGATAAATATGTGAGAAAATCTGTGACAAAATTCAATCTTTCCATGAGAAAAGCTAACACATTAATGGCAACAGTTAGGACACGATTTCTCATGAACTTTGTCATGGATTTTTCTCACGAACAAGAATGTCCTTGAGAAAATCTCAATAATCACCTTTCGTGAGAAAATCTGTGATAAATGTTGAGATTTTCTCAGGGAATTTTAGTCTGTGAGAAAATTCCGTGACTAAAAAATGTTTTCTTGTAGTGAAGGTTCACCCATTACTCAGTTAATTAATTGGGCTTTCACTAAATCTCAAAAGAAGTCACTATAAGAAAATGGTGGAAATTCCGTGAGAATGAAAATTCTCATGGACTTTCTCACGGATGTCAAGTCGTGAGAAAAAGTGGCATGACAAATTGAGTTTGTCACGCAAAATATCGTTTGTGAGAAATTTCTCACAGAATTATTCCGTGAGAATATAAAGATACTCCGTGAGAAATTCACACGGAGTCTCATAACAAAGTCGTGGTTTTTCTCATGGATAAAGTCCGTGAGAAAAGTTTCTTATGGACTTTGTCTGTGATAAAGTCTGTGAAAAGTTACAAAAAAATGATTTGTTATTTTAATTTTCTTAAGGAAAATTTTGTGAGAAATTTCATGAGAAACGCTAGGATCAGTACCCCGCCTCCCCCAAAAAAAATGTTTTTCTACTAACCAAAAACCTGCATAACACATTAACTAGCAACAACACAAGTAGAACAACAATAGAGCATAATGCAATCAAATTTTATACAAATTGAATAATTTATACAAAAGAATCTATACGTGTGGATAATGTAAAAAAGACATAAACAAAGAGAATATTTACATATCTCTAGGCTTTACTAAAGTTCCAAAACTGTGTGGTTTTAGGGCCGAACAGAAAATGCAGCGTCAATAGTAGTGACATGATTATGAGTTTTGTAACACAAATACACAACACATTAGTAGATTGAAAACATAAAATATCTAAAAAGACAACATAGAAGAAAATGAGTAATATCAATCTCTTTCTAGTACATAATCATTGGAGATCTTTTTCTGTTTTGTCATCTCTGCTATGATATTCATCTTCTTCTTCTTTCTCACCATCTTTTCCTATCTCATCATCTACATCAGTGACAATGACTGGGTTCGCTCCAGTAACAACTTCTTCGGTAGTATTGAAGTCATATCTATCAAATTTGTCTATGTTCGATCATCATCAACAATTAACACCGGTGAAAGATGTGATTCGTCTTGGTAGGAATTATCTGGGGCATTAATTGTGTGCTTGACATTCATTTTAATGACATGTAACCATCCCTGCTTATTAGGAGTTGTGCGTGGATAAAGAGAGAAATAAACTTGTTCTATTTGTTGAGCTAAGATGAATGGGTCATCTCCTTGTATGTTCTACTTGAGTTTACATTCACAAATCTATATTTCGAATAACTTTTTATCCCCCGAGATGAATGATCATACCATTTACAATTAAATAGTACCAATTAATAACCAGGTGAACCGGTATATGGAATCTCAATGATTTCTTGTAGTACTCCATAATAGAAGGATTCGTCTTCGCCATAACCAGATCCCTTCAAACAGACTCTATTGTTATTTATTTTTTGACCATAGGACCAAACAGCTGTTTGAAATTTATAACCGTTGTTATTTACCCTGTTTCATGTTTGAACCTTCTTTAAAGGATCCCAAGCCAAAGATATTAAAAGTCCATCGATAATATTATTTTGAGGGTTTTGTACTTACATATAATTAACAAGAGGTTAGTGAATACAATTAAATATTATAAATAGTTAGAGTTATTTACAAACTGTTTAAACCATTGAGGAAATCCAGTGGAGATGTGTTTATGCATTTGATCATTTAGGAGATTCTCGTACGGTGAGGTTAATCCCTGTATGTACATGCTGCAACATAAACATAAAATTAGTTAAGAGATAAGTTTGACCATATTTAAGCATTATAAAAAACCAATATATTAAATTGTAATTTACCTTAAGTAATGTTTAACATCGGGACAATTAAGCAACACATACACTGTTGCAGTTGCTAGTTTCTCATCATTGAGATATCGTCATTCCGAGCTTCTATGGAGGAAAGCATGGTAGTTGAAGACAAAAATAAGTTGCCCGACATAAATTTTTTCACAATCATCATTGCGATGCACTCTTCTAATATTTGAATGGACGTGAGACTCGAAGTAGTACGAACAAAAAGTTGAAGTCTCCTCAAGGATGTATACTTTATAAATTGAATATTCCACACAAGCTTTGTTTTTAACCTTTCACTTAAGGTATGAAAGAACCTTTCGAAAGGATACATCTAACTATATTGAACAGGTTCACCATTGATCGCTTCTTTAACTAAATGAAGTGGTATATACTCCATCACATAAAAAAGAGAAGAAGGAAAATCTTCTCAAGTTTGTACAAAATGATGGGAATATTCTGCTCCATTATCTATAAGTCATCCTTGCGCAAAGTAAAAGAGCAAAGATCATGGAAAAATTGGCTTAACTTAACAAAAGATTCCCAAATAGGAGCAAGCAACCCACTAAAAGCAATTAATAGGAGTCTTTCCATAAACACATGACAATCATGACTTTTCATATGGGTCAAAGTCTAAATATTAGTATCGACACAATTCCCGAAGTTAGATGCATATCCATCAGGAAGCTTCAAACTCTGCACCCACTCACACACAGCTTTCTCTAGTTAATACTAAGTGTATACAATGTTTTTGGTTTTGTAAACTTTCCATTGCCCAAGTCTTACAACTCCAAACAAGGACGTTAACATAATTTTGTCATATTTAGTCTCACATTCACATTGTTTTTACTATTTTCTTTTACATCAATGCAAATTGGGCAATCCAACTTGCCTGCAGTTTGCCAACCAAATAACATTTCATATGCAGGGAAGTCATTGATGGTCAACAAAAGAGCTGCCATCATTCAGAAGTTTTGCTTCAATGAAATGTCATAAGTAGGCACTCCTCCATCCCAAAGCTTCTTTAAATCGTCAAATAAAGGTTGCAATAAGACATTAATTTTTCTTTTCAGATTATGAGGGCCAAGAAAAATAATAGTCAAGAACATGTATTCCCTTCTCATGCACATACCAGGCGAAAAATTATACAGAGTTAAGATAATAGGCCAACATAAATATGCCTGGGTGCCTATTCCAAAGGGACTGAAATTATTAGCACATAAATCTAACCTCACATTCCTCGATTCTGATGCGAAATCTGGGTGAACCATATCAAAATGCTTCTATGTATCTCTGTCATATTAGATGTGACAACACCCCTAGTTCATGTTGGTGTTCATTATATCATCTCATATCCTTCGCAGATGCATTAGATGCAAAAAGTCTTTGCAACTTAAAGATTATTGATAAATACCACATGTGTTTAGTTAGAACTTCCCTAACCTTCCCTCGTCCAACTCTAGATTCTATGAACCGTACTTCACCACAAATGCGACACTGTCTAGCAGCTTCATATTCTTCATAATACAACATACACCTATGTTGACAACTGTCAATCTTCTTGTACCCACAACCAAGTTTAGAAATCAATCTCTTGGTTTCATACAAATTAGTTGACATCCTATGACTTGAAGGCAATATCTCCGCCATTAATGTGATAAACTCATCCATTGAACTTTCTAGAATGTTATAGTCATACTTTATACTTAACAGTTCGACAGTCGTTGAAAGCACAGAGTGTGTCTGACATCTATCCCATAATGGAGACTTTGCGACCCTTAAGATATCATAGAACTTTACGAGTTTTGAATTTGGATTCTTTTTCGGTATATACTCCAATTTGAAAGATGACCCAACAACATACATAATCATATGCTCATACAGAGGGACATCCTGGTTTTCAGCATCCATTGGGATAATGGATGGACGAACCTCTCCATGATTGTCCTAATAATAGTAACCCTTAAAAGGCTTTTGTGTATAGGTACATCATTATTTCATTCGGTATATGAAACTTATGGCATTTGCATTTCACACATGGGCATCTAAACTTCCTTCCTTGAATATTCACATCAAGTTGACTTGCAAACTCAATAAATTCCTCAACATTAACATAAAACTCATATCTAACAATCTAACTATTTAGAACAAGTATTTCGTACATCCAACGACAATGTTTAGGGATCTCCATATTCCTTTAATATTCAAAACAAATTGAAGTTGTTAATATTTTTCTACAATGCTTCAAAGATACTAAGGCCCCGTTTGGATAGCATAGCTTACAACTTATTAGAGCTTTTCTATTGGTATAAGTGTTTTTATGTAAGAAAAATAATGTTTGGATCAGCTTATATAAGTAGCTTATTAATCATCAAAAAGTTATTTTTAGCTTATTTTGTGAAACTATTTTTTTGGGCTTCTTAGAAAAATGCCCTGCGAAAGCCAATTTCAAAGATGACCAGGAAGCTGTTTTGCAAAGTTATGGGACAATTATATCCTCGTTATAATTAAAAATTACATGGAAACTACAACCTTTCATCTCCTCCACCTTCACTCTTCGTATCTCAAACCATCTACCTTTTTTGTGTCTTCCATCAACATTCAATCCATGGCTTCTCCATCCCCATTTATAGCTTCTGCCGCACCTAGTAGGTAACGCTTTATGTAGTTTTTAATTTCATTTGCTTTCATTTTCATCTCTGTTTCTGCTCTTTTTTTTTTTTTTTTTTTTTTCACTTTTTCTTTCATACACATCTGTTATACTCTGTTTCTCCATCTCTACGTATGAAGGTACTCATGAATACTTAATTGTATTATTTATGAAGATGAAAGATGTACTTAAACTTTCAGCTGAGCTTAATGGTTGTCCTGTTTGTAACTGTTAATATCAAAAAAATCTGCATATAGAATGCTTGGATTTCTTGATGGCATGAATGGCTTTTATCATGTTATTTAGTTGTTGGTATAGGATAAAGATATATCCTGTTGGATATTAGACCCCACTACAACCAGATAACAAGTTTAAAAATATTTGGAATTCAGTTGGATTGATGGAAAGGAATAAAACAAATGTGGAGTCCTATTTTTGCCATCTTTCAAACTCTGTATCACCATCAGTAACCAAATTGCCTTTGGACAACTGTTTGCTATGGAGTTTTGAATTGTCAAAATTCTTTACTTATGGGCTAATCTTGAGTATTACTAGGGTTGGAATTAGAGTTTCAAGAGAGAGGGGACTAAAATGAAGAATATGAGCTTTTCCGGTTCTCAAGGGCTATGGTATAATATTGTAAAGTAAAGAAAATTTTAGAAGTACTTGGAGGCTTAGGGCGAGCCTTCCCTTCTTCTGTGAGTATCTTGGGTTTACTTTATATCGAAGCAATTTTGCCTATGAAAATTGCAAAATTTTGATGAACCTCACTTGCCATTTTGGTTGCCTTTAGGGTCTTCTAGTGAGTTTTGACTTGCGAAGTACAATGCATAAGTTAGATTAGACTCTCTTTTGTAGAATTAGTTCTTGGGTGAGGTCTACAGACTAAAATATCATTTTATGCTGAAGTTATTTTCTTAACCATGTTTAATTGCTCATCAGACACCAGTTGATGCCCATTGGGTTGTAGTTTATTCTCTTCACATTCCTTTTCCCCTATTTTTAGCACTCATGTGCATTGTCGGTAACAGAACCACAGAATGTTGAGATTAATAGTGTTGATAATCTTTTCTCTTTTGTAGCTATTGCATGGATTTCTAACCTTACAAGAAAAAAAGTGACATGTAAATGATTTGTTTATGCAGTTTGGTGAAAGAAAATTTAGTTTACTAGTAAACTTGATGAAGCTTTTTCTATCTCAAGTTACAGGCAAATGATGATGGGTTTGAACTCTAGTTAAAATGGCATGGCTTATTCTTGGATTAGTAGTGTAGTGTGTGTGAAAGTGATAGATAGAATAGTAGAAAAGAGTATGCCTATTGTCCTTAAAGTTGCAAACTTTGCAGTTCTGCAATGAGCGCTTAAGCCTTTTGGCTTCATCTCCACTGGGAAGCATGTTATCCTTGCCACTAGAATGCAAAATTATATCAACCTCAACAACCAATTGAGAATACCAACTTCAAACCAGTAAACTCCGATGGTAGGAAACCAAGATCAAACACTTATATAGTCTTCCCTATAATGGAACTCATAGTTTCCTGTCAAATATAGACTTGGTCATTGATGACATGCCAAATGAAATTCTGACACAGTAATCTGTAAAATTCTATTCCCCCAAGGTCAAGTAATGTTTAATTTTAGCTATACAGTTCACATAAGTGCCAGGCAATGCAAACTGGAAACATATATATATATATANATATATGTTGAGAAATGATATCATATCTAGATAGAGTTAGAACCTAGCTAGCACTAGTACTTCAGCTTTACCAGCATGGAGACGTGAATTAGCATACGCAGCAGCTGATATTAGCCAATTCTTGATAATATATCAGACAAATTAAAATACAGATTGGCATAGGTAAATCTAAACCACTGTGAATATCAAGAACATGATTATTTTTACCCTTTTTGTAAGACCTTCACTAATTTCTACTATGATTTTATATATGCTTTGACATCATTCGTTCTAGTGTTCTATTATTGGATTTTGTGTGTGATTGGATGTATTTAAATAAAACATGTAGTTGTGTTGTTTTACCCCTTTTGTTCTTTCAACATTTATTTCCTTGAATTTTGCTAGGGAGCTAGTTATTTATATTGACTTGTTTATTTATATGTATTAGAATGACTCCAAAAAGTCATCCTAAGCAAGCTGATGGAAGTGGAAAAACTAGTGGTAGTGAAAAAAGATTAAAGGCTGATTTGAATGAGAAAAACACTACTGTATTTGTGAAAATATGTGTTGAGGAAGTGCATACTGGAAATAGACCTCACACACATTTTAATAAAGCGGGTTGGGCAAACTTGAAGGCAAAGTTTCTTAAGGCCACATGATTGCCTTATGAATACAAGCAATTAAAAAACAAATGGGAAACAATGAAAAAGGAGTGGGAGTTATGGGTAAAACTTATTGGACAAGAGACGGGTATTGGTTGGGATCTTGTTAAAAAGACAGTTAAAGTAGATGATGCTTGGTGGGAAGCTAAGATTCAAGTATGTGAAAGTTGGAAATAAATTTTTCATATATTAATTTTAAATTATAATTATAGAGGCTCTTAATTAATTTTTAACATTTTCACAAGCAATTCCTGATGTGGAGAAATTTAGGGAGGAAGCCCCAAAATACCTAAATGAAATGGAAATTCTTTTTAAGGATGTTGTAGCTACTGGTTGTAGAGCTTGGGCACCGTCTCAAAATCTAATTGAAGGAGAAGAAGGTGATAGAAATGAAGGAGGAAATATGAATGTACCTATTGAGCAAAATGTTGACATTGAATATTTAGGTAATGAAGAGGGAGCACAAGAGGGGTCTGATGGAGGAGGCCTGGATAACTTGAATACTGAACTAGAGCTTTCTAGGGATCATAAAGGAAAAAGAAATATGGGTGGAAAGAATGAAAATAGATATGGGGTTGCTCAACTTTTAACTCAACTGACACGTATGATTGATGGCTTTGAGGCACAAAATGCTATTGAAGTTTTTCGTCAAAATACTGAACATAGCATATCAACATGTTTGACTTTGCTTAAGAAATTGCTAGGGCTAGAGGCTGGTAGTGAGTTGTTCTTTATAGGTACAAGATTAATGGAAAAAAGGGCAAATAGGGATATTTTTATGGGATTAGAAGACCCTACTCTCCAACTTGGTTGGTTGAAGACTCATAACATGATAGATGTGTCTCACCTTTGAGATATTTTTTATTATGATTGTGTATTTATTGACTTGTTTGAATTTGATTTGTAATTTGTATAGTGCAATTAATATTACAATGCATACTGCATTTTTTTTTTATGGATAAGTATGTTATTATTTGAAAATTAATTACTTTTCATTTTGATTATTTATATAACAGGATGTATTATTAGCTCAAATGAAAGTTTTTTAGATGAATATTCATCCGACGAGAGTTTTTCATACTTCAAAATAATAATCTAACAACAAAAAATTAACTACTTGAATCAAAATATAATAATTATAGCACTAATATAAAATATTTTATTATTAAAATTTTTTTTTTCAAATTATAACAAAGGGCTTATTTATCCAAACACAATCTTTAATAAGTGCTTATTAATATTTTTTTTAGTAATTTTTACAATTATAAACACTTATACACTTATCTATCCAAACACTTATAAAAGAGCTTATGAATTTTAAAAGTATTTTTTCAAGTATGTATCAAAACACTAAATACCTTAATTTAAAAGGAGCTTATAGTATAAAAGCTTATCCCATAAGGCCTTCTTATATAAGCACTTAAATAAGTTGTTTACCCAAACGGGGCCTAAGTTATACTCCAAGTATGGTTTGTATCACATTCTTAAACTTTGTTCCACCACTAGTAGAAGCTAATAAGGACCAAATAGGTTAACAAAATTTTAATATCACCTCCCCATAGTTCTCAAAGTACATGAATTATGTTGTTCAACCAGCATAAATATATACTCAAAGAAACAAAAAAAAGGTGCTCCAAAATTTAATTTATCTATTTGCTCCCAAAGCTCTACCGTCCTATTAGTGGAACAACTACTTCAAAAACAGTCCCAAAATCAGGAACTATCCGAGAGTTAATCCTACTCGATTAACTTTCATACCAGTTTCTAAGTTAACCAAACTAACTTATCATATATAACTCTAAAGTACATTTATTTCACAAGTTTTTAGTATATCATATGCTCCCAATTCAAATATCATACAACATTAAAATTATACAAACGACTTACATATAACATACAACAATAGCCCCAAATAGAGTTCTCAAAAACTTAAAAATTTAACACATAATTTAATTTAATAAATTACTCTATAAACCCCAAAAAATCAAAATTTGTCTATACTAATTCAAAAAAATAACAAAAAATCATCTAAACTCTACGTATATCATAAATCAAAAGCCCTCAACTAATGTCAACAAAAAAAATCCACAATTACTCCAATTTTAACATTAAAAATTAGATTCAACATCAAATGCAAACTCATAAACCAAATTATTAATCAAGTTTATAATCTAACAAATACATATCCACAACCATTTACACTTGAACTAGTCCAAAAATATAGAAAAAAACTAATTCATTTCGTGCATTATTGAGAAAAAAAAAAACACAAGAGAAACTTTGAGAGAAAATAAGAAAAAAATGACATACACCATGATCCAAAAACTTCTTGGAGATAGAACTTTAGTACGAAAATAAGAGTCGTTACTTCTCTTTAGAAGTTGACTTCTAAATATGAGAGGAAATTATAAAATATTGGAGAAAAGGAAAAGATAGAAACAATAAAATTGTTTTCCCCCTCCCCTCAGTCATTCAACTATTCCGATTTATATACAAAGATGATTTCTTAAAATAGAAACTAAAAATAACAAGTGAATTTAAACCATAAATGATAAATGGTTTAAATTCTTTAACTCATATTAACCGTTAACTTTGAATGGTTTCAAATCGTCGATTTGGAACCTTAAAGTATGAAGGATTATTATCATATTCTTGATAGTAATCTTATTAAGTGCTCTATAATCAATGCACATACGCCATCCGCCATCTTTCTTGGGCACAAGTAACACTGGTGAACCACAGGGTGAGCAGCTGGGCTTGATAACTCCTTGTTCAAGAAGCTCTTGTATTTGCTTCTTGATCTCCTCACTCTCCGTCAAAGATGTGTGATACAAACCCAAGTTCGGCAGAGGTGAATCTCCAACCAAATGGATTTCATGCTCTACAGCTCTTCGCGGTGGCAATCCCTGTGCATCCTCAAAAAGATCCTTGAATTCCTTCTGCAATTTTCCAATATTGGAACATTGTGAAGGTGTAAGAGTCATTACTGACAAAGTGACAGCATCAATACATTGATCTTGTGGTCGAATCATTAATAAGACGAATCGTGCACAAGAGTTAACCAATTGCTTGGCTTGGTTGGCTGTCAACAGATTGTCCATAGATTGAGGCTTACAAGCGTTGATGTGGAACTCCTGCCCATCCTTCACCAAACGATACTTTTAAAGCTTCCTATAGTGAATAGCATCGTGGTCCCATAGATATGGACTACCCAATATAACTTGGCATACATCCAGTGGAACCACCTCGCATGTCACTTCATCAATATAACGATTAGTGATTGCAAATTTGAAGGTACATTGCTTTGTTATCTGCATGTCAATGTCCTTTTGAATCCACCCTAGTGGGTAAGGCTTAGGGTGAGGCATTGTTTCTAACCCTACCTTCCTTACTAGAGCCTCTAAAATTAGATTCTTCTAACTTCCAGGATTGACAATTACAACACTCTGCTTCACTTGAATGTTCAAATGAAACAATTCTTCACGGTTGTAAGCATTTGCAGCGTTTGTTGGTGTTGTCATTAAGGCAAGTGTAGTGTCAGGTTGCTTCAACTCTGGAAGCTCTTCTACTTGCTACACTGTCAAAGTGGCCCTTTTGTCGTTTCTTCCCTGGTTGTTCCTCTGGTTCTTGGGTTTCAACTCAGGATGATGTATCCAGCACTTGTCTTTAACATGTCCACTAGTACGACAGTGATCACAATAATTCTTCTGTTTTCGGTCATCCCTTATCTGCTTGCCTTTACTATTCCAATCAGATTTACTTATAGTTGTTCTTTTGTCATCCGTCTTGTCAAGCCTTTTATATTTGGTCTCGATGGCGATGGCTTTGATAGTGGCTTCTTCAATTGATTCCACGGCGAACAATTTTAGTTCTTTCCGTATGTAGTCGGCAAGACCTCCGATGTATTTCATAAAGACATCATAATCGTCAACATCTATATCTAATATCAAAGCTTGGTTATGGAATTCAGATGTATAATCTTGTACTGATTGACCGAGTCTTTGATTGAAATGCTGCCATTTATACCATCTCTCTTCCTCATAACCAACAGGATAGAATTGTTTTCTTAACAATTTCTTGAATTTACTCTAAGTCAATTGTGAAACGTTGTACCGTTTTCAATATGACTTCCACCATGTAACTGCATGGCTTAAGAGTTTCAAGCTTGCAAATTGGATCTTTTCAGCATTAGAATACTTATGTATAGTGAAATAAGTTTCTAATGTGTCTATCCAATTATCCAATTTGTCAACATCTATAACACCATTATAAGTGGGAATTTTAACCTTAAAATCAATTTTTAAGGCACTTACAGGATTTCTATGTTTACCTACTTCCTTGGTGGTCTCTTCTGCGATGGTGTCTTCCTCGTCTTCACTGTCACCGTCAACCTTCCTCTTTGAAGGGGATGCATGCAAAAGTTTCAAGGTTTTTATATTTTCCACCAATTCAGAAATAGATGCTGATAATAATTGGACCTCTTGTTCTAGCTTGGTGATACGTTCACCATTACTATTTGGTTGTGGAACTTTTCCTGTCATTGTTCCTCTCTTTATCCTTGGCTTTCTATGGATGAGCAAAGGACCTACAAGTTCTTCTTTAGAAGTTTTGTGTCGGCTGCGAGTTAGGACCATAAACCACCTTTACCCTTTTGGATCTGTTGTTCTGATACCACTTGATCCAAAAACTTCTTGGAGATAGAACTTTAGTAGGAAAATAAGAGTCGTTACTTCTCTTTAGAAGTTGACTTCTTAATATGAGAGGAAATTATAAAATATTGGAGAAAAGGAAAAGATAGAAACAATAAAATTGTTTTTCTCCCTCCCCTCATTCATTCAACTATTCCGATTTATATACAAAGATGATTTCTTAAAATAGAAACTAAAAATAACAAGTGAATTTAAACTATAAATGATAAATGGTTTAAATTCTTTAACTCATATTAACCGTTAACTTTGAATGGTTTCAAATCGTCGATTTGGAACCTCAAAGTATGAAGGATTATTATCATATTATCTTACGTAGGATCCACTTGGATCACATCAACTCGAAAGCTTCAAAATAAGGAAGTACATTGTCCATACACGTGGAAAACGTCCTCAACTCGCCAAAAATCGCCGCCCACGGCCGTTGATGGAAAGAAATCGTCGAGAGAGTAGTTTTTTAAACTTCCAAATGAGGAAGACAAGGCTCAATGGTAGAGTAAATTTCCAGTTTTCTCACAGACTTTGCCCGCCAAAATTTCATTACACCAACACATCTAGTAAAACGGTGCGTTTGGATTCTCACGAAAAAAAATATGTGAGAAATATCTTACATAAAATTATTCGTTCGATATTCTCACGGACAAGAGTCCATGAGAAACCTAATGGCATTTAGTCACGGTGTTTCTCACTGACTTTGTCCATGAGAAAGTTTTCGCATCATGTTTCTGTCATATTCTCTTGGATTTTCTCACGGGTATTTCTCACAGATTATTTCTTTCGTGAGAAATTCCTTGAGAAAATCCCACATTACCAAAATCCGTAAGAAGATCTTGTATTTTCCGTGAGAAGTTTTCACGAATTTTTCGTCCATGAAAAATTTTGTGAGAAAAACACATTTTTGTTGTAGTGAGTGAGTGCAATTTATTACCTCATGTAATATAAATCATACAAGTAAATGTTTATTTTTCTTTTTTAACATTTAAATTTAGATGGTACTAAAGATTGATACAATTGTCTACACATAAGATTGATACAAGTTACAAGATAATTATATATATATTGGGTATAATAAAGTAATTTAATTTAATATCTATATAAATGTATAATATAACAATGTGCAAGTGCTTTGGGTATTGGATTTTTTCATTTGTTTTAACTTCTTAAACTCATGAGAACGATTTGGTCAGACATAGGGATGACAATTTGCCCCAGACCCGATGGGGCCTCGTTGTTTTTACCTGATCGGGTATGGGTATGGGGCAAAAAAATGAGGATGGGGATGGGGATGGGTAATTTTATTGGGGCGGGTCTGGGGATGGGCAAGCCTCACCCCACCCCGTACTGTACATAAAATATATATATATATATATAAAATACATTTTATAATTTTTTTAAAAAATTTTTATTGGAAAAATGACATCGTTTTTGGTTGAGGTTTTTCAACTTACACTGACCCCCTCACTCGGTCATTCACTCTCACTCCTTCAAGCTTCCATCCATTTTCCCTAAAACTTGAAATCCCTAACCCTAAGCTCTCTACTCTCTCTCCCTCATTCGGTCATTCCCTCCACTGGTGGTATCGTGGTTGCTTTTGGTGTTTACTGCATCTGCGTCGGTGAGGTGAGTGTTTCTGCCTCATTTTGTCTACTAGTTTATTTATTTATTTTGTATAATGGATTAGGATGAAATAGCTTTAGCCACCAAGAAAGATGACAAATATAAAGATAGCCAAATCTTTCTTTCTGAAAAAAGAAAAGAAATGAAAATCTTGTTCCATTGCTTGACACTGCATCTTGCAAAGTGGGTATCATAAATTACTAGAAAAGTGCATCTAATATTATATTCAATCTTGAAAGCACAGTGGAACTTTAACCACATGATTCCCGATAGTGTTCAGTAGTAACCTTAATGGGGTTTCCATTACCAGAAGGTAAAAAGGTAAAGACATATTTCAACGCATTCGTGTAAGTGTTACCCCTGCCACTGATTTTTATTATGTTACCCCTTCTTCTTTCTGAATTCTTTGAATCTTACAGCCACCATAATTGAACTAAAAAGAATCTTTCTTTTCAACCTCTTTATCATATTCTAGTACAGATGAATCACAATATTGACAATTCTTGTTCTTATAAGTGTTATAATGTTGATACTTTTTTACTTTCGTTTCTTGGTGATCAACAAGGGTTTTACTTTCTTTTTCTCTTTCTCTCTCAACTGTCTTTGTTTATATTTGGAACAAGAGAAAAAGAAGAAGAGAGAATTTATGATTATACACGTGGCTTTAGTTATAATATCTAGGACTCACACTTGTATGACTTGCATTTTTCTCTCTTACTTATTATGTGCCCAAAATTTGGATGCTTTCTTGTGTGAATTTTGACTATCCTATTTATGGGCTTTTCTTTTTCTTTCTCATCTATCAAAATCTCTTGCCTAAACAGTGAACAAAAAGACCAAAAATGAAACAACACATAGGGTGGCAAAATTTTTTAAACTCACTCTGCCTTTTGTTCCCAAGTTTTCCCTTTTATGCTGATGTTGTGTCAAATTTTTTGAATACATTCTTCAATGAATTTAAATTGAAATAACACAAAAATTATGGTTGATTGCTGTAATATGGCAATCTTTTGTTTCCAGAATAAATATTGGAAGTTACTCTATCAGGGGAAAATTTTTAGATATTAGAAGAAATTGGCCAACTGATATTACTAGGTGTTTCTGCTATGAATTGATATTATTGTTTAAATGAGGTTCTTTCTCTTCCATGCTTATGTTTATCTTTATTCTCATTTTCAGGTAACCAACCTTAATCTTGAAATTGTTAGAGCACTAGCAAGAGGTACTATTATTATGAATGTATCTTCTGCCTGGCTTTATTATTTTGGAATGGATTCTTTTTAATTAGTTAAACATTCTTCTTTCCCTGGTACTTGGTGAAGTGCACACACATGTATTCATTTTTTGTTTCTGTAGTTTCTATTCCTCTGATATTTTAAATAAAACTTAATCTAAGAAGAAATACACTGTGAAACTGGAGATGTTGCTGCATATTATAAATTCTTTATTTATCTTAATTTGTTGTTACTTGAGGATTTCTTAAATTCTTGATGATGTTATTTGAGGATTATTTATTTTATCTTGTTCGATTAAACTTAAATTTCAATTAGAAATCGTGATCGATGAATTAAACTTGTAAATTGTGTATATTTAGAAAAACATGTTGTATGGGTAAATGGGGCGGGGCATGGGGCAAATGGGGATTCAATGGGGCGGGGATGGGGATGCTAAAAAATCCCCGTTCAGGGATGGGGCATGGGGATGAGGAGTGCCTGCCCCGCCCCATTGCCATCCTTAGTCAGACATTTAAGAAAACTTTTTCCCCTCCAAATAAAATAGACTATCCCTAAACCCTATATACATCAAGAAAACTTTTTTCCCTCATAGACATCAAGCTTTTTCCTCCAAATTATAGACATAAAGAAATAAACATATCCTTGAAATCATCTTCTATGAAGATATCCTTGAAATCAAGGATAGGCTTGAAATTCTATTGAGTATGAGATAATATCTCTATCACTTTGTATCCTTTATGCACAAAATAAGTATGGGGTGATTAAGAATATGAGCCACTGATGCAACAAGGAACCAATGACTAATGTTTATTTTATTAATTGCCTTTTAACATCAAGAACGTTGGAATATATAGGCCTTAACCCTTACATGATAACTCTTGATACTTGATAGAAAACTACTAATACTAAGAGTCTTCTACCATTGGTGCTGATAGACTCTTATTGCTATAATACTAAGACTCCCCTACTGAATAAATACCATTATTACACGATAACTAAATAAAGCACTAGATAACTAAATATGATGCATTAGCCGCATGCATGCAATGAGAACCACTGTATCATTCCTTCCCCTTTCGTAAAGATCCTTGGCCTCATGGATCTGCTTCAATTTCCTTTTCATAAGGTTGTCGGCATTGAGCATGAGGAGTTGTGGTATCTTGCATCTGTGGCCTACTGTAAAACGTTCATCACAGTTAAAACACAACCCATTTTCCCGTCATTGCTGCATCTCAGCCCATGTTAGTTTTTTCACTCATGGTGGTACCTTTTTCTTCGTCACAGTGTTAGTTCCTTCACTGAGGCCTTCTGGGTAGCACTCACTGGTGTGTATCAACCTCGGATGTTGAACATTCAAATCATCCCTTATTCTCGTATAATCCACAACCTCTTGAAGAGTTTTGGGTCACTGTATACGCAATTCGCTAACGAGCTCAACCTTTAGTCCTCCAATTAAAGCATCAATTAATGCCTTCAGTGGCTAGTTTTGCATACGGTTGGCTAAGGGCTCAAACTCCCGCAGATATTTGCGTAATGGTCCGTTGTGCTTAACCTGAGTGAGTGCTTCATTAAAGTCTTCAAACTCGGTAGGGCTAAATCTTATGATCAACTCGCGTTCAAACATCTCCTAAGTCACCACTGCCCCTTCAGCAATGTAGGTGTGCTGCAACCACTGTAACCATTAATTGGCTTCACCTTCCATGTGAAAGGATATCAATGGCACTCACTGTTCATCCAGTATTCCTTGGTACTGAAAAAATTGTTGCACCCAAAAAAGCCATTAGGTTGGGTTTGTACCTCCATAACGAGGGAAATCTATCTTGATGTACCAAGGTAGTGCATGGCTACCCTCTATTACCTTGTGCCTAGCCATTGTCTTAGCCACATCCTCCGTTTTCCCCCCTTGCGAATGGCCTATGAGTGTGGCCAATGCCTCTTAACTTCCCGCATGGTGACGTCTAGCCCCTGGACCTTTTCTACTAATCATGTCACATCTCCCTCCAAACACTCCAACTTTTTTTTCTAAGATGTCATTTGGTTCTGATACCAAATGATGTAACAGGGAACCAAGAACTGATGTTTATTTTATTAATTGCCTCTTAACAGAAAGAACGTTGGAATATATATGCCTTAACCCTTACATGATAACTCCTGATACTTGATAGATGACTATTGATATTAAGAGTCTTATACTACTAATGTTGATAGACTCCTACTACTGCTATAATACTAAGACTCCCCTGCTAAATAAATACCACTACTACATGATAACTAGATAAAGTACTAGATAGCTAGATATGCTGAATAACTAGATATGTTGCGTTAGCCACATGCATGCAGTGACAACCACTATATCAACCATTCAAGTTTACAAGTTTACTTACCTTGGTTTAATGGAATAATTGCCAAGAAAATCTAGAAAATATTAAAGTTCACTTCGTTGCCTTAAACCTTGGAAAGGCTATGAATGACTTCACTAAAATCGATATGGTCTCGATTGAAGTCCCTCTTGGCTCTTTTATCACAAGTTACTTCAGATAACTTGCCTCTTCCATTAGAAATGAAGACAGATGATATAGAAAATTAGCCAGGGAAAATTTTTAGACTATGAAATTGTTGGAATGTACTCATATAATCCTTACAAAATAAAAATATAAGTTTTCAAAAGTTACTACTTCCAAAGGTTATAAATTTTTACAATGAAGTTATCTAAATTTACAAAAAGGGACTTACAAATGTGCATCATCGAGCGTGCTCTTTATTATAAAAAGAAATCCAATGTCCATTATTGATTCAAATAAAAACTACTCAAACAATAAAAATTAAAAAAAAATGGGAAAAGTCTAAAAAAGTCCCCTGAACTATACACTTTGTGCGCTTTAGCCCTCATCCTTCAAAAATGTAGAGAAGACCTCTTTCAACTACGAAAAGGTGCACTTTACCCCCACGATCCTGACGTCCGTCCATTAATGGACGGAAGAAGGGATTTGATTATTATAATTTGACTCCAAAACTCTTTGAATATTATTTTTTGACCTCATTTTTATAAATTTATTTTCATTTATACCCCTATAAAATTACACTATGGCCCAGATTAATCACATCATGTGCACATTAATGGACGGATGTCAGGGTCGGGGGGTAAAGTGCACCTTTTCGTAGTTGAAGGAGGTCTTCCCTACGTTTTTAGAGGATGAGGGCTAAAGCACACAAAGTGTATAGTTCAAGGGGCTTTTTTAGACTTTTCCTAAAAAAAATTAAGAATAGAGGCTTATAGAGCAACTAAAGCATGAGAATGGAGGTTGAGGCGCTGAGCTAAGAGAAGCCAATAGTACACCGAGTGAAGTGGGAGCCTAGCTGTAATGGAGGGAAGGGAGGCTGACTGTGAGGGAAGGAGGGACACCAATTGTGAGGGAGGGGGACATTGTTTGCGAAGGAGTGGGAGAGGTCGAGAGAGAGGAGAAAGATAAGGACAAGTGCAATGGTGTGTGGCTGTTCGAGTCCAATGTTGGTGGAGAAGGAGAGGAAGAGCTCTGACATGAAAAGCAAAGCTGGAGTGGTGTCAGTGAGTTAATGAAAGCAAAAGTGAGAAGCCAACAAAGGTTCTGTCAAACTAAGTGCGAGAGAGGTGTGTTAGAGAGGGGAAGCTGATAAAGGTGCTCACCACTTGCATGATGGGGGTGTGATGCAACAACGCTACAACGGTGGATTGAGTGTGAGAGACTGAGAGTTGAAAAAATGAGAGTTAAGAGAGGGAGAGGATAGTTTTGTGTTTTTGTTTCTAGGTTCCAATTGAACAACAACAACTTAGGGATTTCAGTGAAATTCCTAATTGGGAATATGAAAAAAAAAATTCATGCCAATTGAGCCAACTTGTCTCGAACTCGAATGGGCCATATGCCAATTCGGGCCGGGCCAAATTGACCTAATTTTATTTAGGCCACCAAATCTAGAACTTAGTCCTTCATTTTATCGGGTTAAAACAAGCCTAGCCCATTTTACCAGCTCTAAGTGTACTTATGATTTATGGGTTTTGACAACTATTTTTTGACATAGAAACCAAATAATACAACTTAAGTTATATCCATACTATCAAAAAAATCCTTAGTTCTACTATACCTAAAAGTTATGGTCCTAATAAAAATATTTGATATTACATTTCCTCTTATGTAATTAAAAGTAAGTTAGTCAAAAAGTATTATTCATAAACTTTAAATTTATCATTCTATACATATAAAAAAAGAGTAAAACCCTTTTTTTGTCATTGAAAAATTCTATTATTGACAATTTAGTCCTTCATTAATTTTAGGTGACAATTGAGTCCTTGAATTTATATTTTGTCTAGCAATTTAGTCCTCCGCTAAGGTCCATTAGTGAGATTTAACATAAATTGCCATATGGCACATCAAGTGCTGATGTGGCCGTTAGTTGATGACTTGACAAGCTGACATGTCAGTTGGGCTGATTGCTGGTGTGGCACACGTAAAACTATGATGTTTTACTAAGAGAAGAAAACATCTCATCCTACCCATATGGCGTCGTATTATGAAGACTTGAAATTAAAATCATTGCGATGTGAAGGAGGGATTCTGCAATTCACAAAGAGGAACCCTAAGCCCCAAATCGCGATTTCCCTTTCTCACTATCTCAATCGCGATATATCAGAGTATGAATGGAGACAAATGAATGGAATAAAGGAAAACATAGGTCATGTGCAATTCATTATGCGGATCCTTCATCCTCTAACATGTGAGTTTTTTCAAACTCCTATTTGTCTCCATCTAAAATGAGTTTTATTCACCTTTACTAAATACAATAACAATGTGCTTATTATAGGTGAAAATGGCTTATCTGTTATTTTAGTTTTTTTTTTTGTACTAAATTTTTGTTACCTTGTTACCTTTTATACTAAATTTTTGTTTTATGCTATGCAAGTTGCTACTGTGTTATGAAACTAGCATAGAGGGATTGGGGTTTGATTCTCCTACTACTTTATGAACCAACATATCTAAAAGAACATAGAGACAATTTTCCATTTGAATGTTTTGCTCCAAACTTTCTCTAATAGCCCATGTCCATATGATATTTCGTTAAATAAGTCAATTAATATGTTATTTTTTACGTTCAATTGGGTGCTAACTTCATTCAGTTTAATTGTTCTTCAAGTTGGTGATCTTTGAAAATTTTCAATTCACTGCAAGCTTTTTTGTCACAATTTGGATAGCTGCTATCCTTTTCAAGTCGAATGAAATTCTACTTGAGCGAAAGGTGGGAAAATGCTTTCTTACCTTTGATACCAAATTTTACTTTTCATGTTCTGCATCTTTTCCCTGCAATTTATATAATGATGTCTATAATGATTTTTGAAAAGGTGAACTATGTACCTAGTATATATTGGTGTGTGTGTTTTTCTTTACAAGTACTGTTTATCCAGATCAATCTTTGTTTGGTTTAGCAATGTTTTGTCCTCATTGGTTACCTATTCTACTTCATTATCCTCAGTGGTTTTTGTCTCAGTTAATATGGTTCTAACCAGCAGCTCCCCTTAGTGTTTCAAGCATTTACTTTTTTCTGTTTAGTATGAATTCTATGGAATAACAATTGGAAAAGCATAAGATATTTTCTTAAAAATAGACATCCAGATAGGTTTCTAATTGACGAATATGGAAAATGGATATAGTGATATAGCACTATTAGTACGATGTATGTAATTTTTGCAGGAAACAATCTCTTTAGAGCCAAAAAAGATGGTCCTACAGTAGTAAAACTCTTAAACATGTTAATATGAATAATTTCACACACTTTGGAATTGAACAATAGTAAGTGTTGCAGGTACAAATGAAAATATGCAAATAAGTGAATTATTATTAATCCTACCCTGACAAAAGGTCTAAGTTTAGTATGGAGAAGATGATCAGGGAGTGCTTGTCTACTATGAGAGACAAATGTGCCTGATAGTGAAAATGGTTAGGTGGTGAATGTCATTCAATAGTGCCGGCTTAAAGTGCTTTTTTCAATATTTTCAATTGCCAAAGCTTCCTTCTCTTGTCATTATGTTTAAGAATTAATTTTGGTGCAACAACATTGGTGGTTTCATAGCTTATTAAAATGCAGATAAACAGGAAGATAACTTCATGTGTCTTCATAATCATATCATAGAGAAATCTTCAAAATCATTAATGGACTATACCCTAACTTTCTCTACTATTTTAAAATCTCACATAATGCTACAAGAAGTAAAAGTAAATGGTCATAAGCATATAGTAGGAAAATGGCTCTTTCTATAACCCCCATCCCTTATCTCTCTTTCTATGTATTTTGCATTACATTCTTTGCAGTATAAATACAGATACAAGTAAAAGCTTATAACAACTAAAGCTACTATTAACATGTAGTTTTATGCTACTTGGACATCAAAGGTATTGCTCAAATGGGATTTGAGGATGAAGGAGTCCCTAAATGATGTTTTGTGATGATTGATGGTGAAACATTCACATAGGCAATCCATGGACAACATGTCTAGGAAGGTAACTCCAGTGGGTCAAGCTTCATAAGCAGTGCATATGTCATATCCCACCATAATACCCCTTATGTATGTGGTTGTAACAAGAGGGTGATAATGTTGATTTCAAAGACAAAGGAGAACTCAAATAGCTCATTTTGGCGTTGTCCACATTATAAGGTTTGAGGGGAATATAATTTCAATTTACATATTTACTCAATTTAATGGGAATTTAATTTCAATTTCTCAATTCAATTTTTTAAAAAGTTTAACATCTTTATATGCAGAATGAAACTTATGTTGTGGATTCTTTCAATATGTCGAGAACTTTGAAGGAATAGTTTCAAGAACTCCTGAGTCTTTTATAACAAATGAAAAAATGGTGATAAAGATGCAGAAGAAGAGAATTAAAAGTCTTAAAAGTAAAGTTAGGAAACTGAAGATACCTTGTGGTTTGCTGGTTGTTTTGTTGTTCATTATATTTTTAGTAAAATAAGTGATCTTCAGATAGAACAATTGTAAATTTGAATTGATCAATTTCCTAGAATGTAGATTTTGTTTACTGTAATTATATTTCAGACATGTTGAACATTTATGTAATGTTAAGAAATTATATTATATAAACTTGTATGTTTGTTGAGTCATTATAATAACATAAATATTTAAAAATATTAGTCATATGATTGGAAGATATACAACAACCAAATAATATAATAATAATATACAGTACATCTATTCCCATGCAATAATAATATCTAGTGCAAAAATACATGTATTTTATATACCTTCATTATGTGATTCATGGTTGCATCTATTTAAGTCAAAAAAGTTAGAAAGTAAATCATTTAAGGTCCCTAAAAGTTGGTTGGTGATTTACAATAAATCCTACATAAATTTTTACCAACCAATCAATAGTAACAACAATTTCCAACCTAAGAACATATGAAAAAAACATTATTAACAACTAACAGCTTCATGGAGTCTTCACACATCAGCTAACAGCTTCTCTTTCACTTTGCTTGCTCCTTCACTTCAAAGGTATGCTGAAAATCTTTTCCTAGTAGCCATGATTGCTGCTTGAATGGTGTCTGTAGTCACAGTCTCTTGATTGCCTGCAATGTTGCTATGCTGCCTTGATCCATGTGGACAAAAGCAATACCGTTTAGGTAAATTTTAAATAATATGGTGTACAAATATGCAAGTTCAGTACCAACCAAACTGTGTCTCGTCAATACCTTTTTCTTCTTTCTATGTGCTAACTTCTTGCTTTGTGGTTGTTGAGCTTGAGAATCTTGGCTAGGGAGTAGGGCTTGTGAGTCAACTAGTTGACTGACGAGAACCTCTTCCTCTGCAAAAGGCTGGCTAATTGGTTTCTTGCTCTTTTTTTATCACTTATGTAGTTCTACTATCTTGCAAGTCCTCGTGTTGTGCCTTGTTCCACCACATTTAGAGCATTTAGTGGACCCATATTTTCTTTTCAATCGGCTAGAATCTTATGGAACATCATTGACTTTGCTTCGATTCTTTTTGGGCCTACTAGCTTGTCTCTTGAATGGAGGAGAATTTATATCACCAAGGTATGTCCTCTGCCAGTAATCTTGTCATGTGAGTGACTGTATAAAAGGCTCATAAGCCTTCAACTATGTGCTAGTTAAGTACCAATCATTCACTACAGTGTCTGGGTCTTCATTGTTTGATGCAAATGCTACAGAAGCATGTCTACAAGGTATCCCTGTTAGATCCCAAGTCCTACATGAGCATGTCTTAGCTGACAAATCAACCACCACTGTCAATTGGTCCCCTACTAACTTCATATTTATGTCTAGTAGGATCGCCAGCCATAATAGACATCATTCACTGCTTTTCTTCTTCTTGGTTTCAAGAAAGGCTACTGTCATTGACACATATTTACTCTTGTATTTTCTAACCTTCACAAGCATATTTAATCTCTTCCTCATAAGATAACCCTTTATTTCTTCAAACATAGTAAGAATTGGGTTACATCTGAACTTTCGTATCTCCTTATTGAATTGTTCATACATGTTGCTTATGATGACTTGGTTCTTGCTGTAAGTGCTAAATGATCCTCTAACCCATCTAGCAGGAGTATTTTTCATCAATCTGTCACAAGCATCTTGGTCAATCATTTTGATCTTAGCCATATGCCTATCAAACTCTCCCATTGTAGTAGACTTTGCTGCCAAAAAGACCTTTGATCTAAGTTACTTGCTTTTCCAGGTCTTACAAAAATTCTTCCAAATGTGCATAACACATGATCTGTAAGGAGCTGTAGGACATAATTCGGCTAGTGTAGGTTCTAAACCTTGTAATTTACAAAAAAAAAAAAAACTATGTTAACATTTGAAGCATGACATATTATTATCGAACATAAATTTATAAGCTTACAATAAATGTTAACCTTTTACTGATCTGATATGAAGTTCCAACCATGTTTCCTTAGATCTTCAATATTCTCAATTAGTCTTGTCAAAAACTGTCTCCAAGTGTCCTTCGTCTCAAGATCCATAATAACATAAGCAACTAGATAGAATGAATTGTTCTCATCTTGAGCAACTGCAGCTAACAATATCCCACCATAATACCCCTTTAGAAAGCATCAATCTAGACCTATCAAAAGTTATAAGCAGCCTTCAAACCTTCTTTACAAGCATCTAGACAAATATACAATCTGTCAAATATGGGTACCAAAGCACCATGGGGTTTGTCAACAACGAGCTTTACAGTCCCTCTAAGGTTCACTCTTTTTAACTCACCACAATAGTCCCACAAAGCTGCATATTGTTCTTTCTTTGTTCCTTCCACCATTTTCCTTGTCATCTTCAATGCTCTGAATATGGTTCTCTCACTCACATTGATATTATATTTTTATTTCACCAAGTTGTAAGCATCAATACCCTATATGGCCGAAAATCCCCTAACTTCTTCTACAAGCTTATGTGCTAACCACTTTGTATTAGCTTGCTTGTTTGAGATTTTTCTATTGCATGTGTGTGTTGATGAAGGTATTCACCTAAAAGCTGTGTCGCGTTACTGGATGAGCAAAAAATCTGCCATATACAGTCATTGATGCATTTGACATTAGCCATTTCTTTGTCATTTTTCACCCACACTATAGGCCTGCCAAGATGAATTATGTAATTCTTCACTACTTCGTTGAATGCACGCAAGGATGAAAATTTCATTCCAAGTTTTAGGTTGACCTTCCTAAATTCAGCTTAAGGATTAAACTGTGGGAACACTTCATCTTTTTTAGAGCCATCAACCTCAGGTTCAGAGCTGTCAGGAGTGTGCAAATCGTTTGTCTCATATCTCTAACCCTAAAAGGGATTGACATATACCTCTGGTGGGTACTTCTTTTTCTTCTTGCCACATTTTTTTGTTGCCTGACAAGCAGTAACAATACTTTCTCCTCCAAGCATAAATGTCTTCTTCTTCAACTTCACTGGTCTTTGCATGTTTTCCTCTTCTATGCTCTCAGGGATTGGTGGTGGATTGTATTAGCTCTGTTTTGCATCATCATAGCCATATGAATCTGCACCACTTGATTCATTCTCATCTAAATCACTACTGCTTGACCCTTGTTCAATACTAGCATCTTTATCTTCAACTGCATTAGTGTCTTCATTACTGGTTGTAGGTTGCTACATATCAACATCATCATGAGTGTTGTAAAACTCTTCATTTCTTATATCCCTTCTTAAATAAGTCACATAGTCCTCCTTTTCATAGTGTTTTGCATTTGATCATCACTCTCATTGTTTTTCTTCCCTAAATCTTCACACTCATTCTGCCCTTGTGTCTCACATGGTAAACTTAGAATAGGCTGAACAATTTCAAGATTTTCAATTATAGGGTGCTCAAAATAAAACTCTATCTCATCAACCCCTTCTACAACACCAAACATCTGTATAACATCTAAGTCACCCTTAAGGTGCCTAAGCTCATCCTATAGCTCTAACTCAGGCACTAACTAGTAACCATTTGTGTAACAATTATAACCATGCTCACAAAATAACTGTGAAATTGTTGGAATAGAAACTTTATCAATATCTATCCAATTTCATGCATCTTCTTCTCCGTCAACATAAGTCAGCAGCGACTCACGTACAAACTTTCCACCATGGTGCAATATGAGGATTACATAATATTCCATTCTAAAAAAAAAAAAAAATATGTCATAATCACAGTACTTCACCCTTGTGAACAGTGAAAATCATCTACAACAAATATAAATCCCTACATGCCTAAACTGTCAATCAAAAAAACTACAATTCAATAACTATATTAAAAGAATTAATAAGAATCCCCAATTCTTCCAGAGCAGCAATCTTCCAAAACCACATATAATAAAAAATATTAAAACCAACAAATCAACATGAAGATAAAGACAATGTGGACTTAGGTGGTTTTAATAAAACTATCCATATTGTTCTCTGAGAAAGGGAACATGCTGGTTGAATGAAGCTATATTATGGGTATGAAGGGGCCAAGCCACACACAAAGTGCCAAATAATTAGTTACTTATGTTGAAATTGGAATTGCTCACACTGAACTCACTTAGAGCTACAAGTCGCACTTGAGTGAAGACTTTGACTAATCCATAAAACAAGCAAAGTCCTATCTTGCTAAAAGCTTAGTTGGTAGCATCATCAATTTCAATAAAATAAATTGCACATATTTATATTTATGTTTATGTTTATGTTTATGTTTATGTTTATGTTTATTACTTTAACACAAGGTTTGCTATCTTTAAAAATTCAAAATATATTTGGTGCAAGCCCCAAGAACAACAGGCTCAATTCAAGCATGTTCTTCTTCAACAAAAATTCATGTTACTATTTAAACATAATTTGGATTAAAACTCGACAATTGACATATTTCTACTTGTGAACACCCCAAAAACCAATAATATAGAATACAAGAAGCTATTGTAATAATAGAAATGAAGAGAATCATGATGAGTACAAGTAAGCCAAAAAAAAAAAACATAGGTTCCAAAGAAAGGTACTTTTACAAATGAAGACAAGCACAATACACATGGAAGATACACATAGTGTCCCACCACACATTGTTGCACAGTAAATGACCACTTTCCTCACAAAAGAACAAAAATCTAATAGCTTAAATATGCTTACAAAAAATCAACAAACAGAAGGACAAAAACCCACTTTGCCCACAAATTGTTTTACAGGGACCATAACAATAAAATATGCAATACTAAAATATGTCAACCCATGTGAATGAAGCACTTGACAGTGAACAACACATGTAAATACAAGTGCATTAAAAAGGACAATCAATATTATTATAGGTGTAGATAAAGACAATAAGGAAAGTAACAACTTTATTTTCAAAATCTTGCCACCAAGGAAATGTTATACACATTGCATCTTGCCCAATTATATGAGCTTCTTATTAAAGCTCTAATTCATTCAGTTGAGACAACTTAAAAACTTAAAAAAAAAAAATAAAACATGCATGACAATGATCTCCATGTTGCTATAAATCTAGCACTTTTACAATACAGGATAGCATACAATACAACCTACACATAGACACTACAAGAAAAAGGGATTTTTCCAATGGAATAAAATACCGTGGGAATTTTTGAAAAATTCTTACGGTAATTCCAACGGAAATTTTTTTTTTTTCTGAAAATTCCAACGGTAATTCCAATGGAATTTAATTACCGTTGGAATTAATTTTCTCATTTTTTTCAATTTTTTTTAAAATTTTTGTGTTGATTCTCACGGAAATATAGTACCGTTGGAATTTTTTTATAAGGGACACGACGACGTTTTGATAAATAAAGGTCTTCACTCTTCAGAAATCCCTTGCCCTGGCCCCCTTCGACTCTTCACTTCACGCCCTAGCCTCCCTTACCAATTCACTTCACGCCAGAAATCAGAATCTGAAATCCCTAGCTAGCACACTCTTTCAACTCTCCTCCTCTGATTTGAGACCTTCTCTTGTTCTCTGACTCTCCAGCCTCCTCCATCCTCGTTCCATCATTTCGCCGCCGCCGCCATTGTCACTGCTGGGAGATTGTCAATCTCTCACTGTCCGGAAATCTGGGTGTTGTTGCAGGTGAGTTGTGCTTCTTATTCATCACTTGTAAGCATTTCGGTTTCCATTTCCATTTTTGTTTCTTTGCTTCTTGGATTTGTTGGATTTTTCTGGGTGTGGGATTTGTTTCCATGCTCTTGCGATAATTTCTGTTTCCATGCTTCTTCACTGTGCAATGGGTCTGGGTGTTATTGATAGCTTCTTCTTCGTTGTTTTTGTAAAAAAATTGTGTAATTTTTCCTTAATAGAATGTTCAAAATGTCATCTTGATTAAATTTATGAAAAATATGGCAGAGTTAAGTGATTAACCTTTGCCTGTATTCCTTTAAAAGTGATTTTCTTCACCAAGTGAACGGCGCAAAATTAAGCTTTGTTAGAAAAGGTTAAGCACTTGAAGAAACTAGAAAAGAATAATCAATATAGGTGGCATTTTTGTTCTCTTTTACTTCTGGTTAAAATTTGAGATAAAAAGTTTGGTACACAGTACACTATATATATATATATATATATATATATATATATATATATATATATATGGTGTAGGTTGGAGGAGGTGACAAATGCAGGACATTGCCTGTTTTATGCATGCAGAGTGTATCATGCTGACCTGCATTATTTATAACTGCTTATGTCGTTATATTCATTATTTGCAAAGGTGTTTTAAGTATTATGAAGATATTTTAGGTTAATTCCGTATAAGTTCTTCTACCTGTTACGCATGAGGAAGTTTTTATATACATAAAGATCCCTATGGTGCTGGTTGTCGAGTTTTATACTCCAACCCAGAGTTGTAATTAACAATTAAAAATAAATAAATAAAAAACAAAAAACAAAAAAAAAACCTAGACCTTAATTAGGAAATTTAACTTATTTGCTTGATATTTTTGTGTGGAAGGAGTCCCACCATACATATTTTTTTCATGGATAAATCGTGATTATCTAGTTTTCATTGTATTCGTGGAAAGTTTGAACAGAGATACTATCTATGTAATTCTTACTTTCTTAGAAGCTAATCATAGTGGAATTTGAGAGTGAATTGGAGAGGGCTCAAATAATGGATGATTGTGTTTTACCTTGTTAAATGTTTTCTTTCAATATCCCTTATGTTACTGCTGTAACGAAATTACTTATCTCTTAGCATCAAGAAAAGCTTGCTACTGCTGAGTGTTGATATATAGTTAGAGAAAAACATTTTATCATATAAGATTACCTTCTCTTTGGTCAGTTTAGTTAAAGGTCTCTTAGTCATGACCGACATGTTTCAACAAGATTCCTTGATCTTCATGTGTTGTGATATTTATTTTTTGCTTTCCCATGTTTTGTCCTTGTTATTGTATTAATAATGCAAGTAGACCTGTGGAGTTCTGGTATGTTATAGCTTCAACCAGAGGAGCAAGTAGTGGTTTTTCCTTCTCTATCAAAAGTTTTTTTTTTCATATTTTAGAAGTAAATTCTTTAGGGGAATTATATGGGTTACTTTCATCGTTCTTGTGTTTGTTCCATTACTCTGTAATATACTGTTGGCTTTTAGTCTACTTGGTTCCTTGGGAAGAGAGGGTAGGGGAAAAAATAAAAAAAAATCAGCATTTGCTTCTTATATTTGTTCATTTTCGCATGTACATTTTAGCAAAGCAGATATATTAGTTGATGAATTAATTATTTATTTATTTATTTGGGGTTGTTTAATTAAATTTATGAGATATGTGATTACAGTATCCTCTTGCTGTCTCATTGCATTGTTAGCCAGTCTAATTTTGCTGCTTCTTTGTGTTTTGTTAGATGGTAAAAATGTTGGATTTTGGTTCATTGGAGTAATTGAGAAAAATGGACTGGAACTGAGTGTTTGTCTTTGTTTTCTCATTCTACTATCATTGGTTGGTTTTGTTAGTGGTACAAAATTATTTATTTGTGTATTTATAATATATGTGGATGCAGAGAAGATAATTAACATCCCTTACTTGTTCAACACCCCAGAGGGTAATAAAATTTAATCTCTAACACTACAATTAAACCTCGTTTGGAGATTTTTGCTTACAGATTTTAAGGTGGAATGATATTCTTTGATTTTGGACAACAGGTGGGGTGAAAAACCCATTGTTTCTGAAGCAGGTTTCATCTGTTTGCCACAAAGAGGATCATATTATTGTGGTATTTTCTATTTTATAGTTTTTATATTATGTGAATTTACCATGATTTTTGCTTGTCCTTTCTTTCTTGGTTAACACTAGAGTTACCACTTAAGCACAAAATAGTTCATTTTTTGGATGAACTCTATTTCAAGGTTGTCGAAGTGGGATCAGATCTCTGTCTGCAGCTGCTGATCTTTTTGCTGATGTAAGTTTATTGATTTCAACTTCAGCACACCATATTATTATTCATATTATTGTTACTAAATTTATCCATTATTGATGTAACAAATAAAAAGAACCTCAATTGTCCATTTTATGCTGAGTTATGAGCTTATGATCATTTTGCGTTTTCTTTTCTTTCTCTGAATTCAATATAAAATGGCAAAAGTTATGATAGTCTTAAATATTATGCTTTCGTTTTCTTCTTTTGGTTTATTTGTTCTATGCCAGAGTAACTTGAATTGATATGAACAAGTATTTATATTGTATATGCCAACGGGTACTTGGTTTATCAGAGAGAAAATCAGACTTCTTGATTAGCATTGTTCCTAACATCATAGTTTATTTTTAATAGTTTTTAAAATCTAATTGATTAGCATTTTTCCTTTTTCTGATTCAATTATGTTTTATTGGTCTATTTCCAATCTTGAAGCTTAATCTAAAATAAATTGTTGCATTTGCAACAATAGCAAGTATATTATTTCTGTCCAAAAGATAATTGTCTATGTATTAAGACTTTGTTTGTGTCCAAAAGATAATTGTCTATGTCAACTAATTGGGGGTTAGGCCAGAATGACACCCAAACTAGAAGGAGGCTAATTATCACAGGTAGTGATGATAGATATGGCAACTACTTCCGCATTGTGGAAACCCAATTTAGTGGTATCTACAACATTTGATGGTGTCCTACAGATGTCTGTCCCACTTGCAGATTCATTTGTGGCACCGCTGGAAACTTGTGTGAGAATGGCAAGATTTTGTTGGCCTTGGATGGTAGTGTGCTCCCATTTGTGTTTGAGAGGGCATGATTTGTACCTGCTATTGAAATTTGTCTTGTTTATTCATAGCTTTGGCGTTGTGGTAGTTACCAAATTATTGGAGCTACCATTCTTGATAATAGGATGGAAGAAAGATTTGTATGTCTTTTTTAGGTATAGAATAAAGCTCCAAAATGTTATGTGTAAACCATTGGCTGTATAAGAAATTGTCGTTGTCTTAAATCATATAACCAAAAATGTTTCTTTCTGTTTCTCACTTTGCTTGGATATTTCTGGTTTGGTTTTGTGTGTGTCTGCCCTTGAAGATGTTGGCTTCTGAGTTGTTTAACTTGTTTTGTTCATGGTATCTGTGATTAATCATGTGAAGTGAATCTCACCTCTGATTAGTGGAAAACAGGGGAGGCAACATTTTATTAACCTCTTTTATCTCTTTCACATTTATTAATTAACTACTATTCTTTCCTTCAATATTGGAAGCATGTTAACATATAGGTAGCTTCTAAACTACCTCCTTTCAAAGGGATAGTGCTATACTATTCTATTATTGAAGAGGTTTTGGCAAGACGTTTTGAATTACAAAGACCTCAAAAAAATGAGTAATATCTAATAATGCCAATTCTTGCAGTTGGCTGATTTTGTGAGGGTGCACTATAAAGCACTAGACATCAAAAGTCATGTGGTTTGGGGGGAGCATGTGACATAATTAAGTTACCCCGTAAATAAGTAAGGCTTATGTCATTTAATATGTCATTATGATGAAAATAGATTGCTTCTGTCATTGTTTATTGTCTTGATTACTGAATAATATTCCTTTTGTTGTCAAGGAGATTATATTGTCTTGCTGTCAAGGAGATTGATGTTAGTGATTACTAGTGAGCTGTTGTGGGCTTGTGGCTGTTTGATAAGCTTTTGTTGTTGATTTGGCTGATTTGCTGATTTGGTCATTCAACACTGGGATGGCTGATTTGCTGATTTCTTATTGATTTGGCTGATTATTAATATTCACAACTCATACTTATATACTTGATGAGAAATTTTTTAAGTTTGTTATAGTTTTTGGGCTCTTTGCACTGTATTATACTTTCTAGGTTTCATTTCAATAATTGATACTATTGATTTTTATTATTATGTGGTTTGACAAAGTAAGACCAATATATTTTCATTATTTTTATGTTATATTGTAATTAGATATAGATGGTGGAAAATTTAACAAATTGCAATAATTTGGTCAAAATAGAAGCCATTTGATTGCTGCCTTTCGATTTCAGTGATTTACTGGCAGCTTGAAGCCAATAATAAGGGCATGTTAGCAATTTATGGAGATCTTTGGATCAGCAGGCAAAACCGACAAAACCGACCGAACCGAACCGAATAAGACCGGTTTGGTTTGGTTTGGTGTTACTCTCAAAAATTCAAAAAACTGAACCGAACCGAACCGAGTTTCTCCTGTCCGGTCCGGTTCCGGTTTGGGGTGAAAACTAGACCGAACCGGACCGATTACACCCCTAGGTGTAAGATTATATCCTTTAAAATTTACTGACATTTTAATAAATAAAATTTTAGAATGAAGAAAAGCTATTATATTTTAATGTCTTTCATGAAAGGAGGTAATAGTAAGAAAGGAAGAAAAGCTATTATATTTGATCTCTTTGGATCTTATATCTTCAATAGGTACAAGTAGAGTAATAGTAAGAAAGGTGGTAAAGTTGAATAGCATTTTCTGGTTGTGTTAGTTGATTTGGATAGTGTCTTTTCATGAATTGTGAATTTGGCCTTTTGCTTTTACATGCAAAAAATATCTTCTGCAATCTTGGAACTTTACATTCATAATATCTTGTGAAAAAGAAAAATCTATTACAGCTTTCTTTCTCTCTCATTACACATTTCTTTGTTAATCGATGCACAATCTTGGCATCCCACTTTATGTCTTTGTTGATGTCATTGGCATACCATAAACTTGACTGTTTAGTCGAATTTTATGAGGAGCGGATATATAAAAGCAAACAAATAAGCCACAAACTACTAATGATGTGATATGCAGTAAACATTATGCAAGTTTCTTGTGTATAATAAGCAGTGGCTGGGATAAACAACATGTAGAAAAATTCTAAAGTGCTAATTCTTTTTCTTAAGGGATTATCAATGCATTTAGAGTATGTATTTTTGATGATGCCAGTCTCCTAATGCATTGCTATTATTTCTTTCCTTTGGTTTTACTTCCTTTTGGATTTTGTTTGTGATATCTTTAGATAAATAAAATTAAATGAGGAAATGGTATGAAAATTGTCTATACCATTTTTTTTTCATCTATCAACATGCTTGGAAGCTCCATGCAATCAAATCCTATTTGAGGCATTTTGAGGTAATATTGTCTCAAGGGAATGTGCTCTCGTTCTGACCTTCTATACTAGTTTTTCCTATAGTGTATTATTTTCTTTTGACTATATCTAAATTCTATGTTGACATAATCTCCTGTCAAGCAATTTGAAATTGCTTTTTATCAAATTAAGTATATAAATGCAATTTGAGGTGATTTTTCCTTATAAACTCTTTGCTCATGAGACCTTGTGTTATAACTCGTATCAGCCAATGATTTTGGAGTCCTGTCCTTGATCTTTTGGATTTTTAGCTAGAATGATCTACTTCTTGGGATTCCTATTTGTGCAGATTGAAAAAAAATTTTACTCTATATTTTCACTTTGGCAACTTTCAAAACTATCTCCTAATCAGTCATTTTTTGGCCATGCTACTCATCAATCTCCACTAAATGAAAACAAATATTTTCTCTGCCAGTGTTTGCTGCTTGATTATAAAACCAGTGGCTAATCAAGGCATGATTACTTTATTATTTACTTGGTTGTAGATGGTTTAAATGGCTAACTAGTGCTCTCGTATTGACCTTCTATTTCCACAAAATAAGTAGTTTTGGTCCATCATAAGTGTGCGATTAAAAACCTGATGGAGGATGCTAACATAACATTAAAAAATTGTTTTTTTCTTCCAAATCAGCCATTAAAATGCATGTGAAGGTATGATTTCTAATTTCAATGTTGTTTGCGTAGGAGTCCTATGGAGGTATGATTTTGAGGATATAATGTTGATAGGCTAAAGTTAGAGATAAGGAATTATCTGGAAGATATAAAAGAGTAGGACTTTGTTAGAGTTCGAACCCTTTAGTAGGGGACTCCTCTCGGGCTGTGAAAAACATCCTTGTATTGAAGAGAAACAAAGATTACATTACATTAGTTTCTTCCCTTGGAATGGGTAGGTCATCATACATTTTCTTTATATGTCAAATCAGTATGTAAATTATGTATGCAAAAGGCTTGACCTTGTCTTGAAAATGTTATTGCAGCAAACAAGCTATTCAGACATGCTGGATTTGGCTGTTCAACATATCAAAGGGCTTCAAACTCAAGTTCAGGTTTGTGAAATACCGTAGTATTAACTTTTGCAGAATAATTCAATTTTTTATGCATATTAACAAATTAAAAATGCCTCAAATCAATTTATTGTTCTTAACAACTAATGCAGTCAACCAAATCATCCTTCTTAAAGTCTTTTATTCTAGCTGTGATAATGGAGCAGCCAACAATGGAGACCAAGCTATAGTTAAGCTGCATTAAGTACTATGGTTGAGTTGCTAGTAATATGCTAACACATTTTGATTTGATTCACTATCTATGGTAGTTTAATAATAACTTGTCATGCTGTAATGTTGATTTGTCTCAGGTTTCTCAGTTTTATTTTACCTTTTTATTAATGAAATTATTATATCAATTTTGACACTACAATTCTTGAGCAACAGGATTATTGTAGAGTTACAGTTCTCTGTTATTGCACTTGAACTTAGAATGATTATATTTCAACAATCAAGTTGATAAGGTTTCCTTCATTGCTTAATTGCTGGTCTGGTTTTTTTTTTTTGGTTTCTAAAAAGTTATTTAAATTCTGGTCCTAAAGGGTACTAATTTTTATGCTTAATGATGGTCTGAATCTTGCTGGTCTGGTTCTCTTGAGTTGCTTAAAACTTCAAGGTCTGAATGTCTGGCATTTTATTTAACCGTGTAAACAAAAAATAACTCCATTGAAACCCATTTAGTTTGCACCTTCATGGTCTACCCATTTAGTTCATTCGACAGAGAAAGTTGCTTTGGCTACTAATCACACTTGAAGTCCCACATCAGAGTATAAATTAACAACTTAATTCAATAACTACAATTAGTTCTTTTATTAATTTTTTTCTACAACATTCAAACTTAAAATATCTATTTTAATTCCATTCTTCCCTTACCACCTAAGTTACATCCTAGTATCATAGATTTTGATTAAAAAGAATACAGACCATAGTTATGATATTCGCTACGCCCCTCTAAACCACACTCTTAGTATTATGTTTTGGATTATTGTATGGGTACCACATTAACTTACATGTTTGGCATTATGGTTCTCGTATTGTGTATTAGAGTGATCTGAACGTGAATCTTGTAACTATAGTTATTTTTGTTTTTGGCCATAATCTTTTAGCCTTTAATCTTTGAGTTGTTGGATGCTTTAATATATCTATATATATATATATATATATATATATATATTTGTTTTACTGCACAACAGAGATTGTCTATCTTCTTTTCCAAAATCAATTAATTATTATTTTTTAGTTAGTTTTGTAGTCATAGCAAGTGCTTCAATTAGATGACATTAATATTAGTATTATAGAAGTTTCTTTTTTGTTCAATAATTAAGTGCTCCATGCATTTGAATGGAAGATTTGCTTCAAGAATTTGCCAAACTAGAGAATCTCCACTTATGACTAATTAAGATTCTAGAACAAACCCCCACAAATTAACACTAAATAAAGTAGTAATGACTTAATCCTTCTTCTTTTATTTTAAGCTGAAGAGTTTCTCTTTGTTCTTGTTTTGACTGAGTCCCTTTAAATGGTTGCTGGTATATGGACTGTACAAGAGCTATCACTCAGCTAAAAATTATTAACTTAATTCTTTGCATCTGTTTATTACAACTCTATAATTGATCTAATTATTAAATACTTTTGATCAATTTATTTTCATGTCTTTTGTTGTGACAAATTATTGCTTAGCCCTCAACTTCAGTATTGTAAACATGATATGTATTATGTAAAATGTATACAAAATAGGCTATGATTCTTACATAATTTTGCATTCTTGGTGGATGGTTACTCTTTAATCCTTTGCGTGACTAGTCATAATCTGACCTCCATGTGAACTGTAAAACAAATGAGCTAAACAAAATGCACAATACAGGACAATGTGACTCTGTTAAATTTATCGTACCTCCCTGACATTTCTAACTGCATCCTCTTTCAAAAGGTTGGCTTCGGATACCTACATAGTGTTTGTTATTTGCTTAACTTGATCTGTGTTGTCAAAGCCATATCTTGATTGCAACTTTGGTACCAATGCTTGTTCTTCCCTCACAATTCTAGTCTTATTCTTTTTCTTCCTATCAACCTCATCATCTGGATATAATATCACGGTGTCATAAAAGAAGAAATATTGTGGTCAATAATACATATCAAACATGTCCTTGCACACAGGTTTTCAAATAGTCTCCATGGCAGCTAAAGGTTGGAGAGCACCTTTTTATGCTTTTGCTTTTGTTCATTTAGTGTAGGGCCTCTTCTAATGAGAATATTTTATTCCTCCTTTTTCTGTCTGCTTACTTGAATTGTTTGATATGTGAGTTATTTCTTTAATGCAGTAGAGGTGAAAAGTTAATGCAGTTGTTATTTACTATATTCATCTTTTTTTTTTTCTTATGCATAAAGGGATAAAAGTGTGCATTGTGTCTGTGAGGAGGATTAGCTGGAGCTAGGGACTTTGAGTATCTATTATTACCTACTGACACGGTTGTTGGTTGCTACATTTGTGGACAGAAAGCAAAGGTTAGCATAAATTTTATAGTCATAAGTTTAATTTTATTTTTCCTTCATATTCATGCTTAATGTTACCAATTTAAATACTCTATATTGTGGACTGTTAGTTTTGGTTAGCCGTTAGCATCTGTGTTATCTTATAATGCATATGATTGTTCTTGGAATAGTAGTTTTGTTTATGCCTAATATATAGTAATAATGTATTATTTAAATATGGGTCCCACTCATAACCTTCTCTTTCCTCTAGCTCTATCTCTGTCTTCTTCTGATATCTCCTCCCCTCAACCCTTATGCGTCCTACACTTTTCCTTCTTTCCTGTTCTCTTGCTTTCTTGTTGCTCTTCCTCTAAGGTTGGAAGGTTATTCACTTTTGTGTTTTCTTTATTAGAGGGAGAGGAGAGGAGAATAACATTTTTGTATTGAAAAAAGACCCACAATATTCACATCCCACAAAAGCAAGATCCGACTAGAAAACTGTGGGATGTGGATTTAGGTGGATATTATTTCAATACAAAATTGTTCTTCTCATTTCCTCCCCTTCGCATAAAGAAAATACAAAAGCAAATAACCTTCCAACCCCAGAGGAAGAACAACAAGAAAGCAAGAGAATAGGAAATAAGGAAAAAGGTAGGACGCATAGATAGGATAGCTTATTAAATGTTATTATTTTAGTAAATTTGTCAAGACACACTGTTAGATAGGATAGCTTATTTAACTTAGGAACTCGTCTAAGCGCTAACCAAGTAAAGTTAATGCTTAGATAGTCCCCAATTTTGGGATTGTTCTTTGAGAAGTGCATTCACTAAATTAGATGTGCAAGTTTATTTTGTAATTTGAATTATTAAAATTTCACATCATCTCTTTCTGTTTCTCCGGGTGCATATTTATGCTGCTTATGCAGTGTATTTCGTGTACTTGGAGAACCCTGGGGAGGTGCTGCTGAAATTTTATTAAACTAGTTACTTATATAAGCTTGTTTTAGTGTGAAGCACTCACAAAGAATGAGATAGAAGCCATACCAATTTAGCTTCAGGTTGAGATCAATTCGTGGTCAAAATTTAATTTTAATGAAATCTTACTTCAGTGTTTGAATAGATGGAGATACCTGAGAATCGTCGTTGGATGTACAATAGAAAAAATCCTCAAAGGAACTCGTTATTAGATTCATTCATACGGGGTGTTAAGACATTTATTATAGCTGCTGAAAAACTAGAGGTGTTCAAACAGGAAGGAAGATTTAGGTGTCCATGCTTAAGATGCAAGTGCTTGAGATATCACACACCGGATGAAGTAAGGTTACATTTATATAAGAAAGGATTTCAACCACATTATTACTATTGGCATAATCATAGGGAGATTGAACCACCAATTCTTAGAAGAGGTTACGAAGCTGATCCAATTTTTTATGATTTGAATCCATATGAGCGAATGGTTATGGATGCTGGGAGCTCTTCTTTCTATTTTGACCCTGAACCAGAAGAACCTAATTCTGAAACCGCAAAGTTTTATGAGATGCTATGTGCTGCACAGTCTCCTTTGTGGAATGGATGTGAAAATCACTCTGTATTATCAATTGCGGTTAGACTTTTGAGCATTAAGTCTGATTACAATATTCCTCATGCGTGTATTGATGAAATAATCGCATTGATAAAAGAGGTATTGCCTGTGGGTCATCGAATGCCTGATAATTTTTATCAAACTAAGAAATTAGTGGCTCAACTTGGATGTGGTTATAAAAAAATAGATTGTTGTCCATCCGGACGTATGTTGTATTATGGTGATGAAGAAGCAAACAAAGAATGTAGATTTTGTGGTGTAACTCGTTTTGTAGATAAAGGAAGTAGAAATAGCCAAAATAAGGAGATCCCAAAAAAACATATATGGTATTTACCAATAATTTCTCGGTTACAAAGATTGTTTGCCTCTAATACAACTGCAGAATACATGAGATCGCATCATGAAAATCGACGTGAAGAATGAGTGTTGTCACACCCTTCAGATGGGGAAGCTTGGAAGCATTTCAATATAATTCACCCGGAGTTTGCATCAGAACCACGAAATGTGAGATTAGGTCTGTGCTCTGATGGTTTCAGTCCTTTCAATATGAATTCTAATATATACTCTTGTTGGCTTGTAATCTTGACTCCGTACAATCTTTCTCCTGAAATGTGTATGAAGAGATAATACATGTTCTTAACAATAATAATTCCTAACCCACATAATCCAAAAACTAATATTGATGTGTATCTACAGCCTCTGATTGATGATTTGAAACTGTTATGGGATGATGGTGTGCAAACGTATGATATTTTTAAGAAATAGAACTTTTGTTTGAAGGCTGCTTTGATGTGGACTATCAATGACTTCCCTGCTTATGGTATGTTGTCAGATTGGCAAACAGCAAGTCGTTTGGGTTGTCCTATTTGTATGCAATGTTGGAAAGCATTTTATGCTAAGAATGGTCGAAAAATTTGTTATTTTGATTGTCATCGACAGTTCTTGAGCATGGATCATCCATTTCGTAAGAATAAGAAGAACTTCTTGAAAGGTCAAAATGAATTGGGTCAACCGCCTAAGCGATACTCAGGAGTTTAAGTATTTGAACAAGTTTCTCAATTGCCTAAGATAACAGATACTGGAAGAAGATATAATTTACTTGGTTATGGGGATCATCATAATTGGATTAAACGCATTATCTTTTGGGATTTACCGCATTGGTGTGATTTGTTGAATTCGCACAATGTGGATGTTATGCATATGGAGAGTAATGTCTTTAAAAATGTTTACAACACAGTCATGAATGTTAAAGGTAAAACCAAGGATAATGTGAAGGCAAAAATTGATCTTAGTTTGTATTGTAGACAAAAGGCCTTAGAGTTGGAAGACAGAGGAAATTGAAAATTTTTCAAACCGAAAGCGCAATACACTTTGAATATGGATCAAAAAAGAGCAATATGTGAGTGGGTACAGGAGCTGAGGCTTCCAGATGGATATGCATCTAACTTGGGCAGATGTGTTGATATGATAAGTTACACTTTGCAACATATGAAGAGTCATGATTGTCATGTCTTCATAGAAAGATTGCTTCCAATTGCATTTAGTTGTTTACCTATTCCTATTTGGGAATATTTGACTAAATTAAGTTATTTTTTTGAGACATATGTTGTCCAACACTAGAAGAAAGTAGGCTTGACATGATGGATAAGAATATTCCAATTATCTTGTGTAAATTGGAGAAAATATTCCTTCTTGGCTTTTTTGACGTGATAGAACACTTACCAATACACTTAGTGTATGAAGCACGAGTTGGTGGACCTGTACAATATCGATGTATGTATCCATTTAAGAAGTCTAAATCTATTCTTTGAAATTAATTACTATTCAGTACCTTGTCATTCCTAACATTATAATCGTGCAATATTTTGATTTTCATAGGTTTTTACACCATCTTAAGAAAAAAGTGAAAAATAAAGCTTATGTAGAAGGTTCTATCTGCAAAGCTTACATACTTGAGGATACTTCTACGTTTTGTTCTTATTACTTTGAGTCTCACGTACATTATAGAAATAGAAGAGTGCCTTGAAATGATATGGTGGAGAGTCGTCTATGCATCCTCCACTATCTATATTTAACTATCCTGGCCGACACGAAGGGGCATGTAAAACTCGTTATCTCAATGAGGATGAAGTAGCCGCAGCATCACTATATGTTCTTTTAAATTGCCCTGAAGTTGAACCCATCCTGAAGTAAGTCATAGTTTTCATGTGTTATTAATGATTTTGCAAGTTTTTATGCCTTAGTGTGTAATGCATATGTTTCCCATTGCAGCATTTATGTTGAGTCATTGACATCAACATTCACTAATCTCAGCTCCATCGAACTTGACAAACAAATAGAATCAAATTTTGTGCTTTGGTTCAAAAACTATGTAAGTGCTTTCTACAATTACATAATGAAGTTATCATTAGTATCTATTATAACAATTTTGTTGATATAACACAATTTTCATTATTGATTAATAGGTGCACAATCCTTACAATAATATTGCAGATCAATTTCTGTACAATTTAGTTTGGGGGCCTTTAAGAGTAGTGCAGACATTTCTAATTTATTTTGTGAATGGTTATTCTTTTCACACATCTTGGTGGGCACATAATCGAAAATCGAATAATTCTGGAGTAGGTCTTACTGGAACAGATAGTTTATATCATGGAATTATAAAAGAGATAATTGAGATAGAGTATCCTGGAATTCCTATTAAGTGATTGACATTTTTCAAGTGTAAATGGTTTGATCCTTCGCCCATGGATACAAGAATTTGTCCCAAGTATGGGATTGTTGAGGTTAAATCAAATAGGAGATACAATGATAAGGATATATTTATCTTTGCTCAACAAGCGGAGCAAGTATATTTTACACCTTCTCCTAACCCAAATTCTAACAAAAGAGACTGGTTTGTGGTGATTAAGACAAAATCAAGACGCACAATTGAATTACGGGATGCTCCATTTCAAGATGATAAAACTTTGCACTTCACTGAAATCTCTTCTCACGACCAAATTGTTGATAATTTAAGAGATGAGGATGATATGGGAGAAGATTTAAGGGACATGACAATTAATGCAGATGTTGAAGCTAATGAGGAGGTGGGAGAGGATGGTTCAGAAGAGGAAAAATCATATGATAGCGAGGAGCCTGAAATTAAGGAGGAAGTCCCTAGTGATTACTTGGTTGAAAGTGATTGATTGTTAAGGTTAATTTATAGTTGCCTTATGCTTTTATTCATTGATAGTGGATGTACTTATTACTTAATGTTTCACTTACATATTTGATATTTTTGTATTCACAGATGTCAAGGACAGGCACACTTGCTCGTAGTTTTAGCTCACGAGGCAGAGGCAGAGTTCATACTCCATTACAGACTTATTCTACACCCTCTGACGTGCATATTGATCATACGCCCTCTCCTACTCTCATTGAATCCACCCACATAGCACCATCGACTCAAGGTTCTTCTGCTGCTGCGTCCACTACGACGGCGTGTGGATCAACTGATAGCAGGCTATTGGTTCGACCGAATGGGAAGGAGTATGATGTTTTTTTTTTTCTATGTTATTTTGTTGCTATTAGTATTGTTTTCATATATATTTTATATATAATAAATTTTTTAATTATTGTTCTATAGGTTTATACCGTCCACTACGACAGTTGGTGTTATTTCTTTCGTCATGAAGGCCAAGTATGAACAACCGTGGACAGGTTGGAAGGACATTCCCAAGGAAGTGAGAGATATGTGGTGGGGCGAATTTCAAGTTATGCAATTAAATTATATTATTTAATTTACACATTATGTTTATCAATTATGTTTTGCTAGTAGTCTAACTAATATCTTCCTATCATTGGTTTAGAAATATTGTACGTGGGATCCGCAACATGATGATGCTATTAGGCGGATCTGGAGCCTTAAGTGTGCTGACACTGTCCGAGCAAACTTAGCCTCTATTCGTAATCGTAAGTCAAAGGGAAAATGGATGTCAACGACAGTCCTTGACGCACTATGGGATAAGTGGAGGACTGACCTTGAGTTCAAGGAGCAGTCAGAGCGAAATAAGAAGAATAAATTAGTTAGTGAGGGAGGATGTCTGAACCGGGGTGGCTTAATTTCTGTGTCAGAGCATAAAAGGCGATATGTAAGTTTTATTTACTGATAATAAAGTTTTTATAAGTATGTCTTAACTAATCACAGATAACTAACATCAATTTTTTATATGTTTCAGGCACGGGAGCTAGGGAGAGAGGCTACCATCCCAGAACTTTTTTGTAAGTTGAACCATAACAATGAGACAAACCAGTGGTCAACACCCAGGGCAGAAATGACTTATGTGAGTATCTTTAATTGTAATATAATAAGTAAGCTTTTACCATAATTTATGTATTTTCATTGATTACTTTTGTTTTCTGTTCTTTTGGATGCAGAGTTCATTTGAGAAGTTAAAGGAGGATGCTGTAGCCTCAAGATCATCTGTTGATGACTCTGCCCTCTTTTTTCAGGCAACTGGGGGAAAAAATAAGAGAGGTCGAACTTATGGATTTGGATCCGAAGTAGCATTCTATTCTTCATCCGAGTCCGAGTCCAACAGGTTCGGGTCTCAGTCTACCGCCACTGTGCATAACACTGATGAGCTTACCCAAATGCAACAGCGTATTGGACTTCTTGAGGCCCAATTGGAGGATCAACGTACTCGAGATGCACAATGTGAGGCGGAGTTAAACACACTTAGAGCTAGTGCAGACCGGTTTGCACAACTTGAGAATGAGTTGGCCACACTGAAAGGATATATCACCAGCCACATGCATTCAGGACATAACAACTCTGAAGATGATGAGCAGGATTTGTGAGATGCTTCTGGAATTTTTAGGATTTCATTTGTATTTCTTACTTTATTTAAGTTTCCTTACTTGATGAATGGATATTGAATATTTTCTCTGGTTTGATTTCTATATTTGTGAGATACTTGACTATTTTGCATAGTTTTGAATCTGTTTATGAGAATCTGTTTTGCTGTTATGTTGAATTTGGCCTACAAAATAAATAAATCAATTATTTTAGGGATTTTGAAAAAATTCCCACGGTATTTTTCCGTTAGAATTACCGTGGGAATTTTGTTTTAAAACTAAAAAAAAATAAATTTAAATAAAAATTCTCACGGTATTTCCAACAGAAAAATACCGTTGGAATTTCACGAAAAAATTCCAACGGTATTTATCCGTTGGAAATACCGTGGGAATTTTTATTTTAAATTAAAAAATAAATATTAATAAAAACCAGATTCCCACGGTATTTCCAACGGATAAATACCGTTGGAATTTTTTCGTTAAATTCCAACGGTATTTTTCTGTTGGAANTCTTTATTTTAAATTATAAAATAAATTAATTAAAAAATAAAATTCCAACGGTATTTCCAACAGACGAATACTGTTGAAATTTTTTCATGAAATTCCAACGGTATTTTTCCGGTAGAAGTATCGTGGGAATCGCAAAAAAATTCCAACGGTATTATATACCGTTGGAATTTTCAGCAAAGTTTTTTCCTCAAATTTGCATTCCAACGGTATTTTTTCATGGGAATTACTGTTGGAATCCAAATTCCGTTGGAATGTTGCAATTCCAACGACAATTACTCCAACAACACGAATTCCGTTGGAATCCAAAATTCCAATGGAATTTTGCTAAATTCCAACAGAAAAATTCCGTTGGAATCTAGTTTTTTTCTTGTAGTGAGACAGATCTTAGGGAAAGTCATCTTTAGGATAAGTATCACCATGTATTTAGGCTCTTTCTAGAAAAGAAATCATATAGCTTGATCACAGAATCAGTTTGACCTTTCTAATTGCTCTCCTCATCACTATATTTTTAACAATTTTTTACTTGGCTTACCAGGTTTGGCATTTTTTGCTTTCTATAAGCATTTAAATTATTCTTCGAATTAGCTTTGTCTAATTGTTCTAAGCAAGCAATATACATTCAAGTAACAGTGGATCTATTGGACTTATTATTATAACAATATCCCATAGAAGCATAATACGACAACCACTGTCCCACCACAACAAAATGTGCACTACTTTCTCAACCCATGTGAATAGGTAGACCACAATAACAAAGACCCAACAATAAAATATGCACTACTTTCTCAACCAATGTGAACCCCTAGACCACAATATAAAGTTGTGCATAACCACGCTGTCATAGAAAATTTAATTTAATGCTTCAAGCACTTGATAGTGAACAACACCTCCTTTCAGTTAGAGACATACAAGAGTTTGGAAAATGTCACTTGTTAGAGGACAAAGGACCCGTTATCGACAGACTTCTCAAGGCGACGTTACAAGGTTTACCTCCTTCGATACTATGCTCCTACTGATTAAGAAAGTGAGAAATGGATTTCGCAAGGCTTATGGCTTTTTCTCCTACTGTGAGCAAGGGGACTTTAGTGCTTTAGGGCTTAGGGTTTAAATTTTGGAAAATTGCAATTCCAGCGAAAAAGGGAAATCGCAATTTGGGGCTTAGGGTTCCTCTTTGTGAATTGTAGAATCCCTCTTTCACGTCGCGATGATTTCAATTCCAAGTCCTCAGAATACGACGTTGTATGGGTAGGATAAGATATTTTCTTTTCTTAGTAAAACGTCATCATTTTACGTGTGCCACACCAACAACCAACCTAACTGCCATGTCATCTTGCCAAGTATCAACTAACGGCCACATCAGCACTTAACGTGCCACGTGGCAATTTCTGTTAAATCTCACTACTAGACCCTAGCGAAAGATAAATTAGCAAACTGAATATAAATTCAAGGACTCAATTATCACCTAAAATTAATTAAGGACTAAATTGTCAGTAATAGTATTTTTCAAGGACGAAAAAAAGGTTTTACTCTAAAAAAAAATTATCAAGCATTAGGCCTTAATTTAATTTATATTTTACAATTTTAATTTAATTAACTCAATTTTTTTCTGGCCCATGTTTAAATTCATAAGTGTATGAATAATGTGCATGAATAACATTTTCCAAGTGAAAATAATATATAAAAAAATGTTACAATTAGTCAAATCCCTTTGAAAGCTGAAGCTCGAGTTCTCAAACTTTCTCAACTGGCTTTCTTTTCCCACCTCCACATTCTTGAGATCCTATTAGGTGTTATAGAAGATTTCTCACAGATTTTTTCTATTTACATCCCTCATAGGCTTTCATCCATGGTGTTATTTTCTCCATTAACAAACACAGATCAAACACAAGCTTGCTCTCCCTTTCTATCCACCTCCACTACAAGAAAATAGGCTTTTTCTCATGAACAAAATCTATGAGAAAATGCCCAAAATTCCATGAGAAAGAGGTTTTTCACGGACTTTCTCACCTCGAGAAAAACTTGTGTAACAAACCAAATTTCTCACAGAATTCCGTTATGTAAGAAAATTTCTCACGGAATTTCTCATGGACTTACTTTTGGTGTAAGAAATATTTTAAAAAAAAAAAATCTCCCGGAATTTCTAACGGATTTTTGTCCGTAAGAAATTCCTCAAGTTTTTTTTTTCTTGTTGATTTCTTATATCAACACTAAAGAAATTACAAAAAAGGAAAAACAAAAATTCAAAGAAAATTTAATAAAATATCATACATTATCACATTGAAACAAACTTTACAAAGTTTGATATTAGATTTTACACATTTTACAATTCAAAAGAAACTAACTCAAGCAATGATTATTATAAGAAACTTACTCTAAAGTAATAAAATTCCTCAACCTGCCTAGAGTTAGAACAAAACATAAAATCCTAACAAAATAATGCATGGTCACCAAAATCAGGATCCAAAACTTTCTCAAATGCTTCATTGCTTTTATCAAGTGGCATAGTTCTAACTTTGAAGCTCGCATGCATCAACCCTTGCCCAGGGTTGTAGCAATCAAAAGTATTTTCCCAGCTCTGTCAAATGAGAACAATTAATTTGAGTTAAAATGTTAATTAAGAATAAGCCCCAAGAGCCATTTATTAAAATCCCACAAAAGCTTCATTAACCTCCTATTTTAACAATACCGCAAATCATAACACCACTGTCCGATTCATTTTCCACTTGTTAACTAAATACACTTCAAAGAAGTTAGACTTCTGTAGCGATATATATGTTTTCCACTAAAAAAAGGAAACATAAAAACTTAGATATAAAGGGAATTGCCATGAAATTTATAAAAAAAAAAAAAAAAAAAANAAAAAAAAAAAAAAATGATGAAATAATAGGATTTTGCAAAAGTATGTCAACTTTTCAGGCAGTGACATTTTAGTTATAACATTTCAAAATCAGATAAGCAACAAAGACAATTAGACACAGGACGTACCATTTTTTCTCATCCACGTACGGAAGAGAAATCCATACCCAACACACATTGAACTACCCAATTCATAGAGGCAAGGGTATTTTTCATTTATTTTGTGGCATCAAAGAAACCATTTTTTTCCTCATTCACAAAAAAGAGGAAATTTCTCCTTAATAGCCACTAAACTACTCAATTTATAGATAGGCAAAGCATCTGTCATTTATTATGTGGCAACAAAGTTAAACTGCACCATTCCAATAGTGTAGAAACTATATACTTAGCAGTCCTCACAAAATAGTCTGTTTATTAGTTCTAAAATTGAAATAGGTTATAGAAGTATTTGAATCAAAATGCTCAGTCAAAATTTTACATTTGAATCCAAAGGAGAGAAAAAACAAACCAATTAACCTATTAAGACCGCAACATACCTGCAATTGCAATGTGTGAAGTAAAAAATTCTTGATAATCTCCCTTTCACCATTGAGCAAAAAGGCAAGTGCTGATGGAAAAAAATCAAAGATAAACACTTGATCATAATTCAGTGGTTGTTTGTCAACTGGATCATTAACTACAACAGTCCCAACTGGATTCCCACAATAAGTGACAAGAGCAACTCGAACTAGCTGCCATGCTTCCTTTTCAATCTTAGACACCTTCTCATTCAATCCCTTTAAATTATCTATATTTACATTTTCTTGAGAGACTTCTTCCAATTGACTTGGACCAGTCTAAATTCTTTCAATGACCAAAAGACCAAAAGGCTTCACATTCAAGCCATTTTGAATGTAAATCTTCTCAAAGCTTGTCTCATTAGCACGAGAATCAATTGATGTAGAATGATTTCTAATATCAGAAGCTACATTGGGTATCAATGAAACACTCCTAGTTCTAGTACTACCTATATTGACACAATAACTAGTACTAAAAACCCTAGATTGACCCCAATTTGAATCAGGAATATTAAAATCCCTTTAATTCAAATTGATCACACGTATGTACCCTACAACTTGCTTATTATAGGTATTGTATCTATGGCAATGAATAGGATGTGGTCTGGACAAAAGCTCCATGACTGAATCATTGAGCTTGGTTGGAGAAAAGCCAAAAAGTGATGAGCTTTTATAGCTACTTAAGATTTTACAACAAGGATTCATGGTAGAGATTCCAATACAACTACCAATAGTGATTTGCACAATCAAATAACTACAGGCCAAAAAAGCAAATGATCTTGGAAAATTAAAACTCAAAGATTTATTTATGTACGACTCTGTTAAGCTTTACAGGTGGAAAAAAACAGAGATTATAGGGAAGAATTTGGTATATATTATGGGAAAAAAATATAAATCTAAAGTGGGAAAGATTCTAAATTGATAACTTGGATATGAAACAAGAAATGGAATTTTACAATGATTAAGTTTACTTAGACTTTGAAAATCAATCCATAATCACATTAACAATATTCCACCAACAACATATCCTAAAACTACAATCAAATTCATCCAAAAACACAAACAAATTCACAACTATTTCCCAAAGGGATTTCAACTTACCTCATCTCCAAAGCAAGTCAAATACGTTTCCCAACTGTTATCTTCCATTTACCGCTGCCAGAACAACCTCAAACGCCACTAGAAAATGGAGTCACAGAGGGTGGAAGAGAGGAAAAGTGAGAAAATTGAAATGGGGGAGCTCACAACGCAGGTGAAAGAATAACCTAGTTTTCTTATGGAATTTCTCATGAAAAAATTCTGTGAGAAGTTTGAAAACCCTAATTTTAACTTTAGTGAAACGATGCCCTCAGTTTCTCACTAACTTTCTCACGGATTTTCTTACGGAAAAATTTTCCATAAGAAAATTCCATAAGAAATTTAATTTTCTCCCAAAATTTTCTCGCAGAAAAATTTTCCGTGAGAAATTCCTATTGAATGCTTCTCCGTGAGAATTTCTCACGAAATTCTATTCCGTGAGAAATTTCCCCCATAAATCGCATGTTTTCTTGTAGTGCTCTCCTTGCTATGTTTTCCTTCAACGTATCTACAATCATTTCGAAATGGTGAATCATTATAGGCAAAGAGAGTAATTTACCTCATGTAATATCTATATAATATTTAAAAGGAATAGCCAAATGCTCCACAGCTCGCCACGTGGCACTCCAACCATTAATATAAATTATGAATGAACACAATTAATGATGCAATGAAAATTGGAAATCAATTTTAGAAATTCGAATTTGAGAAATAAATTATAATATTTGAAAATTACAAATATAATTAATACAAAATATAATAATTTTCAATTGCACCCCATAATTTGTTCCCAACAATAAATGTTGATTTGTCAATATGATATTTCAAATTTTAGGGTTTGGATGTTATACCTCCATAAACCTCTATATATACTTCATTGCATATGAGGCTCACCCCCATTGCATTACAAATATGTCAATTATTTTCCTCCATCTAAATAAGCTCCCAAGTTTGCTCTTTGAAATTGTTTAGTAGCTTATGAATCCATTTTGCTTTGTATTCCTTATTTTGTAGATTTTCTCCATCTCTACAGTCAATAAGGTATGGTCTTTTCCTTTGATTTGTAGGTTGTTTTGTTTATTTTTATTAGTATATTCATTTGTAGTTTGAGTTTCTATTCTATTTTAAGCTAACATTCAATCTTTCTCTATGTGTTTCTATGCTATTTCTCTCTATTTTTTTTTTTGTTGCAGTAATTTTTTTTCACAATATCTATTTCATTTTAATATATCTCTCAATCTCCAAAGGCAATAAGGTTTGTTCTTTCTCTAGACAATATTTGTCTCTCTAATATTTGGTCCTAAATCTATATTTTCTTTTTCAGCATCTCTTCTATTTTCTTAAACAACAAGGTTTGTTGTTGTTTATTGCAAGATCAATGGTATTAGAAGAATGAATCAATGGTATCAATGGTATTTTGTTGTAGGGCCAATATAGGAACAGTACATATGGTTTGTTGTCAAGTATGGAGAATCTCCAAAAGTTTTTGTGCCAACGTAGCAACTATACAAATGGATGAGTGAATTTCTTTTATAGCTACCAATTTCATATAAATATGTTTCACTTTTACTATGAATATATATAATATAAAACTTTGAACTCCTATATTTGTATTCTTTAATTTAGCATCTATTATATTTGTTCAGAAGCAGCCGCCAAGTATAAAAGGTTGGAGACAAAATAAGGCACACATAAACGTGCAAACTATTTGCAAAATTTTGAAAGTTTTTGATAATGAAACTGAGAAAGTGCACAAGCTTAGATTGATTTCCCTTAATTGCAACATTGGCCTTAATTATGCCATAAAATAAGGTGGGATTTTCCTTAATTGCATATTGAAATAAAAAAAAAAAATCAATTTGTAAAGGGCAAGTAATTCAAACCATAATACCATAGATGTGATACTCTTTAAGATAGTTTATATTGATTGTTCTTTCAATCAAGGCTAAATCAGTGAAATTGTGCCAATCATAATAAAATAGCATAATAAAAAAAAATTGTACACAACATTGTTCTTCCAATCCATTATAAATTAAAGAAATAAATAATATATTCTTGGTATTGCCTATCAAGCAATCAAATAAAGAAGTTGCTTTTTGCTGATTTGTAGGAGATTGTCACACAAAAAGATTCTAAGTACATGTAATTCATTTGCATTTGATATCTTGATTTATTTTGCTTTGTTATCAAAACCTGACTTGTGCAAACAATATCTCCTATCAAGCAATTAATTAAATATAAAATATTTTGTTCTAGCACATTTTTTTGTTTTAATTTATTTATCAAATAATAATGGTGACAAATTCTAACTATAGAAGTAAATTGAAGACACAAATTGATATTTCCTTTTCAGGTTTTGATAGAATTATAGGTTATATGAATTGTTCTTCCAAGTGGTCTTTCAAAAAACAAATATCTTGATTATGGGCAACCTTTTAAGTAAGGAAACTTATTCAGATTCATTTGCATTTGATAACTTCAAAATATTCACTTAATTTCATCTATCACACAAAAAGATTCTAACTTAAATAATAGCCAATTAACTTAAAGAATATAATATACAAAATTGACTCCATTACGAGAGGTTAAGTAATCCTAATAAGGTATTCATTCAAAACAAATAATTAAGGCTAAATAATTTCCTTAATCTTAGCCCCACAATAATTGTGAAATTGTCAATGAGATTTCAAATTTCAATTTGTTTATAAATCTTGATCAAAGGATTCTAAATAATATAAATAAGATACAAACATATGGGAGTAAGGTAAAATCAACTCATAGTTGGCTTACAGATTGTAAAGTCCTATTAGATAGACTATGCCTAATAAAGAATTATTGTTTAGAATATATGGGACAATCATATATTCTAAATTAACAAATTCAAAGGATTATTAAATTGCATACCTTTACAGATAAATCAGAAAATTGCATATCTTTAATAGTATCATCAAATTACTAGCCGAGTTGATATAATAATATATTATTGTTAATTGATTTGTATCAATTTATTATATTCAACCAATGGAGGAATATTAGGGTTTAGCTATTATTGATTTCTTGATCAATTTGTATATAAATATTCCTCCATGGTTAGAACCCAAACACACGGCTGCTGCTCTTAGACTAACACGCCTGATGCTGCTTTAGTTTAAGTTGTGATTCCGGAGAAGGTGTTGAAGAAGGTCTCAAGGTATGGTTTATTTTCATGATCTATATTTATATGATTTATATATTTTAATTGTGAGGAATTAAATACAAACAATATTGGTTTTTTGTTTTGGGTTTGAATAGATGGTTTTGACAAGATCTATGACCAAAAAAATGGTGTTCAAACATCCATGCCACATTGATACTTTTGAACCCCGATTGAATCCTGATAGCAATGCGTTTTGTGCCTCAAAGAACATGCATAGTCTCCTAGATTGTTTTGCTGTCCAAATTACTGAACAAGTGATGACAAGCAAATCAATGGTAATAATATTTAGATAGCTTAATGTTACTAAATAAATTAAATGAACAATCTTAATCATGTATTTACAATATGCATTTCCACATCTTTTTTCTTCTTCAGATTGTTTCGTATCAGATCTCAAGGGAACACATGAAGGACAAGGCGGGTACTTTAGAGTTGGGATCAAGTACGGTTAATTGGGGAGAAAAGTGAGTTGTGTACTATTGGTGTGATGGCAATGTGCTTGGATATCATGTTTCCCTTCGATTTGGGTTGCATAAATTCATGGAAGACAATAATCTAAAGGTTGGAGATGTTGTATTTTTTGAAGTGAAGGACAATATGTCCCTTTGTTTTCTATTATTCGGAATTAATCATCATTGATGTATTAATCGAATCGAGTACTTTTATATAAATTTAGAGTTTGAATAATGAATCTTTCGGTTAAATTTGATTTTCTTAGTTGTCAAGTAGTTTGGTCACACTTATAATTAATTGTTGTTTATTGATACAACAATGTATACATATATTTATTAGGGTTTAGTTTTTTTAATTTTTTTTTGCGAAATGCTGTTACAAGTTTAGACATTGGCTTTTTGGTTGTGTGTTGTTATAGGATAGAAAACTTTGTGAAAATGCAATGTAAATCTTATATATGGTTACTCCCTTTTTCTTATATAAAAAAAAAGGAGTTGTGATAGAATTCATCAAACCAAACAATTTAGCTATCTAAGACAATAAACCATATTCCTATGTTTATCTCCTTCAAATAAACTCTTATAGTATTCAATTTGATGGTCAAAGAAACATAGGAAAACTGAGTGAATGGCCATGATATGAAGTTAACTTAGCATCCAAATTTATTTGATAGAAAGCAAATAGAATATCAAAGCCCAGCTATGGACCCTCATCTCCATACTTCACATGTTACCCACTAAGATCTACATCTCTACCTATTAAATGAGAGGGGCCACATTATGGATGGGACATAACTAAAATTAACCTGTAATTAAACCATCCAAACAGTTTTAACTACCTGTCTTTTTATTGCAAATATCTATGTTGGCTATTAAATTTATATGGTCCATAGGTCAACATGATATTATATACAAAACATATCAATCAACCAAAACACTTCCTCGAAGGGATTAGCACAAACACTTTCTTTCATGCCATCATCTTAATTTTGAATTTATTTAACTAACCAAGTGAAAATAGCTTTTGAACTAACCCTCTACACATTAGGGAAATTATTTTCCCCTATCAAAAAATATATACTACTTTTTAATGTCACTTTGGTAATAATAAACAATTGATAGAATAATTTTATTTATACATTAGTTATTTTCATTTTTTGGCACACATATCAATATTTAAATTTGTCTAAAATCACTTAAATTTCAATTGAATTTTTTTTTTTGTATATCTCAAAATTCACATAGTATATAAGAAACATTTCTACATTTGATGATAGAGCAATGGGTATTTGAAAAGGTGCCAATTTATTTCCTTAGTCAAAATTCTTTTGATAAGTCACTTCAGCTTAAATTAGATGCTTAGACTGAATAAGGATCTAGATATAAGTCCTAGCTACATCTAAGTCTTAATAATTGTTTTTTTTATAAAAATTGAATTTGAACATTTTTAAAGAGAAAATATGCAGTAAATGTTTCCGAATGGACCAATGTGGAAGGAAATAATTATTAAATGCATGCCCATTTCTAAAGGAAAAATATTCTATATTAATATTAACAATTAAGAATTAACAATATAATATAAGGAAATTTCAATTATATTTTTACACTGTCATGATTACAACAATTAGGGTTAGCTAGGGTTTGCCTAAGGGAGGCAGCACACACACACTCTCTAACACGGGTTGGGTGTTCTGTTTCTCCTAAAAAAACCTTATATAAAGGGGAGGCAACCCATGTATTCCTGCATATGAAAAATTTTTGGGTCGGGGGCAAACTTTCAACACTTTTTGCTTCAAACAGGGTGTTGACAAGAAGCCAACACAATAGAGCAATGAAAATAAGGGAATGTATCCTTTTACTATTAGATGAACATGATCGCCATCTTGATGGACCTTTGGCAGCCTTTGAGTCTGTAGCTGATGTGATGACTATTGGTCCTTCTTTTGCTGTACAAGTGGCCGACTTGGTGCTCTTTAATCAAATTATGGTAAGAACATAAATAATGTATATGCTATTTTTAAATTATATATGTCTTTTGTAAATTTTAGTATGATTTTGGGTTGTTTGTTATTAGTGTATTCCAGATGATTTTGGTGCCACCCACATGCGGAATGATGAAGGCATATGGTATTTGAAATCCGAGTTGACGTCTAAATACTGGAAGGTGAAATGTGTCTGCATCCCGCTATTGGTTCATGTCACTTATAAGTTTAGCCATGGAATGGCTAAATTCCTTGAAGATAATGACCTAGACGAGGGAGATGCAATTTTGTTCCAATTTCATGGTGGAAAGGTCCTTGAGTTTGTTATATTTGAGAATCTAAATGAAGTAGACATATGGGACTACTGAGATTTGGATTGTGTATGCATCACCATTGTAGAAGATTCATCTGATGATTATACACAGCAACACATATGATTTTAGAAGTATTGTAAACCTATACAAGTTTATATTCAATTGCTATTTTTATTTAGTTTTTATTCTCAAAGATAAATGAAGATTTCTATTAGAATGTTGTAAAAGGTTGCCTTGGTGTTTGTTTTGGACTTAATGGTTTGATTATTCCTTATCATACATGATGTCAACAGAAAGACATGGTTAGATCAATCACAGTTAGTCAAAAATGGTAATAAATAATTAATAAATTAATACGATATTATGGTTATGTTACCCAAATAATGTGAATATTATTTATTGATTGCAAGGAGGAGTCAAATCTGAGAATTATTATTGATAAGCAAGAAATAAGGAAATAGCTTTAATGAAATTTTAATCAGATTCTAGAGAAAGAAACCTATTATATTTTTTGTTGGTGTGTACAGGATAGATAAAATAAAAGGCTACTCTCTATGAAATGCAACCAATAAATATAAAAAAAAAAAAAAATCTAATTCTATAACTGAATTATGTGAAACTTTAATTTTTAACCGAAATAATTAAAAAATAAATAGAGACTCAACTATTTTGGCAATGTAAGCACCCTAATATCAAATAAGATACTTGAAGAATATCCTAAATTATTAATCATATGTGATTTACGAATTGGTTACATTCAAAAATTAACATAACAACCCATTAAATTAATTCGTAAAATTTTTTGTCCAAGTTGTGTCATAATATCCTAAATTTTAGCAACCCAATAATTATTTTATTCCTTATGTCTTGCCTAAATTTAATAGGAAATTAGGGTTTTAGTTTTTTGCCTCCACATTGGCTATCTATATTGCATTCTTTGGGTTTGGGTTAGGGCTTCTTTAAGGGAGGCAGCAACACACACATACACTAATACAACTTGGTTGTTTTTGTTGTCCTAAATAAACCTGATATAAAGGAGAGGTAACACACCTATTCCTGGAGAAGAAAAATTTCTGGGTGGGAGGCAAAGAGTCAACACGGTTGGAGGCAAAGTTTCAAGACTTAGTGGACTATAACAGGTTTCACTACAAGAAAAAGGCTATTTTCCAACGGAACTTAATACCGTTGGAATTTTAGAAAAATTTTAACGGTAAATGCAACGGAAGAAAATTTGTGGAAATTCCAATGGTAATTCCAACGGAATTGCATTACCGTTAGAATTTTCCGTCAAAATTACCGTTGGAATTTTGTTTTAATTTTTGTTTTAATTTTTTTTTTATTTTTTTGTTGATTCCCACGGAAATTCCTACGGTAATTTCCATAATTGTACCGTTGGAATTTTTAGGGTATTCCCCCATTCCCCTTCCCCTTTCGCATTTCAGACTTCCCGCATTCACTAAGACCTAGAGCAATCCCTTCTCCATTTTCTTGGCCCTTCCAACTCCGGTGGTGTAAGGCATTTTCTGGTGGCTTGCGGTATTGTCCAGTGACTGAGGGCAGCATCCAAGGCTCCATTCTTTGGGTAGCTCTCTCTCTCTCTCTCTCTCTCTCTCTCTCTCTCTCTCTCTCTCTCTCTCGTGTAGAAGTTGAAAAATTTCTGGGTTCAGATTGCTGGGTTCTGGGTTTTCTGGGTTCAGCTTGCTGGGTTATGGGTTTTCTGGGTTCAGCTTGCTGGGTTATGGGTTTTCTGGGTTCAGCTTGCTGGGTTCTGGGTTTTCTGGGTTCAGCTTGCTGGGTTCTGGGTTTTCTGGGTTCAGTTTATTTATTTTTTTTTTTTTCTGCTGTGTTACACTTTTTTTGTTCTCAAATTTAGTTCTGCTATAACCGATGGTATGATCTGGTTATTTTATGATGCAATCTTGTGTCTTGAGTATTTTTTTTTTCAGTCATCTCTGCATTTGTGCTGTAATATTATGAAGTCCATATACATTGTGTTTGTTCTTGTTCTTGATTCTTCTGGTCTTGCTGTTAGGGAATTACTCAATTCCATTTCTCTTCTCTGTGCCTACCATGTGTTTGATTGTATGTTTACTTGGGTATGTGTCAAGTTTGGATGTTGTGAGCCCTGCCTTTTCTCTGCCCTATAAATGAACATTAATTTCTTCCTATTGTGGCTGAGCAAGATGGTATTTGACCTCTTTTACTACAATAGACTGTGTTCATCTCCAATAGGTAGAAAAAGGTAGGCACTTAATTGGTTCAAAAATAAATAAATGACACTTAACCCCTGCTAAGATTGAAATTGGATTATTATTCACGTAGCAAAGGAATTGAATTGAATGACTATGATAGATTGTCTTGAAAAGAGTAAGTCTGTTCTAAGATGTAAGAGTCCTTGATGGATGATGGTAAGAAGTAAATGCATTTTAACAAAGGAATATGATGATTGCTGAGGTGTGTGGGTATTTTTAAAGGTTAGAAACCAGGACCTCATGCTCAGTGCAAACTACTCGAACCCATCATCACTATACCACACCTAGTGGTTTCTCTAAACACGTATTCTTATTCCTGCTAAAGCAGAAAAAATCAGATATTGGCAAAACAAGTTAGGACTTTCCTCTTATTCTGCTAAAAGTGAATGAACCATTCATTGTACTTCTAGATTTCCTCAAGTATTTTTGAATTCTAACACAACATGTCACCTTTATACCAACAATGGATGTTTGCTCAAGTGGCAATGGAGTGTGCTCCTCTCCTTGTTGTCTTGAGTTCAAATCTGTTGGGAGGCTATGGGAAGAAATTCCCATGAATTAGCCCGGCTCTGCATAGATAAGTCTGCTTGGACTGACCCAATTAGGGAACCGTAACTGTACCAAAAAAAAAACCTTTATATCTCTTTTTTGTAATTTGACCTCTCAAAAAGTAATTTTACCTGACAATACCCAATCATAAACAATTTCTCTCACAGCACCTTTAGATAATCTTCTCAAATATTAAAACTGATTCTTCCAGTGATTCTCTTTAAAACTAGATCCCACAGCCATCCTAGACACATAGTGAGTCCCTTGGAATTAGAAGAATTAGAGGAAGTCCAACAGTGATATTTGTGGAAGCAAGATATGAACCTGATTATAGGGTTGGATAGTGATATGAAATACTACAAATCTATTTCAGTTTCTGCGACTAACTATCAAGCAGGGCCTAATGATATTTTAGACTACTGACTTACTGTGGCGAATGATATTTTTTAGTCTACTACTTATTTGTATGATGAACTTCATTTATGCATGGTTAAAATTTTAATTTATATTGGTATTATTGATATATTACTATCTTATATCTTATACCATGTGTATAACCATGTGCAACATTCCACCTCCACCCCCCTGTCCCTGCTGCGCCTTTCTATTTCATGGTGATGGTTGCTGCATCTATTAGATGTTTCAAAATTTTGGAGCTTGATTACCTTGTTTTGGTGGGTTGTCTTTTTGTACAATTCCTTCACATGGTTCATGCCCCACCTGATTGTTTTCTGAAGGATCTCATTTATCGGGCTACATATACATCTATAGATGCATACTGTATCGATTTACCTGTGGCTACTTCTATCAAAAAATTTACCTATGGCTACTTAAGTATTATACTTACCTATCCGCCAACTCCGTTTATTTTGTGATTCTTTAACATTGTTACTGAAATTATTGTATGTTTTAGTTTTTTGGAGTTTTATTTTCTTGTTATTTTCAGCAAAAAAAATCTTGTTATCTTGTCTGGTGTTTGATTTATTTTGGGGATCTCTTCTTTGTGGATACTCTCTGTTTATAAATCATGTCTCTTTTAGGGGGTTCTAATAAGCTTTTCAGTTTGTAGATGTTGAATGTTGAATGGCAATTATTGGTAAGTATGTTATATAGAAAAGAAAATCTGTGAGCTGACTGCAAGGTTGATACATAGATGTGTTACAGAAAAAGATGAATAACAGAATGAGAACACGGGTATATTATAATAATGTTTTATGAAAACATCATTTTGTCCTATGTTTTGGTGTGAGTAGTCATTTTGTTTTATTTGTAATATTTAGAGAATATTGACCTTAAACTAGCCGCTTCTTTTACCTGTTAGTGGAAACCCATAGGTTATTTTATACTATGTTTTGATTTTCTTCTGAATTTATGGTGATAGAATTACAGTCTGTTTTATGTTTAGTGGCAAGCATATGTGTTGATTCATTTCATCATTATGATTTATGACTGGAAGGTTATTTTTAAGTTTTAGAGGTTTTGGTGAGAGTCAGAAGGCTAGAATTTTGTGGCAGTGTGTGGTTCATGTTGTCCTTTGGTGCTCATGGGTATTATGTTAGGACCATTGGGTTACTTGGGAGTTATTGATATTTCCTTTTTCTAAAGCTGGTGGTATTTACTTAAGGATAGTGTTGGTGGATTTTTTTGTATGTATTTTCACGCCAATTTTAGTTTTAATCAGAAGTTAACTTGTGGTGATTTGTCTTGGTTCCTAACATATGGTAATATTTGACAGGTTTTCAAAAGTGGCCCACTTTTTATATCTTCTAAAGGTTGGTTCTTCTATATTTTGCCTTTTTTTTGATTTCTTTCTTGAGAAGACAGAAGGTTATTTCTGATTTTGGTGTTTCTACTGCACTCAATTTTTTTAGACTATTCATTCAAATAAATGACATGGGAATTTATCTTTGCTATCCTGATTTGAACTTGTGTAGGAATAGGCTGGAAGTCATGGAAAAAGCGGTGGTTTATACTCACACGCACGTCATTGGTTTTCTTCAAAAATGATCCTGTTAGTATCACTCAAATCTCTCCTGGACTTTTTATGATCTTTGCATGGATTTTATTCTTTCCTTGTGTTCAATTCTTTTTCCGTTGTTTTCATGATTCCATGCTGCATTTTGCAATGTATTAGGTAAATACCAGGATTTTGAGGATGATAAATAATATATAGTGATTGATCCAACTTTCTCCACCTCTCAACATTGTAATATAGGAATACTCTGCACATGTTTTTTTCCTTTTTGGGACAGACAACATTTGTTTACCTCCCTCTTATTGTTAAAGGGTATGAAGTGACTTTAGACCTTGAGGTCATTCATCATTGGATGGTATTAGAAGAATCCTCTATTACATTGGACTTTTTCTCTCTTGCGCATATATGGGAGCTATACATTTTTTATGTCAAAATTAGTGATTTTGATCATTTTGATTTGTCACGTAGAGTGCCCTGCCGCAGAGAGGTGGTGAAGTAAATCTAACATTGGGGGGTATTGACTTGAACAATTCTGGGAGGTATGTGTGGTAATTGAATTTTCTTTTTTAGGGACACTCTGATTATCTCTTTTCTAATTGTGAGCTTTATCTTCCAGTGTTGTTGTTAGAGAAGACAAAAAGCTGCTGACAGTATTGTTTCCAGATGGACGTGATGGGCGAGCCTTCACCCTCAAGGTGCTTCTTACTACTTTACTTTTAGGTTTTAATTTCCAAGGGATAGGGTAGAAGTTCAATTATCACTACTTTGTTATGGCAGTGTAAAATTGGCTGGTTACATAATTCATTATTGTTTTCTTAAATATCAGGCTGAGACATCAGAAGACTTGTATGAATGGAAGACAGCTCTTGAACAAGCCCTCGCACAAGCGCCAAGTGCTGCCCTTGTCATGGGACACAATGGGATTTTCCGGAGTGACACAAGTGATTCTATTGAAGGGTCTTTTCATCAATGTTTGTTCTTATTATCCATTACATCTTTTGGCTTTTTATTTAACAACTTAATTATATGTCAATACTCATGTTAGTTGTGTTATTCACTGCCATATGTTTCTGTAGATTTCTGATTTTCTTTTAATTTAAATTTTTGTTACTATTTTTATTTGTTGGTTTGTCCAGGCTCCTGTCATTCTTATTTTTTACTTGGTTTTGTTTTTGTGTCCAGGGAGGGACAAGCGTCCAGTTAAATCTTTGGTTGTTGGAAGACCAATTTTGCTTGCACTGGAAGATATTGATGGAGGTCCATCCTTCCTCGAAAAAGCTCTTCGGTTTTTAGAGAAGTTTGGTAAGTTATGATCTCAGGAAATAGGTCTTGGCTGCCAAAAGTTTGTATTGCAGCTACATTTCATCTCACTTTATAATGTTCGACATTGTAGTCTCTAGGATATTAATTTTATTCCCATGGTAAGTAGTTTGTTTGAGACTAATTGGTTAGTAGGCATATCTAGATAGGCACAATATAAATGTCTAATTGTTGGTCATTTTGTTTTTAGTTTATTTTTTATTTTTGTAACTAGAGGTGTCAAGTAACCTACTCTTCCAAAAGCTTAAGTATTTGAGAAAAAGCCCTAAAATGGTTTCATTTTTAACAAGAGGAAATCTTATCTTCTGCTCTGTAATTTTCTCTCTTTTTCTCTCTCTAATAAATTCGTTCTTTTCTTAAAAAATAAATGAAATGCAAATTAGATATTGCAGAGAAAGTTGTAACACCTACCTATATCTCTTGGCTTAAATATTCTTGAATTAAGTATAATTTCGTCAATCTAGGTCTTAGCCTGCTTTAGCTAGACTTGGTCTTCTGTAGGTATTTGTTTGGCTCTTTGCGTGTTTGCTTTCTTCCACAATCTTACCGTGGTACATCTAGCAGTTTATATGATATCCTAGTACATACACTTAAGGGTATGTAGGGTAAGATAATAAGGGAGGTTAAATTTTCAGGGGGCTGTCAAGTTTTCGAGTGACAGTGTTTCACATCATGTTGCTAAAGCATATTGGAAATGCATCTGATTGTGAAAAAGGGAGATAACAGAGTTGAGTGCATGGAACATGTTTTCCCTTTTCTTCAGCAAAGGATTTCTGCTGATTTTCATCATATATTATTTACAGGAACTAAAGTTGAAGGAATTCTGAGGCAATCTGCAGATGTTGAGGAAGTAGATCGCAGGGTTCAAGAATATGAACAAGGTAGTAAAGCCTATTAACTTGAATGCTGATGTTCTCACTATCCATATGAAGACATAGTAGATCTTTGAAAAAGTACAGATAACATTAATGGAGTCCCATGTGGATTCGACCCATAAGCAAGCAAGGAGCAAAAGATATGGAAAGAAAGGACATCTAAAATTTGTATGATCAGGATAATAATGAAAAATTTTGAAATAGAAAGAGGCAGTCTTACCAATCACACAGCTTTGCAACTTCCACCTCTTGTACTCCTTTAAGGATTATTCCTTGTTTTAAAATAATTGATTCCACAATATGAAGGCTGGAGCCACTTTTGGTTTAGTTGGATTTTATCATTTTTATTATTTATTGCATGCATGGAACTTATGAGCCTTACATTTCACTGATAATTCTAGGCAAGACTGAATTTGGTTCTGATGAGGATGCTCATGTTGTTGGTGACTGTGTTAAGGTATGTATATTAGTTTTGATAATGATGATTTGTTGAATATAAATAAATGAAATATATAACTGTGTGTTGAACATACCATAACATGGTAAAGAAAAGCTTCATTCTAATGTTCAATATGCCTAGAAATTCTAGGAAAGGTGATGGTGTCTAAAGCTACTCAACTGTGGAAAGTAGAAATCAGAGGGCTCAATTTCGTGTAAAGGAGATTCTAAGCTTTTTAGAAACTTATTTTGTTATTTTTTCCCACCTTAACACCCATTCATAAAAAGTGATTCAGAATTCAGACCCTTTTTTTTTATTTATCTTTTGATAAGAAGAAATTCATGAAGACAATGAAGGAGGAAGTTCAAATAATGGATCTCTAATCTGGGAGCAGCTATTATTTTATGGCACAATTAATAAACCACGGATCCTGGATTTTTCTCAAAGGTGTCTGTTTATTGGGTTATGTATTTTGTTTGATAGTAACCTTGGTGTTCTATTTGCAGCATGTTCTAAGGGAGCTGCCCTCATCTCCAGTTCCAGCTTCATGCTGCACTGCCTTGTTGGAGGCTTATAGTAAGTTTAGCTCCATCCTCTATGTTATTTTTGTTTATACTGTGATTTGATGATAGAAGCCATATGATTCTTATTCTTCTAATATCCAACTGAATATTGTGTTTTTCTTAGCTTATGATTCTGAAGTAGCATTGTAGGAAGAACAAAGTTGAGGCACTCAAAATTTAGTTATAGAATGGAATGAAAGCAGAACTATTTCCAATGTTTAACATGGATTAATAACTTTTTATAAGTACTATTGTGGTTAGATACTAGGAAATTTTTATGGTTTTTCCTCCCTTTTTTTTTGGTTATAGGTGAATAATTTTACTTTTTGAATATCATACAGTGCAAGTGCAGTAATTTTTGAGGAGGTGTATAGAATATATCTTGATAAATATAAATATACTCTCAAACTACTTTTCAATATCATGTTCATGACAGGGGTTAACATTATGTCATTATGCTAGCTGTCAAACTGTTGCAATCTTCCTACTTTATTAGGGTTGACTCAATTTGGTACAGAAACTTAATGCTACAAACAACGGATGTGGGTTTAATTTGGAATAGGAGCTTTTGTTTCTTTTATTTTCAAGAAAACTTGATTTTGCAAGTACAGATGGTGACATATGCGATGTGATTTCTTGGACATTGAAGTTTTTATTGTTTTAATCTGTTTTCTTTTGTTTATTGAAATCCATTGCACAATAGGCCATCAAATTTTATGCTGACATGATCTGATATCTCACTGGCATCTAGGGATGCTAAATTTTATTTATTTTATATGTTTGCTTATAATCCAAGTGATATGAGTTAATCTTTTTCCTCTTGAACTAGGAGTATATGGAACTCTTCAGTTTTTATCAAGGATGTCAGTCTATTCTAGAGGTTAATGTTGTTATTTACTGTTTTATTTGACAAGAAATTGATTGGAAGGAAGCTAGGATCAATGCAATGCGCTCTTCAATATTGGAGACCTTCCCCGAGCCGAATCGACGTTTATTGCAGAGGTAATCTCTCTCCCCCCCCTTTCCTCCCTTTCCTCCCTAACCTCCAATAACATATTTCAATGCTTTCCTCTTTTTCCAGAGCCTAATTGATGCATCAAAGAATTTGGAACTGTATATATCTACACCCTTTCCTTTTGCTGAAGTAGATGATGAGCCAAATAAAAAAACTTTTATCTATTTGTGCAGTATCTTTCCGTGGCTGCAAAAAGTGTGTTTGCCCTCAAGGAACTTCTAGCACAAATATTTACTCTCAAGGAACCTTAACCACTTCTTGAATTTCACTATCCACTGGTTAATTCAATTCGAGAAGTGTTTAATTTTCCTCAGGGTATTTTGTGCCAGGCCTTCCATTTTGCTAATTCTCCCTAGAATTTTTGTATTGTGCCAGGCCTTCCTATGAATCTGCCTTCCTTTTCTTCTGTTTTGCTCTTTCTCTCCATAGTAGTTATTTTCATGTTCACATCTTGCGAACTTGATATGCTCATATGCTTTGGTGCCAATTTAATAAGTTTTGTCTTACTAATAAAAAAACCAAAAATAGCTCTTGCTATTCTTTTTTGGTGCATATGCGTTCAGAGCTCTAAGAGATAAAAACATTTGGTGTTTATATCATTGGGATTTTTAAATGGCGAGGCATGTAAAAAATAAAACTTAATTGTTGTTGTTGTGTCTACCTTCGTAGAATTTTGAAGATGATGCATACAATTGCTTCCCATTCTAATGAGAATCGGATGACTCCATCTGCTGTTGCTGCTTGCATGGCACCCTTGCTCTTACGGCCTCTACTAGCTGGAGAATGCGAACTGGAGGATGAATTTGACATTAATGGTGATAGTTCAGCTCAGCTTCTGGCTGCTGCTAATGCTGCTAATAATGCTCAAGCCATTATTACCACTTTGTTGGAGGAATACGAGAATATTTTTGATGTAAGATACTCTGAAGTAACCTCTGCTGTTTGTTATGGAATGGGTGATTAATTTTTTTGTTTTTTGTTTTCTCTTTAATAATTAATAATTGGGACCTCAGTTTTTATTACTGCATTCTATCTGACGTTACCAAATTTTTCTTGAGCAATAATGTATTGGAACATAGTTGAAGAATCCCATTTTCAATTAGAATCTATTGTTTTTTCTATGATTTATGTTCTTGTACTTGATATAATGCTTCAACACTGTGCATGCTCTGCAATTAATTTATCCTTATATTTTCAATTCTTTTACAAAGAGTAGTCCATATCTTAATTTTAACTGAAAGATTATGTTGGCTGGCTTTGCGATAAAGGGAATTGTCTTGTCTAATTGTCCATGGCTCTATGGCATTTCTAATATCTTTTATTTTATTAAATTATTGTTATTATTATTATTATTATTTGATCCAAATCAGGGGCTTAGTTTCTATCTGTTGTTTCAGGAAGAGAATTTACAGAGATGCTCCATTTCAGCGGATTCTCGGGTTGAAAACAGTGGGATGGATGATTCCACTGATGATGATGATAATACAGATGTGAAAGACAATGGTTATCATGATGCAGAGAATGAAGTTGATAATGAGACAGATGACAATGCTGATCGTGTACACAGTGGAAAATTGAGTGAAAGTAGTGGTTATGCTGGCAGCGATCTTTATGATTATAAGGTTCTCTCTGCCAGCCCCATATCTTTTCCCTTCTTCTCTATCCATCATTTATGTCTATATTTTTTTCTTAATTCACCAAACCAAAAAATAGAAAAACACTTAATAGGATTGCATATATGCGCGTACACATCCACTACCTGCATCCACTTTGCTACATCCACCTTTATACTTTGGTCACATATTCAAATTCTACTCTTTATGGTCACTATTTTTTCTTTAAATTCATTTTTCTAAGTCAAGATACAAATAGCAGAAATGGTGGAAAAAATGGTAACCTTCAATTTTATTTTGTATTTGAATTTGAATTAGATGTGCCTATGAATTTTTTTATCAAGCAAGAGAGATATGTGGATTAATCTGTCACTGTAATTATTATTATTTTTCCACCCCTTTTTAAATTAATTTTGTGTTCATGCAGGCATTTGGTGGCGATGATTCTGATGTTGGATCCCCTAATAATAACCATACTAAGGCTGAGAAAGCAAGTCTCAATAACAAGGTTGATCCCGATGCCCAAATGGTTGAAGACCAAAGCAAGCAGAAGAAGACCAGTGAGAACTTAATTGATGAGAAGGATGGTCCAAATATGTCACCTGCCGCTGAATCTTATCGTTCTATGGGGGAGATTTTATCTTCTATGGATCCTGGAAACCATTTACCCGTGCCTGAGATTGAATCAGGTACTGGAAAGCAAACGGGTAAAGCTGCTGGCAATAATTTTAGTGCTAAGCGATCAACATTCTGGGGAAGGAGCAATGTAAGTTGTTTTCTTACATATACTGCTTTAACAACTTGTGTTGCTTATAGCTTGCACATATAATACCTTAGTGCCATTTATTACAATCATTTTAAATATTAATCTTTCATTCTTTATCACATTGATATATAATAGAAAATTCTGACTATCTGAACATTCTAAACTGCTACCCCCCCCCCCCCCCCCCCCNAAAAAAAAAAAAAAAAAAAAACACTCATTTAAGAGGCTAAATTAAAATATGCCTACTTGTTGTGTAGAAATAGATATACGTGGTTTTCATAATTGTGAAAGGAGGCAGTTGTGAGATGTCCTGTCCAGTTTGTATAGTTTTCCTTCTTCAAATTCAATGGTCAGTATCTAATAAGGTGTTCTGCTGTATGCAGGCAAGAAAGACGCCATCAGTGGAATCTGTTGATTCTTCTGGAGAAGAAGAGTAAGATACTTATCATGTGCTTGTATTTTCCTTTGTGAAGTACACTGTTTAGAAAGACACTCTGGTTTAGTGTGAGGGGTTCCTCAACTCAAACTAATCCAAGTGCTCAAGCAACTCTCTGTTTTAATTTTGTTCCCCCTCCCTTCCGGAAAAATAGAAAGAAACATTAAATGCTTTTGTTGTTTGTAGGCTTGCTATTCAGAGGCTAGAGATTGCAAAAAGTGATTTGCAACACAGAATAGCAAAGGAGGTAGTTTACTCTTGCCTTATTCAATTTATGCCAAATTGTGAATCTGTACGTCTTATGATATCTTTAATGAAATTGATCATGTTGTCATTTTAGGCCAGAGGCAATGCGATTTTACAAGCAAGCTTAGAGAGAAGGAAGCAAGCTTTGCATGAGCGGCGCTTGGCACTTGAGCAAGATGTATTTTTCTTCACTGATATATTTATTCCTTCCCAATGTGAATTTTGACTGTTCTAATTTTATTTATTAGATTTTTCTTCACTTTGCTTTTATTTTCAAGGCAGTATGTGAGTTCTTGGTATATTTGTGCCTGTCTTTCCTGATTTCAAACTTGATTGAATATGCTGAGAATAATGTCATTTTCTTGTTTGCTCTAATTCTGTATAGTAGGAATTTTAACTGCTAGTGCATAGTTTACTGGATTTTTTGCATTCTTTAGCCAAGCTACCCTTGGCGTTGCATCTTAAGAACAGTAAAGTTATTGTTGAAATGATATCTAATGTACTGTTGTTCATAATGTCTGCAAATCTTCCTTTCCTGCCCCCCTCCTCCCACCCCTTTCTTTTATTATTTTATGTTTTGATTTTCTTCCTCCCTATATTTAGTTCTCTTCTTTTTCCACTTTTATGCTGTCATGTTTCTAAATCCTTCCTGTTTCTAATTTTTTATGGATGTAAACTGAGATGATTGTTACTACTTACTCATTTTACCTCCATATACAAGATCTGATCTGATTGATTTGTGACTCTAAAGGTTTCGAGATTGCAAGAGCAGTTGCAAGCTGAGAGGGATCTTAGAGCTGCCTTGGAAGTTGGCTTGAGCATGTCTTCTGGACAGTTTTCCAGTTCACGTGGCATGGATTCCAAGGTTCTTACAGATTGTAGTGCAGTTCACTTTCTTTCTTCCTTTTTGATTCTTTTTGTAGTACTCATAATCTTATGAAATCTGCTTATGTAAAGACAAGGGCTGAGCTTGAGGAGATTGCACTTGCTGAAGCTGATGTGGCCAGGTTGAAGCAGAAAGTTGCGGAACTCCACCATCAACTTAATCAGCAACGACAGCATCACTATGGTTCACTAGCTGATGCATGTGACCGATACCCACATGTCCAAAATCAACCTCAGCAGTGAGTGTTCAGACTTACATTAACTTCAAAGATTAGTGGCTTATTATATTAAGAAACTGCTAATATGCACAACATCTAAGTTCAGGTATCTCGTCTCCATACTGACCAAAAAAAAAAACAAGAAAGAAAAAGAGAAGGATTCTATTTGAGGTTTTTTTTTTTTTTTTTTTCACATGCATACTGTTTAATGTGGTGNTTTTCTTCACATGCATACTGTTTAATGTGGTGTCAGTTCCCCCATTGACTTGATACCAGGTACCACGATAGATATGAAGTTTAAGGGTCAGTGAACCAATTTAAAAATACCTACTGGCATTGCTTCTAGAAAATTTCACTTGCCATCCGAGAAATTTTCCCAAAATGGAAACTGAATAATGTTTAGTGGCTTCTTTTACTTTGTAGTATTTCCTTTTTCTTTTTCATTTTTGATTGCTTATGAAGGGTTCCTTTGTATGCATTGCCTGTGTTCTTAGGTTCATCCTCATGGAGATTTTTCAAACTGAATTTGTCGTTTCTGGACCTGAACACTAGTTTCTGGGGCCTTAAATTATTTAATTCAGAACCTATGAACTTACATCCTTCGGTAACTATACTAGTTTTTCTGACTTGTGCAGGAGATTTCTTCAGCAAGATTTTGATTCAACCCTTGCCTTTGTTAATCATGAAAGGAAACAAAGGACTGAGGTATGCCTTAATTCCTTATAATTAAGTAGCTAATCTTTAACCATCTATCAGGACAACTCTATTTTTTTATTTGTTCTGTTCATTTAATGATTCAATTGGCCCATTGTCTCATTTAATTTTTACATGATATATTCTTTTCATGGGTTTGAGCACATGTTGCAACAACTTAGGTATAATTTTTTACTTCAATTCAGGAAAATTCATTGGGCACAGACTGGAGAAATATCAAAGGACAAGTATTAGCATCTGGCAGTGGTAGTAGGCAGCCGTCCCGAAAGCAATTAATAGATTCAAGTCCGAGCGATTCTAAAAGTACTGAGGCATCCACAAGCATGTCTATGGATGAGCTTGGTGCTGTAGATTCTGCCTCAGTGCCCTCCACCTCAAGAGCAGCAGAGGTAAGAATTAAATTCAAGAAACTATGCCTTGGAGTGTTGATTTTGTGACTAAATTCCTTATATGTTAATTGTGGAATAAGTTGATTGATCATTATAAACTTCTTTATGTTCTCTAGGCATGGGATTTTGACCTATACAAGCTGCAGAATATTTTTTGCTTCCAAATGATTGGTACTGACTAAGTATCCTTGATTCAGGTGATGGAATATGCAAGACATCCATCTGTAGCATCTTCAACTTTAGTAGAATTAACGACTCGTCTCGATTTTTTCAAGGAAAGGCGTTCCCAGTTGATGGAACAACTTCATAACCTTGACTTGAACTATGGTTCAACAACTTCCCAAGACTTCGTTTATAGACCATCATCACCATCATGGAGTTGACTCGCCAAATTAGTGCTTCATTAAATCCCTTGGGAAGAAGAATTTTGGTTGACCTGTTGTATATCCTTTGACTAGTCGCATATATGTGTATCCCCCACTGTCTCTGCACTCTTTCATATTCTCCTTTCCTATTTAAAATTTTTCTCTCATTTGGTAGTGAAAAGGTCATTGGAGTTTGCATGAGAAAATATTTCTTCTGGTTATCAGGTTTTTTTTTTTTAATCTTTGATTCCTTCGTTTCTTTAGGGGAGGGGGGTGGAGGATGGTGTAATTATTATGTGTTGTGTCTATAGCTGGGGAGTTTTCTTGTTGAACAGAATATCTATAATGAGGAAATGTTACATTTTGGGAAATTTCTCTTTGTACATAGAGTGATTTGTATTTGCCAATATAGTTTGTGATGGTACTATTAGTTTGTTGTCTGTTTTTTCCTATGAAATTGTGTTTGTTCATGGTACTGTCATTTCCACTAATGAAATTTTTCGTCTTCATCGCTGTCATTTTCTTGTCTGTTTCTATTTTCACTTGATGTTTGGTAGAGGGAGTAAAAGGAGTAACATTTAAGGTAGTAAATTTTACTTTCTATATGTGTGTTTGGTTGTGCAAATGAACAATGGATAATCTTTGAATAGAGTAACTATTACCTTTATTAGAGTAGATGAATGTTTACACCTTCATTAACTTATTTAAATGTTATGGTAATAAATTTTACCTCCTTAATCTTACCAAAAACACCTGTCATTTTCTTCTCCGGTATCATTGTAGAAAACAAGAGAAGGTATGAGTTTCATATTTATATGGCATCGTTGGGAAATTATTTGGAGTCACCCATGTGAAAATTGAGACCCATTTCCATAAATAGCCATGAAAATGTTAAAATTTTATTGTTAAATTTGATTAATCAAATGCATCTCTATAGCCTATGGAACATTTGGATTTCTCTTTCATAAGCACATGAGTTTTTGTCCTGGTCTTCATGTGAGTGAAATGTTATGTTACTATTAATTTTCCTTTTAATGTTCATATAACTTATTAAGTATGTAATTTGTAAGAAATTTTCTGTACAAAGCTTTCTTTAGATAATTTTTTATTTTTAAAAGTATAAAAAGATTACTCTAATATATAATTGACAATGTATATTTTACATCAATATGTAATAATTTATTATTTCTCACACATGAGTGTTTAGTAAGCCAACTTAAAACAATTTTTTGTTAAATTATTTATGATCTAAAACATGAGATTTTATTTTTTTACATAACAGTATAAATATTTTAATTTCATACAACTTACAAACTACTCAAATCTCTCGTCACTGTATCATATTTAGTGTCTCAAAAAGTGATTAATTATTAGTAGCTAATTTACTAGACAAAAAATAAAAATTGTATAGTAGAATACACATATAGACACAAGGAAAGTCTATCTCTTCCTATTTTTCTCTCTATTTTACAATGTTCTAAATTTTCATGGGAGCCATATATAATTGTTTTTGTTGCTTGAGAGGATTAAACATAAATATTTCAATACACATAATGAAATTTTTGAGAGTTCAGGGGGTAATAATATATCTATATCTAAGATTATCAATGAAGCAGGCTCTATTGTGATTTACAAGTCATTATCAACCCAGTGGAAACAAAAATTATGCAAAACCCCAAACAGAACTATCATTCTCCTGCCCAGTAAAACCCTACTTGGTAATAAATTATTCCAAAATTCTAAAACTTAAAACAAAAAATCACAAAAGTGGTGAAAGGATTATGTGGGTCCCACAATGCTCCTTAAGCTGAGCTGGTGGTAAATTACTGGTCAGTGTAATCCACCCCACCCAAGCCAGTACAGTAGTCCACGAACATTTAAAAAAAAAAAAGGGAAGGAATCGACAAAGGAGAATAAAATAAAAATGTCTTTTTGAGGTAAGTGGACGTAGAGGACTTGGTCATAAAATTTTTATTATAAGAAAAGTGTATTGTGTCTGAAATTTCTGGTTGAGAAAATAAGAGTGATCTCAAACTCAAAGTGTTGCTTACACACACAAAATTATTACAAAAGAGGATGGCTCGTCTTAAGTTTCCATGGATTAGGAAAAAAAAACAAAAAAGTTGTCATTTTCAGACATTTTCTCGGGAAACTTCTCTCTCCGAAACTCCTCATCCCCTCTCCACGCTTTCCTGTCTCTTCCTCTTTTCAGTTTAATGCTTTCGCCAGAGACATCCTGGGATGACCCTCTCATCTGTAGATGAACCCCAACAAGTGAGTTCTTCAAATTCTGAGCTTCTTACTCTTTTCTATCACTATCTGAATGTTACTAATTAACTTCAAAAAGTTAGCTTTTTTATTTGTTCAGTAAGTGTTAACAATAGAATCGAATTATTCACTCTCTATAGGTCTCAAATTCATTTCAAAGTAGTATTAAAAACCTTGAATTCTCAACTGGATATGTGGAATTTTGAAAATTCTGTGTCTTGGTTTTAATTTTCTGCATTTTTCTCAACTTGTGAAGAGATCATCGAGTTTATTGCCTCATCAAGCAAAATAAAATCAAAATCGGTGATTTTTCTGAAATAATGCATCATTGGGTCATGAGGACTTGGGATTTGTTCAACCCAGTTGTATATTCTTGATGCAAATTTTGTTTGTAGACTTTAATTCGCACAAAATTTTATCATGGAATGGCTTTTCTTGATTTAGCTGTGTTTTTTGTATGCAGTTGAACAGAATATTTGATGCCTGTGGTGGGTAACTGTGTAATTTGGTGGCACTGTGTTGTTACTCCACCATGAACTTTGGGTTTCTTAGTAATCTCCCTTGGTTTAAAGCTCAATCCAACACTGATTCTGGGACAGCCTCCATATCTAGGACTGCTCTTATCCAACAACCTAAACTAGAGGCTCCTAATGATGTCAAAGTGTCTGGTGATTCTAGGACAGCATCCATATCTACGAGTACTCTTATCGAACAACCTAAACTAGAGGTGTCTTCTAATGATGTCAAAGTTTCTGGGTGGTCTTTCTCCTTGCAGTCAATTTTTCCATGGGCTGGTAGTGGTAGTGGTAAAGGTGAATTTCAAAGACCAAGTACTATCAACAGAGAGTTAAAGAGGCGTGCACAAGGGCGTGGGATTGTTGAGAAGGGTAAGGGGGTTACCCCTTTACGCTTCAGGCCATATGTTTGTAAGGTTCCATGGCATACAGGGTTGAGAGGATTTCTTTCCCAGTTATTCCCTAAGTATGGACACTACTGTGGGCCAAATTGGTCAAGTGGGAAAGACGGTGGATCTCTTATTTGGGACAAGCGACCAATTGATTGGTTGGATTTCTGCTGTTATTGCCATGATATAGGGTATGATACTCATGATCAGGCTAAGCTGCTCAAGGCAGATTTAGCCTTTCTTGAGTGCTTGGAGAAGCCTCATATGTCAACAAAAGGAGACCTTCATGTTGCTCAACTTTACAAGACAATGTGCATTAATGGTATGCCTTGCTCTCGTCAATGTACTGTTAAAATTGTTGTTAACTTGGGATCAGTATTATTTTTTGCTGAATGAGGATAGTTTCTTTTGAGCATCTATACTCACTGTTCTGCCTCCATGATTCACAGGTCTTAGGAATCTCCTAATACCTTATCGAAGGTATATTGTGAACCTACAGTCCGGGCAACCTTTGATTCAGTTTGAATGGCTAAGCAATTTGAGACGGAGGAGTTGGAACTTGCAGAAAAACCAAAGATAGCTTCTATGTGTGTGCTAGAGCAGGAAGGTGATTATAATTTTAGATATATAGGTTTCATCTGGCTCATCTTATAATGTATATCATGTACATACCATTCTCTACTTCCTTTGGTTGCTTGACGTTTACTCTAGCAATGGTCTGGATGTTAGGTACAAGATCTTGAAATCAGAGAGCAACTCTGATAGTATAATATGAGTTTCTAATGTGTTGGTATGTGTTTGCTGCCTTGTGCTTATGTGATATGTATAGTGTGGCACTTAGTGTTGGAGTGAGATAGAGTTTGGAGGATGTAACCCTTGAATCAAACTCTCTATAACCATTAATATTGAGCTTATATATCTGAGTCAATGGAGCAGCAGTGGCAGTTCACACCATTAGAGGAGGCAATCAAGCAGTAAAATTGATGGCAAATTATGGAAGCAACCAAAACCAACTGTGTCTTTAGACAAGGTTATCACGCACCACATTTCGTGGCAAAATGTGGTACTCTCATTTCTAATGGATTTGTCATTCTATGTAGTAAGTGCATAGTGGTATCATCACTAGTGGAGGTTGCATTCTCTAGCGGTTTTGTGAGACATAGGTGGTACTCTCATTTCTCAAGAACGTAATCCCAAATTGTAATCGAATAGACCAAGGGAACACGTCTGCAATCTGGATGCTTGAATAGACTTTCGATCAAGAATTTGAACTTTCTTATCATCATATTGCCAAAAAAAAAAAAAGAGTAGACTTATTTTATCATATTTTTCTTTTTGGAAGAATCACAAAAATTAAAAGTACACATTTCTATCAAAAATAAATACAAAAATGGTAATTTCCAAAACAGAAATATTATTCACTCTTCATCATGTCATTCTCACCTACAATGACCATTATATTATACCTTTTGGCCAATAGTCAATATGTGATACTAGTAATCGATTTTCTATTTTTGAAATATATGTTTCTTACGTTTGTTTTTCCGTAAGTCCCCTTTCTTCCCTCTCCCTTTCTTTTTGGCTAAGACAAACAGTTCCATTATAAGTCTTTTTTGAGTGGCTAACGGTGAAATAATCCTTCATCGCTCACTACATACGAGTTGCCTTTTCGTTTTGGCCAACACTAAAACGGTGGACACGAGTTTAAAACGACATTTTATAATTAAACTTTGGCAAAAAATAACGTTCGAAATATAGAGATCATTCTTCGCTGCTTCTCCACCCAATAATTCATGTTTGTACACCGAATGGATCTTTTTTTGGTTCAACTCCTTTTCATAGGTGAACAAGGATGCATATTCCACCCAATTGGCTATACAAGTACCACGTGTTATTCGTATAATTAATAGCTCGGTTCTTGATAAATTATCATATTCTGAATGCAACGCAGAACATCAATTGCATGGAATTTACTAAAAGCCAATTTCCGAAAGACATGAGAGTTACAGGCAAAATATTTATATTTCTACAAGTATCAATCCAATTTCATCTAACATTGGTAGGGGAAAAATACAAAAGAAAGAAAAAAGAAATGGAAATAAAAAGTTTCATACTGCTTCACCAACATCATCTGAAATCATTAAAATCGTCATATTCCTTTCATGAGTAAAAAAAAGCCAATATCATACTCCGTACAGATGCTTCTCAAGATATATGGTTGGAATTGTAAGGTAAATGCAGCTGCAGAACTGACAGCTCCAATCGACATGATCAATTAGAGTTTCACTAAGCGTCAAAATCAAGAGGGGCCAAACAAGGAGTAACACAATGAAAACCAAAACCTTTTCCCTTTCCATTTTCTTTTCACTAAATGACTATCATCATAAAATGACAATCATTTTTTACATCAGAACGCGAGCATTCAGTGTTCGATCTCCGTCTGAGGGTATTTTCTTTACAAGGACTTACAAATTCCATAGCTAGCAGCTAGATAGTGTTTCCATAGATTCCCGTGTTACACAGGCACTCGTCTGCCTCTATAACGGTCAAGCAACTGCAAGTTGACATAAAATAAGCAAGCTCAGTTTAAATTCAGCATATAATGTAAAAGAATGCAGAAGGATTCAAAATGCTAGCATAGTGTGGAAAATTTTCCGCATCATATCATTCAACAATCTATAGACAGTTCTACAGCACCAATTGCTAACATCAACTTTTTCTTCTGGTGTCGTATCAGGTTGAAAGTAGTATAAGAATACTTGTAAAGACATGACCCTCCTCCCTACATATCAGGGGATCATGCCACCTCAATTGTAGCTTGAATTGGCATTTAGAAGATGTGTCCAAGCCTAGTAGCAGTCTAAAACATATATAAATCTCTATAACAGAGAGAACTTCATCCAAGCAATTGGAGGCAGATTGCAAGACTAATCCTGCACCAATATTTTCGCACTCCATATCATCCATTGTGACTCATAAACAGGGTTGCATTTAACAGTCACACATCCCTAACAATGATTTCATTTTTCCAATAATAAACACATCATAACAAACCATGGCAAATTATGTGTTGCCAAATTAACTATATCATTGAGTTGAAGACTTATCTCTCAAATAATTTTTCCATTCTAGTATTTTTTTTCTTGAATTTTCCAGAAGCAAAATATGAATGAAGACAGAAGATGCAAAAAAAATGACAAGGTAGACTAAAAGAACAACGATAATGAGGGCAGGTTACAGAAACAAGAATGTGGAAGAAAGAAAATCCCCAAAACTACCAATCAAACCAGAACTAGGAATAACCACGGGAACTGGAATGGGATTGCATTTTTGGGTCTTACACAACCAAACTTACCCACACCACCTTGTTTAACTGCAAAAAGCCAATCTGTTTCAGTGAGAAGGAATTAAGTTATCGGGTTGGATCATGTTTGAACTCCAAAATCAGTAAGTTGCAGTCTTATTTTCCTTCCCTTTGAACAAGAAAACTTGCCATGATGAATAACTTAACCCAAGGAGTTGCAATGATTTTTCCCCCCTTTTCTCTTTGCTTATTTCTCTTTCAATTAGAACATGGAACTAAATGAAATTGATGCAGAACCATGCAAGAATTTTACTTGATTAGTTCTTCAATATATTATTTTGCATATTTTTTATTCCATTTAGGCTACAGTTGGTATTGATGTAGGACAGGTCTCATGCCACTGTAGCTTTCTTTTTAATTTTCACTGCTTCAAGTATTTACATAACTAACTTTTATTAAGTGGTCATGTGCATAGCATAGGACTTCCAATGAGTATGAAATACAAAGACTAAACATGGTTCAATGAGTGGCTGGTGGTATTAGAAAGCTGCAGTAAATAAATTGGATTATGTGACTAACAAAAAGCAACTAATCCAATTCCTATTTCAGAAGAGAAAAGGTTTTGGTTTTGGAACCCAAAATTTAAAACTCTTCTCCCTGCTTCAATCTTATGAGACTTTAGCTTGTCTCTTGCTAAGAAGTTGTAGTTTTAACTTTATGTACTATGCCTTTATCATTTAGATCTATCAATGAAATTTAAGACACTCATCAATCATAGCTACTATAATTTCTAAATGACTTTCATGATATCCACTATTGATACAATAACAACCAATCTGGGTAAATAGGAAAATGCACAAACAATCAATTTAAGAAAAAAAAAAAAAAAGCCTCCAAGATGACTTAAGATGTCAGATAAGACATTTCAGCAGAAAAACATACCGATCGAATATATGGCTGTTGAAACAACCAACCAAGAATGGGAATCTTCTGCAAGAAAACAGCCAGAGTAGGCCAGAAACCACTGCACAGCATAATCCATCATTAGCTTTAATTATGTAAAGAAAGTCAATAAAACATAAAGTTGCTTTCTGAGTTTCAATAAACCTGAAGAGTACAATGAACCCATATGCCTCCAGAATCATGCCCAAAATAGGCCATCCTATGATAAGGATGAAGAAGCCTATTCCAAATGAAATTGTTCCCTACTCGACCAGCATAAGAAAAATCAAAGGTGAGAAAGAAAAAAAATTACCATGAAAGAGAGAATGAAACGCAGTTAGGCAAAGCAAAAGAAAGTTAGAGAGAGAAAAAGTGTAAATAATTTACCTTGAAATTACTACGTTTCATGAAGAATTGCATAGTAGATTTCAGTCCAATGGTCAAGGACACACCAGAAATGAAGAGGATCTGATTGAGTGACAAGGCATTAGAAAAAGATTAAATATTAAGAAAAATCAAAAAATCAGAAAGATCACAACTTAAGCAAGAAACTTATAATAGCATGAAACTTACATTTCCCATGGCTAGCAATCCCTTGTCAAAGAAGAAGATAACCCCAAGAAATGAGAAAAATATACCAAACCCAGTTAATCCCAATCCAATCTCTGTTTCATGTTCCGAATGCATAAGTTAGATATTATAAAATAATCTAATTTTAAAGAAGTTTACAAATATGACAGAACTAGATCCCAACCATTTAAGGTTGATAATTGCATAGCATTAAGATATTCTGAAACCAGAAAATACTTCCCTCAAACAACTGAATAAGATATGTAATTATGAACTAAAACACTATGATCATCGATCCTTAGAAATAAGTACAGAAAACAGCAGATAATTTCATATCTTGTTATTATTGCCTACAAAATCAACAAAAATATCAAATCCACTTACTCTTTCGGTCATTCATCTCAAAGGAAACCATTTTACCAACAATTCAGAGGTTCAGGTGCCTTCCCTTCACTGAAAGACATAACAAAAGAATCAGCGTCTGTTAATTATATGAATGTGAAGTAATCTCACTCTGTATAAAAAGACCCAAGGAAAACTGACAACTACGAATTTAGATAATACAATATATTCAGCTACACCAAGCAAAGCAAGTGAATCTAGAGTTTACTTCACACACAAATAAAATATCATAAAGTTTTCAGATCCTGAAATTGATTTTAAAATGTAACAGTGCACATTTTCAGAGAAAAAGTACAGTCAACATTACAAGTAAATATGGTAAGAGGAGTAGTTAAGAAACCAAGTAATACAGGAATGCAAGAACAAACGATAATCAATTACAATGATGCATGAAGTATAAGTCATGCATGTAATTGTAAACACCTAACAGAAAATTTTAGTTCCTGTGAAAAATAATAGATAGATAAATAAGTAACACTCCCCCTGCATGCCTCTCAAACGGACAAAAGCCCTCCCCCCTAGAATTTTAACCTATGGGATTACAAGTAACTAAAGTAATACATGAGAAATTACTACTTAATCAAAATAGTCATCCCATGATCAAAGGTTGCAAATTCAATACCCAATCCAGGTTTCAAGAATTGATAGCCATTCCCTTTTCTACCCCTCACCCCACTCCAAAGAACCTTTATATCAAAATTACAAGTCTATAAACCAGAAACTAAGGTTGATGTAATATGATACAGTAGTAAGCACTAAATACACCAAACTAGTTCAAATAACAGTACAGCATATAAAAAATTCTCAGTGTGTATATACTTCTGCATGCAAAGGGGGGGAAAAGGAACAGACAGAAGCAAATAAGCTAACAAACTAGAAAGTTGATATTGCCAACGCGAAAAGCAAAAATTGGACAAAACAAACATGGGATAACTGTTAAATTGCCTTTTTTGCTTCTAAATGAATATATTCTAGCTGTTTTCCTATCGAAATTAATCAATTACCAGTAGAAATGAAGAACAATTTAGAACATCAAGAAGTAGCCAGACGTCACAGATTTACAGTTAAAGTTGCTAAATACTTTAAGAAGTCAGAAAAACGTGCTTTTCACTTCTTCTTCAGTGACCACAGCCAGCACTTTGGAAACGCATAAAAGCAGCACAAAAGCTCAGTCTATGAAAGCTAAAATTCCTCCAAAATTGGACAAGAAATCGAACAGAAGAGAAAATTCAGGACTATACTACTGAAACACAGAGAAACGGAGCTTATAACCAGAATTGAAAATTGAAAACCAGAGAGAAGATTATCAAAATCGTTGGATCTTAAATCTTAATCTTCTTCACGAAAATGAATACGATCCAAGAACAGAGACAGCAAAAATTTAAGATTCACACACTGAGAGATGTAACAAGCGAGCGAGCGATAGAGAGAGACCTCACCAGTTTCCGGTGCGTGGCGTCGCCGGAATGCGGTGAATATCGTTGCGGGAGGTGGTGGTGGTGGTGGTGGTGGTGAATATGGAAGTTGGGATTCGGATTCGCAGATGGAAATGTTTATATGAGAGTATGGGAGAGGCGCGTGAGCGAGCTATTCATTTCATCGTTTCTGTTTCTTTCTTGGTTCGTTTTTTATTTTTCCTTTTTTTATTTTTATTTTATTTTTCTTAACCGCAAAATAATGATATATTGATGATGTTGTTTAACCAATAGAATGTGAGTCATTGTTCTTCACGAGGTCAAGCATTCAAGCCACGCTGAGAGTTTACTTATAAAGGAAGGAAATAATAGTTTTAAAAATGAGGTTTATCCGGTGCCTCTGTTTTATGCTTAGATTTATTATCTAATTTTTATTCTTCACATAGACATAGCCAAAATTTATTACAAAGTTAAAGTAATCATATTTTAGGGTCAAAATCACATCTTTTTTTTGGGCTAAAGAATGAATGGTAATTTTCATGAAATTGTGTAAATTTAATTTATTTAGAGTTATGTTACTCATATATTATTTTGTATTATATCATATTACACTTGCTAAAAATTATTAGGTGTGGTCTAATAGTGAGAGAAATCATTTGTAAAAAGTTAAGAATTCAATTTTTGTGCCGTTATATAACTAAAAAAAAAATATTACACTTGCTAACAACTAGACTCATTTAACTCAATTAAATTTTTTTTTTCTAAATACCTAAATTCAAGATTCACAGTGTATAAAATAGTATGAAATTGAGATCTTATTAAAAATAGTTAAAGATAGATATATATATTAAAAAAATTATATATATATATTGAATGTGAAATATTTAAGGACCTTTAGTTATTATACGGTCATGTTAAAGAGGTATATGATACCTCTATGGTATGATAGAATCACCCAATGTTTAAAGATATGTTGTGCTAATCAAGATGTAAACAAGATGATGATGTAATTTTAGAGAAATAATTAGGTATAATGTGCATGTACACAACTAATAAAAATGACCGAAATGCACCTGTAGATCTTTTCATATAAAAAGTAGTTAATATTTAATATACTCCAATTCTACTAGTGGTATAGGATTAATTTCACAAGCTACAATGTGGAGAATGTTGGTAGCAAAACAATAAAATCGGATATATATATATATATATATATAAAGTTTATGATTGTGCACATAGTTGCACATATCTCCCAATTTTTAATTTTTTAACATAGGATAACATTGCTATGGGAGTTTAGGGAAGGGGAACAGTTACATAGGGGTCTCGCTGGAGTTAATCCTGCAACTCCTAGTTCACCTTATGCCTAAAGTCATTGGCTATGACCACTTATGTTAAAATTTATTGTCCATATCTCCCAAATTTTATTAGTTATATATATTTTTCTTTCGTAACCTAGAAACTTAGGTTTGACACTGTTTTTTGAATAGAGTCAGACTTATCAAATTTAAGATTAGTTATCTATGTTCTAATGATCCTATTATCGAAATACTACTCTGGGGGTTCGGTGAAAGGAAAAAGCCATTGATGGGTTGTGCTAGGGTTAGATCCTGTGATCCCTAGTTCACCTCATGCTTAAAGCCATAAGCTACAACCGCTTGAGCTAAAACCTCTTGTCCATATTTCCCAAATTTTACTTGTTACAGTTTGGATCAATAACATGTCTTTAATTTATGGAATTTAATATAATAATTGAAACTTAACTTTAGGAATGAAAAGACATGTAAAATTATATAATATCACATAATAAAAAGGTCTTCGTGCTTAATTTTTTCTTTTTATATTTTACTACTTTTAAGCAAAAAGTTTAGACATTGTGCTTTTTTTGGTATAAGATGGTAAGGAAATTTAAATGTAGAATTGGAGTATATTAAATATTAACTTTTGTTGACTAGTATTAGGATAGATTCAAATCCAATCATGTAACATTGTGTTCGGTTCATCTAAACTGTATATTTAACTTAAAGTTTATTTAAATTATTGGTCATGTATTGTTACATCATCATTTTTCTTTAACTGAGTCATGTAATATGTCTGGATCCAAATTCATATTAGGATGAAACATATTAAAATGTAAATAAATAAAATTGTGTAATATGAAATTAGATAAATTCTTGAAGAAATTTCTAGTATGTGTTGAGAATATAGACCATTTGGAAAGACTAAACGGTAAATATACCACTAATTACCTCACAACTTCTCATAATTGTAGAGCTAGTTAAATTTGAGCTTTAAAAAAAATAAAAATTGAATGTCTAATCTAATAAACATGTTATGTGCACTTTAATTGAATTCATATTGGTAAGAAAATGTGAGCAAAAGAGTGATTAGGAAAACCTGTCACCAGACACCTAATTAGTTTAAGGTTAGGCTTAACCTTGCATCAATAGCTCACAACTCTAGTAGGTGAGTTGTCCACATACCAACTTCCCTTGAAAATTAAGCATATAAACCTATTTCCTTCACGATCTTTAATCAAACCATCTGTAGCCATATAATATAATGCATGCGTATTCCCCCACTTGAATTGTTCGTCTACATCAACCTTTGCTAACGGAAATTCCAACATATGTGACATTTTAGTGGTTAGGCATGAGCTTCTCTAGATACTCTATCTTAAGTCCATTGCACTTAGGCTCACTTAGCCAAATGGCCATATAATTAGAACTTTGTATATACTCATAATATCTTTGAACCATCATCTATAAATAGCCTACAACAACAAGTATACATACATTTTTTCCTCTTCAGCATCCATTATATTATTGAGCTCGGACTATGCTAACTTAAACATTGGAGCTCGAGTATCACTGCCTGACTCTTGATTTATTTGTTATTGTGCAGTTGCTATGTTCTCAACCCACTTCAGTTCACTTTCCAACTTCTAGCTCAGATCAGACATAGACAGCTTCCATTTTTACTACAAAGATTAAAAATAAAATAGTGTTATTTACATACTTATTTAAAATTACATTATGTCATGTTAATATTGTTTGGCACATTTTAAATTTTAACTAAAATCACATAGTTTTTTTATTTATTTTTTACAGTTCTTATAGACCATCTCATTGTTGTTTAAAAAAATAAAATTGGATGCACAATATTCCAATTCATTTCTTTCTATGCTTGCTAGTAACATTTTGAAAGAAAATTCACTTTTGAGGTTAACTTATTGATTTCCTAGAGTAATCTATAGATTCTAGACGTGAGGATGGTGCAGTTTTTATTTTTTTTGTTCTAAAGTTATGTGTGTCATCAAGTTAATCCAAGTAGACTTATTTATGTAGAGACTAAATGTGTTGGAAGTATTAGTGGTCAAATCATGCTAAATCTCCAGCCTGAATTAGTCTCACATTAAAAATATGAAAATCACCTTATAAAAAAACTAAAATAATAATAATAACAATAACAATTACTTGGTCGATCAAAGTATTTTACTTATAATCAAATACTTAATAGATCTTCTTTTAAGAATTTGACTCTCACTCAAAGATTTATCTGCCAAAATAACTTAATTACCATATATAAAAAAATTACCAAGTTACAGCCAAAATCCTTACTCTATCTATGACTCTATATATATTATTTGCATGAGAATATTTCATTTCTTTTTCTTTCCCTGGAATATATCTGTTTCTTTAATTACCCAATTGAAGCATTAAATTAGTTCCTTGATTTACTTTTACTTCAACAGAAAGAAGTAGGTATTTTTGTTTATTGGAACTATTGGATATATACACATATTTTACTTTTCTTTTTTAAACTTTGGATGCTGCATGTATATACATTATTTAAGTACCAAAAATATATATACATTTTATTGCTGTTTAGTAAATTTTAAAATAATTTTTTAATAATAGAATAACTTTTTTTTCCCGCCTTGTATTAGAAGTAAGTATTTCTAGCTTTTGGTATAAGCAGAAATAACAAGCATAAAATTAAATATTCTTAGAGAAAATAACCTATGATTAAAATTAGAAGCACTCATAAGATTATTTGGCCTAATAAAATTATTTCATAAAATTAATTAGTAAAAAATTAATTTTCATAAAATGAGTCTTAAGACAATAAAAATGTTAAAGTGTAGCAAAACAAGCGGTTAGCTCAAGAGAATAAAAGAAAATCAGAAAATTTACACTTTAAAATAAATTTAAAAATTTTAATTTAAAGATAAAATGATCAAAATTGTACATTTTATGAATATAGAGAAATTCAATAGTTCATTTTTAAAGAAGGGAGACCAAAAATTTTAAGTTATTAAAATATAAAGACTAAAATTGCAATTGAGCCAAAAAAAATTATTTAAAACGAAAACCAAAGGTCATTGGATGTACCAATAATATCTTTGTCATAAATAAATAAATACTCAAAATAAAGGCAAACTAAGAATAAAAAATTTCAAAAATTCAAGTCAATTGAAATGAATATAGAGAAATTCAATAATTTATTTTTAAAGAAGGGAGACCACAAAATTTAAGTTATTAAAATATAAAAACTAAAATTACAATTGAGCCAAGAAAATACTTAAAACGAAAACCAAAGGTCATTGGATGCACCAATAATATCTTTGTCATAAATAAATAAATACTCAAAATAAAGGCAAACTAAGAATAAAAAATTCCAAAAATTCAGGTCAATTGAAATTAGCCAACAGGAAAAATTAGAAGAGGTTGAGTCTACTTAAAATAGAAAACAAGACGTCTCTAAACGCCGTCGTTTAGATTCGCCGCCTGCAAGGAAACCCCGGGTAAGAGAGAAGGAAAAAACACATTGAATTTCTAACCTCATCCTTTTGGACCCAAACAGAACAACCACGCCTCTTCTCTTTTTCTCTCTTTCTCTCTCTAACGTCGCACACAACGAAACCCTAGCGAAGACCTTCCTTCTTGTTCAATCTCTCTCAGATTTCAATCCGATGCTTTGATCCCAGGCGTCTTCGTCGATCCGATTTCAGAGGTGAGTTGTTTTGTTCCACCAATCTGTCGGCGAAGCTTCACTTTCCGATTTTGAATTTGTTCGTCTATTCTGGGGAAATTTCGGAACTGATTGGTTCCGATTGGTGATATCATTGATGGATTTGATGGATCTGGGATTTTTTCTGAGTAGTAATATCTTTGCTAATACATTCTCTCATGAATTGAGTATGTTTTTGAATTTCCCCTTTTATAAATCGTTTTGGAAATAATACTTATTATGTATGGTTTCGAAGGAGTCGAATTATTTGTCTAATTAAGCTGAAAAGTTGGTTTTCCAGGGTGGAATTTTTCTTTTCCCGATTATCCTTTTGGGCATGGGGTTAGAATGTTACTAGAGTTTCCAATAAGGGAGAAATCATGAGTTTTCTTCTGCTCTGGTACTGTTTTCGATAATCTGATCACGTGATTTTGCTAATTCATGCAATATGATATCTGGGTTCCTTTGTGATGGAAGTAGACTTTTAACAGGTTTGGTGGTTCCTCATGTTAAATATAGTTAAGCTTTATTCTGAACTGTTGATGTAATTGTGGTTGTTGAATTGGTTATGCTTTGGCCAGCTATTGTTGGTTCAGTTACATTCGTGTTGTTATGCTTTGATATGACATGGTTATTTTACTTTAAGCTTAACCTTTGACCTTTTGGACAATCATTAGTATCGGGGGAAATTGATCTAAGTGTGTCCTATTACTGAAATTTAGTTTTGAGTTTTAAGTTCATAGAGTATGGGATACATTAAATGTCATAGAAGAGGAGGGGCTGTAAGTGTAAATTATTACATTTTCTATGATAAATAAGGTGTTACCTTCATCTGGACTTTTTGGACAACCTACTTTTCTACATTTTCTTCAAGCTTACCATTTTGATTTTTTTTTTTCTGCAGGTTTAATGTAGCTTGAGTTTAAGAAAGAATATTTGATGGATGATGATTGTACAGATGGATAAAATGTCTGCTCCTTCATCACGGGAGCGTGCACAACGCCTTTATGAGAAGGTATTTTTTTTTTATTCTTTTGGTTTTTCACTGAGTTGTAGTTCTTCATCACCTGATCACTGGATAAAGACTTATGTTTCTGAACCTCCCTAATCTGTTAAGCAAAATGCAGTTAGGAAGTTTGGTTACTGGTACTTAAATCTCTCTTTTGCTCTTGTTATGTTCTCTATCAGATTTCTTTTGTTCTGTGAGATATTTCTCTTTGGAGGATAGCTGTTGTTAAGGAGTACCCCCCCATTTCTAATGGGAACATTCTCCCCATTTAGTGAAAAATTTACAGAACCACTTAAAAAGAAAAATAGTAAACACAGTCATTATTCATTAAAGAGCTGGATGCGTGGAACCAATGTGTCATATTTACTCCAGTGAATGAATAGTATGCACTGTATATTGCATTTTGGTGTTTTCTTGCCTTTGTCATTTGGCACCTTGGGTTGTGGCACTGGTTGCCCTTTATTCTGGATTTCTAGACTTTGAAGTTGAATACTCTGAAATGCTTTGACAACTGATTTGATCCAAAAAAATTGGTTCAGAAATACAGAAGAAAGAACTATTTATACTATATTTACATACCATGAAGAAAATGGCTTACATCTCAGAACTTTTGCTCTTTTCTGCCTTATATTCAATAAATGCATAATAAAACATTTTCCCTTCTTCCTTTCTATGAAATGTGTCCTGAAGTTATGGTTTGTAATATATTGGTTTATCTGTCATATAGAACCTTGAATTGGAGAATAAGCGTCGAAGATCAGCTCAAGCACGAGTCCCATCAGATCCAAGTGCTTGGCAACAGATGCGCGAGAATTATGAAGCAATAATTCTCGAGGATCATGCTTTTTCTGAGCAGCACAATATTGAGTATGCTCTATGGCAGTTGCATTACAAGCGGATAGAGGAGTTGAGGGCGTACCTCAATGCTGCTCTTGCTTCTACAGGCTCAAATTCATCTCAGGGAAAAGGCCCTGCACGACCTGATCGAATAGCTAAAATAAGGCTGCAGTTTAAGACCTTCCTTTCTGAAGCGACTGGATTTTACCATGATCTTATTATAAAAATCAGAGCAAAGTATGGGCTTCCTCTTGGTAATTTCTCCGAGGACTCGGAGAATCGGATCGTGATGGAGAAAGATGGAAAGAAATCTGCGGACATGAAGAAAGGTTTAGTATCTTGCCACCGTTGTCTGATATATTTGGGGGATCTTGCTCGCTATAAAGGATTGTACGGCGAAGGTGACTCTGGAAATCGAGAGTTTGCAGCAGCTTCTAGTTACTATTTACAAGCTTCATCCCTTTGGCCATCAAGTGGGAATCCACATCATCAGGTTTGTGGGGTTATCTTGTTTTTTCTGATTTATTTTTTTGTTGCTCGATATTGAATTTCTCACTTGCCCTGGATCATGGATCATGGTTATTGTATTTCTATTTGATAACTCTGTTATTTTCAGCTTGCTTTATTGGCTTCATATTCTGGAGATGAACTGGTGACTATTTATCGGTATTTCCGAAGTCTGGCAGTGGACAGTCCATTTACAACTGCGAGAGAGAACTTAATAGTTGCATTTGAAAAGGTATTTTTATAAATGACGTTGATTGTGATTGTTTCTCTTGTATTCTTTGCTTTTGGTGTCTTATTCAGTTCTGCCATTGTTTAAGTCTTGATGACTGCTTTGCACTGATGTTTTATTTTGAGGTTCAAATTCAGTCATTCAACCGCTTTAAATCTTTTGATGCTAATAAATAACTGCATTATACACTGCAAAGTTGCAAACACTGTCAAGAGATAATCTATATGTTCTGTATGTATGTGCTTCTGGTGATGAATTGTGTGCATATGTAATATGCAAGCATGTATATTAATGTTATAAGAAAAGTAGAAAACTTAACGGGAACACCTGTAGCCTTAACTTGTAAATGATGTCAATTTAGATAATTTGCTGATTGCTTGGTTATGTTCTAGTTGGAGGTGAAGAAGTTGACTCTTCTTTTCCATGTTGTGGTATTGCCTGTTTTAATTGTCACCCTTTTATCTAAAACATGGATTGTGATTCCTTTGACTCTTAACCCGTTTTTCTAATCCTAACTAGTTTTTTTTACTGTTATAGAATCGTCAAAGTTACTCTCAGCTTCCTGGTGATGTTAAAGCTCTTGCAGTCAAGGAATCTTCTGGGCGATTGACAGGCAAAGGAAGAGGAAAAGTAGAAGCAAAACATGCAAGGGGTACTGGTGTAGAAGCCAGCCCTAGAAAGGAAGGAGCATCTAATACACAAGAGACTTACAAGTCCTTCTGCACCCGATTTGTCCGTCTAAATGGCATCTTGTTCACACGAACAAGGTATCTAATGCTTAATTCTTCTCTTCCACCCTCTCTCTCTCTCTGAGCACGTGGCTCTATTTTCATAACATTAATCCATGCTTCTGACTTGTTTCCTTCTCTCTTTGTTTAAAAAATTCCATGGTTTTAGCCTTGAGACCTTTGCAGAAGTTCTCTCTCTGGTTAGCAATGGCCTGTCTGAGCTTTTGTCTTCTGGGCAAGATGAGGAGCTGAATTTTGGTGTCGATGCTCTTGAGAATGGACTTGCCATTGTTAGAATTGTTTCCATTCTTATATATACAGTTCATAACGTGAATAAGGAATCTGAAGGTCAAACTTATGCAGAAATTGTACAACGTGCTGTTTTACTTCAGAATGCATTCACTGCTGTATTTGAATTGATGGGATACATGGTAGAGAGATGTGTACTGCTGCATGATCCTTCTTCTAGTTTTCTTGTGCCAGGCATTTTGGTTTTTGTGGAGTGGTTGGCATCTTATCCAGATCTTGCTGCAGGCAATGATGTGGATGAGAATCAGGCATCTGCGAGATCAAAATTTTGGAATCGTTGTTTGTTCTTCTTGAATAAACTCCTTTCACTTGGGCTTATATCTTTAGACGATGATGAAGAAGAAACTTGCTTTAATAACATGAGCAAGTATGAAGAAGGGGAAACTGAAAACCGGCTTGCCTTGTGGGAGGACTTTGAGCTGAGAGGGTTTGTTCCACTTCTTCCTGCACAAACTATTTTGGATTTTTCAAGGAAGCATTCCCCTGGAAGTGAGGGTGATAAGGAAAGAAAAGCCCGGGTCAAAAGGATTTTAGCTGCAGGAAAGGCTTTGGCAAATGTTGTTAGGATTGAACAAAAAACAATATATTTTGACTCGAAGGGGAAGAAATTTATAATTGGTGTTGAACCCCTAACCTCTGATGATTTTGTTCTTGCCACCTATCAAGCCATGCCTAGTGCAGAAAAGTTGATACAAGAAAATCCAGTGGACCAAACAAAGGTTGGAATTGTTCAGCCAAACCAACAGCAGTATATGGAAGGGGAGGATGATGATGAAGTTATTGTTTTTAAGCCTATTGTGGCTGAGAAGCGAGTTGACGTTGTTGGCTCAAATTGGGCACCCCATGATGGCTTGGAGGCTGCACAAAAAGCTTCTGGAGGGGATCTGAAATTTCATGTCAATTCTACTTCAAACCCCCTCAATAATCTAAACCATCAAAATGCTTTTGATGCGAGTTTACTCATGCCTGTTTCTGTTAGCAGTATGGTGCCTCAACACCTGCAACCAGTTCAGCCTCATTCTTCAAGGTGGTTAGATGAAGAAATTTCTCTTGCTAATAGTTTAAAAGGTCTCAGGTTTTTGGAGAACGGGCATGTGATGAAACCTGATCTGCAAGAAGCTGTTGGCTTTTCCAATCATGTTACACTTCCCGTATCTAGTCAACAATCTGTCAGCTCCAATACGGCTGTAAGCTTTTTTGGTCTTTCAAAATTTCCAGAATCCACCATACCGTCCAAAGTTGATGCTTTTGCATCTTCGGGAGCTATTACTGATAATTTGGCTTTGAAGACATCATCAGCCTTGCAAGCTGGTTTGAAGAAATCTCCAGTCAGTCGACCTGCTAGGCACCTTGGACCTCCTCCGGGTTTTAGCAATGTACCTCCTAAGCAAGCTAATGAATCCTCTTTTTCAGATCCAATAAGTGGGAATCCAATTTTGGATGATTACAGTTGGTTGGATGGATATCAATTGCCATCTTCGACTAAAGGCTTAGGAACCCCCAATGGTCCTCTCACGTACTCACATTCAAATTCTCAGCAAGTCAGTAACAACAATGGCTTGAGTGGGACAGTCAGCTTTCCATTTCCTGGAAAACAGGTTTCATCTGTGCCCCTTCAGGTGGAGAAACAGAACGGTTGGCAAGATCATCAGACTTATGAGCTCTTAAAAGCACACCATGATCAGCAGCTGCAGCCACAGCAACAGATCACAACTGGAAATCAGCACTTTACTTCACTGTCTGAGCAATTTCAAGGACAATCGATCTGGACAGGTCGTTATTTTGTGTGATGTCAGTATGAGAGTATAGATGGTATGCTTCTATTCTAGATTTCTTGCCCATTTTTGAATGGATTCTTTGTAATTCTGTTCAGCTTTTGATATCTAACATAATTGTGTTTGAGGTGATTGAAGAGTTATTGCGAATGTGCTGCATCCCTTTGCTACCCATTCGAACGCCCAACACTGCTGCATTGTCATTGAATGTTGTTGGAGTTTCTTTGGCCTTGACTTGTTGCGGGCACTTGCTACTACAAAGGTGAGTGCTAATTCATGTTTTCGTTGTCTGGTGATCTCTGTAACTTTGACAACTTGAAATTTGCATAAACTTGTAAGTTACACCTCAACTTCTTATATCAAAATTTCATCTTGGTGTTTATGTCTAATCCTGTTGTTTGAGCCTGGCTGCTATTACTAGCTTCCTAAATGATGTCGGGATTCTTGGAATTATTGCTGCTTATGCTTCTAAGCTGGTGATTGATTATTTTTTATTTTCTGGCCAATTTATGCCTGCTTAGTGCATTTTGCTTTTAAATTTTGCAGATTTTACTGGCTCTCCAGCCTTGAAGAAGGAAACTATGCAAGCATCTTTACAGTTCGAAGTTCTTAACGAGTAAATGCCTTGTCTGGTTGGGATGGATAGAAGGTGTTTAAATAAAGATTATCCAGTCGTTTTGGGGCTTCTCTCTTCTGGATCGGTGGTATGACAATGGTGTTCACTTTTCCTGTGGAAATGTCATAATGGTACACATGTCAGAATCATTATTACCATCATCTGCTGCCAATGATACATAGTGCTAGCCCTTGAGTTTTCTGTTGCAAAGCTTCAGACTGTAGTTGGGAAGGTTGTTAGGTATAAAGTGGATGTCAAAGTATGGTAATGGGATATGCTAATGACGTTGTTGGGGCACACTAGAGTGAGTACATGTGTTTGGTGGTTGCGTCTTCATTATTAAGGTCTTAAAAGTGTTAGTTTATGACGAGTGGTATATGGCTCACTTTCTCTCTTCTGAAAGTCGGGGTTCACTCGAACTTTTGAATAAATAATCCCTGTTGGGTGGTGGATACATTTCCACATTGGTCAGTATGAATAGAATGACATATCTGTAGTCAGATTAAAGTTTAATTTTTATTCCTTTTTATTATCTTCAATGTTTTTTGCGTAGTTTTCGTTTGCTGATTCAAAGTAGATCTTTCATGCAGTTTAGGCTTTGTTTGTTTGATTGTTTACGCTTGATTTTTTAGTGCTCTCCAGCCCCATTGGAATTCTTTTTTGGTGGTTTCATGCTTGCTTGTCCCGGTTTCTCACCTACTGCTAAATTCTGAATTTACCTAAATTTAGTGGGTTGAGCTATTATCTGAGCCCCTGTAATTTTTCTAACCAGCCATCAAGAATAGACTTGTGTATCTGAGCCCCTTACCTAAGTGTAGTTAATTTTTTTTAACCTCTTCATCAGCAGCATTGAGAGGACCAAAGTCCTAAAAACTGGGGCTTCGTTGTCTTCACTTGGAAGTTATTGTTAATTTCTTCTGTCCAATTCTAAGGATTTTTTAACAATGAATCAATTTCAAAGTTTTACATGGTCACATAAGTGATATACACGTAAGTTAGAGCATATTTTAAGTGGCAACATTGACTTCAAAAATTTATATTTACTTTAATTTGCTGCCTAATCATTTTCTGATAAATTGCTTAGCACGAGAACAAATTTGTTCCGTCACCTAAACCTCAACATCTCAAACGATTATGGCTCTCGTTTATTGCTTTCTTCTTTGTAAAGCTGAACTCTAAAATACATAATAACTGTACAACTCTAATTAATTCCGTGTTTGATTTTGGTGTTGGAGAATTAAAAAAAAGTGTAATAGCATATATATAATCAGGCAAGTTTATGAACATAAGAACTTTGCGAGTAGCGTTAGTCCTAGAAGCAGTACAATAGTCTAAATTTGTGGGGTGGAAGATGATCTCTTATGCATGTCTTGTAGTTTGGATGGTTGCTTTGAGTAGAAGGTTGCAATAGCAAAAGCTGCCTTAATATTATAGTATTCTTAGTTTCTTAATCCATGACTTGCGGGAATGTGGTGTTTCCTTTGTTGCTAACGTTGATGCTTTTAACTTTTTCATGAATTTGACTTAGAATTAATAATTGTTGCTAGCTGATTTGAAAACGAAATGCGTTCCGCAGTGATTGTCGCATTTGTCCATTCTTCCAACTTAAGAAAACAGAATTACAATACAAATAAGTACTTTCGAGCATTTACAAAAACTCCAAAAGCGTTTTCCATTTAAATTTATTGGAAACTTCATCACTAAAAAGTGGAATTAGTATATTCTCGTATGTTACAGATTCATTATCTTCATCTAGAGAGAGGACCATGAAAAGAAATGAAACATGATGGAAGAGTTATTTGGTATTTTTTTGTAATAAGAAAAATAACGTAAGTAAGGAAATGGTGTATTTTTTTTTGGTACTTTTATGTATGATTTCAAATTCGAACACATAACCTATAAGTTTTGAGAACGATCTTAATACCACTCAAATATAAACTATTTTATAGATGATGTATTTGATTCTTTAACTTCTGTTTTATTTTAAAAAATGGGCGAATATGGTAGAAATGAAAAGCCGGCGAGAGTATATTTTCTGTCCAAAATGTAGCATTATTTTTTTCAATTTTTTCATTAAAGTTTTATTTTTTGCATTAATTTTATCCTTAATTTGTTTTTAGTTTCGAACTTATTCCTTATTGTCACTATTAGCACTCCTCCCAAAAGAAATTGATAAGTCTATTAAGCAAACATTAATTTTAAGAGTGATGCACAAATAACACTAGAGGATGAGGAGTTTGAATTAAAATAAAGTTAAAGGAGCATGTGGAAATAACATTAATTATCGAACTAATATTCAATCTTGACATAACGAAGGAGAAGAGAGTTTGCAATCCTATACTATTGCACTAATAAGAAGAATCCAAGTTAAAAGCTTTTAAAATTGTTAAATTTTTGAAGTAATTATAATGTTAGTGTCTTTTAGATGGTGTCTATGGATGGTCAAGGTCAATTAGTGTGCCAATTTAGCAATTTCTATTGAACCAAGAAAAAAAAAAAAGACTTTACAATTTCTATGAAAAGGGATATCAAGAGTGATGCTTTTTACATTTTTTTAAAAAGAATAAAGATAAGAAGGATGTGATAAAAAAAAAAATTTAAGGACAAAACAAGAAAAAAAAAAGGAGTAGTTTTGATTTTATTTTTTTTAGTATTTTGGTTATAATTTTAGATTCAAACACAAAATTTATAAATCTTAAAGACAATCTCACTTCATTATCTTAAGTGAAGTTAAAATATATATATAAAAAAACTCATATATGCATAAACTAATTTATTTATTTATAAGATTACATAAACTAATTTAGATTTAGATAAAATTCAATTTATAGACCTTTCCATCAAACTTACATTATGCCTTATATGTATATAATAGTATATAAGATACAAATGTACCGAATTTCTAATATTTTAGTGGCTACATGATTGGCACGATTGAAAGCCCAAAACATCTAAGGGCACATTTAGTTTCCTTTATCTAAATAAAAAATTTCAAATGAAAGATTCATTGCTATGATCTTTTCTATTCAATTTCATTTATTAATCATCATTAAATTCCTTCATTTTTTCTCCATCCGTCCATCAAAATAAGCAGTAAATGACCATTTTTCAGATAAAACAGTGAATCATTCTCTCCTGTACAGTTCATTGATTAACCCTTAATTTTTTTATCAACTGTTTTTTCTACATTTTGTTCTTTTAAATGCATCATTCAAAAGATCCAAATTCTATCTGCAAATATTACATAAACCACACAAATGGTAGCATCCAAATTCATACGATTCAATTTTATTTTTTTTCCATCAAACTTGGATAGTGCATCAAATAGTCTGCAGTTGAATAGTATTAATATAATCCTTAAAATTTATGTGTTTTATGTTCGAACTTAAAATCTTAGTTAACGAGAATTAATTCAATTGATAAGAGTTGAAGTTAGTAATCATCTTTTATTAGACAATTTATAAGTACATTATAAGTTCTTGTTAAAGCTTATAGCATGCCTTAACATTAAAATGGAATAGCCACCTCTCATTTTAAACTTATTTTAATAAAAAAAGAAAAATGAAAAAACAAATATACCAAGTGCTTTTGTAACGGCACGGTGCTTTTGTGCAATGAAATTTGGTAAACATAATCTAACGACACCGTAAAGAACAACAACTTGACTCCATCATTAAAAGTAGGAGCCCCACCATAGCACTAAATCACAAAATTAGACCACTTTCATTCCCTCTCTATAAATATTTCCAACTTATTTTCTCAACAACCAAACACAGATCTCTCTCTCTCTCTCTCTCTGCTTTTTGCAATATTAACAGAGCAATGGGCACCCGTACCCATACCCATACCCGCGCTTCTATCTTTTCTTTCATCTTCATCTTCAGCCTTTTGCTTTTCAACTCCCCAACTGGTAATGCAATTGCGAACCCCATCAAAACCGTCGTCGTTATGGTGATGGAGAACCGGTCCTTCGACCACATGCTGGGGTGGATGAAGAAGCTCAACCCGAAAATCAATGGCGTGGATGGTTCGGAATCCAATCGGTTATCTGTGAAAGACCCGAATTCGAAGAAGTTCATCTTCAACGACCAGTCTCACTACGTCGATCCGGACCCGGGTCACTCCTTCCAAGCTATAAGGGAGCAGATATTCGGGTCAGAGGACACCTCAGCCAACCCGGCTCCCATGAACGGGTTCGCCCAGCAAGCTTATTCCATGGATAATACTACGCATATGTCCCAGAATGTGATGAGTGGCTTCAATCCCGATATGGTTGCCGTTTACAAGACCCTTGTTTCTGAGTTCGCTGTGTTCGATAGGTAAGATTCCCAAGCACATTCTCTCTCTCTCTCTCTCTCTCTCTATATATATATATATATATATATATATATTATCTTTTCCTTTCTTATTATGGATAATTTTTTTTTTGTTTTTCTTTTATTTTGGGTTAAATGGTATTTGTCTATTTGAAATATGGCTAAAAAGAGAATTAGATTTCATTGGTATCAAATAATTAATGCCACATATACTGATATATGCACGTATAAATAAATAAATAATTTTTTTTTTTATATGACTTTGATAGTATCACTTTAACCAATTTAAAATAGTATGACGAGTTCTGTATTTGAATTTAAAATCATAACTGAAAGTATTTAAAAATAAATTATATGTAGTAATGTGATTTTAGTATGTCATAATCACAAACATCACAATCATATATTACTTATGTAGATGGTGCATAATTAAATAACGAAATAGGATGTGAACTTTGAAAGCCACTAAAGTTTTCTCTACTTAATTTTACAATCACTTCGTTTTTTCAAATGATATGGTGATGATTAACAAGCATTTATATCGATCATATATTTTACATTTATTCATTGTCATGTACGGTTAAGGTGTGAAATTAATGTGACATGAAATTACAAAAATATTTTCATTAATTAAATTTGTCTTAATTCAGTATTAATAATGTGTGGGAATAAATTTACGAAGAAAAATTAGTTGTATTTTTAGTTTCTTTTTGCTATTAAGAAATTACTTTTTTTTGCATAGGCATGCAAATGGCCTTACGTAAAAATATTTTTATTTCAAAATCATACATTAACATTTACTCAAACACTGGATTATGCAAATAAGAGTACGTAATAGTTAAGTTAATAAATANATCATAGATGAACATTTACTCAAACACTGGATTATGCAAATAAGAGTACGTAATAGTTAAGTTAATAAATATTTATCGCTCATAATGTGCATGCATTTAACCATTGGATTGAATTCAAAGATTATTAACTCATTCTTATGGATAAAGTTAATTATAAAAATATCATAAAAAGGAAAATAGACATTGACATAGAAAAGAAAAACTAACCATTGAGTGTATAGGTGGTTTGCCTCCGTGCCGTCCTCCACTCAGCCCAACCGTCTCTACGTCCACTCAGGCACTTCCGCCGGTGCCACCAGCAACGTGGCGGCACTCCTCGCGAAGGGTTACCCACAGAGAACCATTTTTGACAATCTCGATGATGCCGGGATAGACTTCGGAATATACTATCAGAATATTCCGGCCACACTATTCTATAGGAACTTAAGGAAGCTCAAGTACGTGCCCAAATTCCACCCATACGACTTGTCGTTTAAACGACACGCGAAAGAAGGGAAGTTGCCGGGGTATGTTGTGGTGGAGCAGCGGTACATGGACACTAAGTTGACCCCGGCCAATGATGATCATCCTTCGCATGACGTCTACCAAGGGCAGAAGTTCGTGAAGGAGGTGTACGAGACTCTGAGGGCGAGTCCGCAGTGGAACGAGACCCTCTTTGTGATCACGTACGATGAGCATGGTGGGTTCTACGATCACGTGCCTACGCCGGTGAGTGGAGTTCCCAGTCCAGATGGGATTGTGGGCCCAGAACCGTTTAACTTCACGTTTAACCGGTTGGGAGTCAGGGTCCCAACTATTGCAATCTCACCTTGGATAGAGAAGGGCACAGGTAAGTTCGCTTTAGATACAATCTTTTTCTTTTATTTTTTTATTTAAAAAATATAATTTATTTAGATATTTCTTAACAGATATTCTATAATATTATATGAGTATGTTATACTATATTAATATAACAAGTATACATTATTTTTATATTTTATTGAATATAAAATATAATTTATTTTATTTTTTAAATAAACTTAAAAACAGTTAACTTGTATATATGTCATTTATATATTAATTATTTTTATGTAGTATAACATATAACATAAATATCAAAAATATTTAAAAAACCTTCATTTCTTAATCATACCTCCATCTTTCTTTAAATCTCATATCATCCAAAACTTATAGGTGTATTTCTATTTATTCCTTTAATTTATATGGCATTTAAACTAAAACAGGAAAAAGAATTAATTAGTTTTATTTAATAGAATTCTTTAAAGAAAATATTGCATGCTCAATTATTTTGATGATGAATCATTGCTCGCCTAACTTGTGATGGAAAAACACTAAAGAAGATTCTCCTAGCACCTTCTACACACACCATGATCTGACTTCACGTATCACGCCCTCATAATCTTGACAACTTGCTTTCAGTTAAGCACAAGTCACCACTCACAAGTTCACACGTAACCTGCTTATTTCACAGTTCACACTACTTTTTTGGTTCACGTTTCAAATCACTTTGAAAAAGAGTCAAATAAAATAAGCATATGCATGGTGGGATATGGGGAGTGGGACCATATGCTTTTTTGGGTTAATCTTCGTTTGTCAAACTGAATGATAATGTGAAAGCTTATTTGGATATTTCCCAATCTTTCCAAACATACACTTAAGAAATTGACCTTTTGATGGTGTGTGTGTGTGTGTGTGTTTTTTTTTTTTTTTTTTTTTTTTT